>VWZP01006535.1:33084-249577 GCA_013396995.1 Dicaeum eximium | reverse complement strand
AAAAGTTTCATAGCTGTCAAACAAATTTACAGGGGATGGCTATTGCAATGTATTATACAGGAAAAGCTTTTTCATTTGATTAATCCCAGCAGAAATCTAGATTTTTCTGCATCAATTTCCATCTAATAACTTTCACATACTATCCCAAATGACAAACATGTTATATTGTATTTAAATGAGACACCAGACTCCATTGTCTGATGTAGATGATCTGCTGATCTANGAAAAAAAAAAAAAGAAGTAAGAAGAAATATTTATATTCAAAATTTCCATCTGCCCTAATATTTAGGCAGTCTTGACACTCCAGCTTGACTTTTTCACCCATAAACATTCCCAACATCTGCTTTTAGGATAAAAATCTATAGGCTTGTTTCTCCTTTTCTTTCCTCACAATAATAACTTTGATCTCTCAAGTTTATGCTAGCACATATTGAAACAAAAAGGTCTGGCAAATTGTGTTACAGATAGATGCATTTTTGCACTGAAGTCACTTGCTGCCACTGGCATCTCCTGACAAGCACCAAAAGTCAGCAGGTCTCTGTCTTCTTCAGGTAGAGCACTGAGTGGGGATATCTGTTCTGCCCCACTCCACATGGATATTAACCCCCCCTTCACAGACTTTGCCATGAGACATCCTGTACTTCTGAAAGGAACAGTGAAAACTACAGATTTCTCCCTCATACAGCACATTCAGTGAGTTTTTGAAAGCTATATTCACGAATCATAGAGAGAGGAGATAAAAGTACACAAGCAGAGGGCGTGGAGGATTGCACCTTGTAAGGTGAAGGAATTAGGAGATGTCCTGATTTAGGAAAGCAAGCATAAACTCTTTAACACATTTTGGAAGAAGACTAAGACAGACCATGACTATGCCCGCTTCCACAATGACAAGGCACTTACAGGATTATTTTAGATAATCCCTGAGATCACAGGATCTGATCCACAAAGACTTTTTGCAAGGCTTATCTCAATCTTCTCTGTGATTAGAAATCTCCTCACTCTAACAGCACCTAATTTTGTCATTTGCAAGAACATCGGGGTCGTGTCACAAAAAGCAGAACTCAGGAGCAGAGGAACAGAAGAGGCACCAAGATGAACACATACTCTCATAAATATGGATAGTGCTCTCTTCATAGTGCTGAAGTGTAGAAGTGGTATGCAGCTTTCAGTTTAACATGCAAACTAAAAGTGGCATGAAATTCAACAGCAGTGTATCCAAAAAACCCAAAAGTATAAAAGGCATGACATCAGATGTACCATATATCTTTGAGTGTTGTCCTACAGTCTTAAGCATAAATCCATTATCTGTTCAGCCGTTTGGTCACAGGTAGCAAGCAACAGATTTTCACACCTTATGTAAACACTTCTGTACTGACAATCAATCTTTTTCCCCATTGGTGTTCCTCTCTAAGAAATAATTTTGAAAAACATAAGAAAGAAAAAAAATCCTATTAACTTATAAGTTTGTTTTCTTATTTCACTTCCACATCTAAAGAAGTCTATCCTGTGAATAATGAGCTGAAGGAAAAGCATATTTGTTTACCTACTTCCCTTTTTTCCCTTAAGTCTTGACTCTGGTACCTTATGTCATGACTTGATTTTTTAAAATATTCTTTTGTACCTACACAACAAAGGTTTTTATTGTTCTCCAAAGCAAATTACCAGAACCTTCAATGGTAGTGTAAATTAAAGAAAAACCTGTCAGTACATATAAGCATAGGATCACAGAATCATCAATGTTGAAAGAGACCTTCAAGACCATCCAGTCCAACCATCAATGCAACACCACCATAATCACCCCTAAAAGTGCCATGTACAGATGACTCTTGAACTCTTCCAGAGACAGCAACTCAACCACATCTGGGGTAACTTATCTCAATGTCTAACCTCTCTTTCAGGAAAAAAAAAAAAAAAAATCTAGTATCTAGCCTTAACTTTCCCTGAGAGAACTTTGTGACATTTTGTCTCACCATTTCACTTGAGACATGACAGAAGAGCCCAACCCCTCCTTGCTACAACCTTCTTTTGGGCAGTTGTAGGGATCAGTAAGGTCCTGCCTGAGCCTCCTTTTCTCCAGGCTAAACACCCCCAGCTCCCTCAGCTGCTCCTCAAGGATTTGTGCTCCAGAGCCTTCACCAGCTCCACTGCCCTTCTCTGGACATGCTCCAGCACCTCCAAGTCTCTCTTCTAGTGAGGAGCCCAAAACTGAACACAAAATTTGAGGTGCAGCCTCACCAGTGCTGAGCATAAGGGGACAGTCACTGCCCTGGTCCTGCTGGCCACACTATTGCTGATCCAGGCCACGATGCCACTGGCCTTCTTGGCCAGCTGGCCCCCGCTGGCTCATGCCCAGCTAGCTGTTAGTCAGCACCCTCAAGTCTCTTTCTGCTGAGCAGCTCCCAGGTCACTCTGACCCAAGCCTGTAGCTCTGCCTGGTTGCATTGCCTGTTGTTGCAATGCACATGCAGGACCCAGCAGGGACTAATTAATGGAAACTGGTGTTGCAGACTGAAATGTTATAGTTTATGGCTATTTTTATGAGAGACTTTTGTTTATTATAGCAAAACTGTGTAACAAAAGCTGCACAGAAGAGCATTGCTCCCTGAATGGGCCTCTGACTGAGGCTCTGGACTGCAAGTTGATAGAGATAAGAAATGTGACTATTGTTCAAAGGATCTGGGAAGTGATGGATAAGGCAGGAAGAGCATCCACAATAGGGCTCAGATCTGCAGCTTGGTAATGGAAACTACAGTCCCATGCTTATTATTGCCAGGCTTGCACACTACCCTAACCCAGGGAGATGGAGGAAGGTGTTGAATGCATGGCCAAAAAAGGCCTCTAGTCAGAGTCAATGAACACCCATCCTCTGCTGCACAGACCAACACAGCTGCAGGGGCCCCCTCAGCCTGGGAAAGCCACATTTACAGGATATCCACATGAGGGACAGCAGGAGGGGCATCATGGCCCATCAAAGGGCGCATCCCGCCAAGGGGTCCCCAGACCCAGCACCAGAGCACTGCGTGGGATGCAAAATGGTGCAACTGATCTAAAGTCTTGCAAGAGAGTGTCAAACTTGTCCCCTCAGAAGGAACCTTGGTGTTCCCACCTGCCCAAATGTATATTAATAGTCCATTGGATTCTATGCCTTTTGGTGGGGGACCCTCACCAGCTAGAAGACCAGGTGGAGGGAAGAAATGAGACAGGACCCATAGAGAAGTTACATGTTTCTATTTAATCTGTCTCTGGCACTCTTCTGTCCCCCCTAGAACACATCCACCTTTCTTTCTCTTTCTCTCTCTTGCTTTCTCTCTTTCTCTGTCTCTCTTTCTTATCCCTTCTCTCTTTCTCTCTCTCCTTCTCCCTTTCTCTCTTCCCTTCTCTCCTTTTTTCTTTCCTTTTCTTTTCTCCTTCTCTCTCTTTGCCTCTTTTACTATTATATAAAATATATTGATTTTTTTTTAATTGTGTCAACATCTAACCACATTTGGTTTTAATAATGTTTTGGGGAATATTTGAACCGTCAGGTCCTTTCTGCTTTATTCACAGAGCGTTGGTTTTCTTTGCTCCTCTGTGATTAGAGTAGATTGCAACAATGGGCCATTGCATAAAACTCCAGTAATAAAAGGGGTTTACAAATTTTGTTTTTTTACTAACCATCAAGTCTAGAGCAGAGCAGAAGTTCTGGCAAATACTCCCTCAAAGTGGTGTAGTCTATCACAACATGACTACTTTATTCCTCTGTGTGGATGTTACCAATTGGTAGCTGCCTAAAATCAGTATTAATAAAGTATTGTCCAAGCATTAAGGTACTTAGCAGCCACTGTGCATTTGCAGGTAAAGGATGATTCCAACACTAGAGACCATATTTAAGACACCATTGCCCCTAGAGATGGCCATTTTCTGTCGTTATTTTAAATACACATTGTGATCTCACCTCTTGGCTCAGAGATTTCTGCATTCTTCCATAAGCTCCCACACAAAGGCTCTTGTGCTTTAGAGCAGATGCCAGAGGGACTGTGTCATTGTCTCGGGAGTCTGGTCTATAGAAAGCCAGATCCCTGCAGAGAGACTGAGATCCTGGTGCTAGGTATGGAACTGCCCCCCCACTCTTCTGGGGGGCTGTGGGGAGTGTCTTCCCAGGAGCCACTGACTGGCTGACTTCTCTGCCAAGAACAAATCAAGTAGGTTCCTTGTCAAGGGCTTCTTTCATGCGTGCCTTTTTGTAGCCAGCAATCCCATGTACCAGGAAATAGAGCAAATCTTCCAAATTACTAGCAATCTAAAGAAGCTGGGTCTCCAGGCCTCTAAAATGTAACAAAGGAGAAATTATTCCTCTGCTTCAGATGAACACATCACATCTATACCAGGTGGAAGCATGTTGGCTGAACAGAATAAAAAAAAGACCAAATACTGCCAGGTCTGCTACTGCCAGACCAGAAAGTCTTTTGCCATAGCCAAAAGAGAGTCCCCCTGGAGAGGATTCAGTATAACATTGCTGCTCTTGTAATGGAGGTGTCACTGGCATTTAGTGGCATGCATTGAGCCCCTTCCAGTAAAATGGGCTAAGGAAAGTGACAATTTATCTTCAGTATGGCAGAGGAAAGGTCATAACAAGTTTTGAGAAATATCATATAGTAAAAGGCACTCATACCCTTTCTTGCTCCTTCCACCACCTCACAGTTTATATTAAGTGGCAAATCTGGTATCCCCATGAGTTTTTACAAACATTTCCAGTTTCACCAGAGTAAGTCTAAATCTGATTTTTCAAGATGCATTCCTGTGAGTAACATCAGTGTTTCCAGCAGGACCACTAACAGAGATAAGTATCACTCACACATACAAAATGTGCTGGGTTAGGTTCTCACATGACAATATCATGGAAACTCCAGTCTGGATTTGCCCAGATAAACACACAAAGGAAAGAATAGCTATACAACTGGCACAAAGATAAGAAACAAAACAAAAAAACCAAAAGCATTGCTCCATATTAGGTAGTGCGGGTAAAATGTTCCATACCAGCTATTTCATAACCTACCTTCACCATCTTGCAAATATTCAACATCTTTCTTAAACCAACTACACCCTGAATTCATACTGAACACTTAGAACACAAAAGCAAGCCAGGCATTGCAGGCCAAATGCACTACGGTGCAGCTTTCACAAGTTCCAATAAAAAAATGTGCACCATGGTGTGCACCTCTGGTTAACTTTATGCCACATCTTGTCTCTCCACTGGCATCAAAGAAAGCCTTATTTTGTACTCCATTTGTGGGAACAGTGAGAACCCAGGACTTTTTTTCCCCACAGAATGAAGTAGTTCAAAATTATTTTCTTTTTTTTTTTTAATGCACTTTATAGAACCTAAGTTATAAGGCATGAAAATATAGTATGAACACAGCTAAGTAGCATTCTATCAGGAATCTTCAAATTTTTGGAGGGTATCATTATCAGATATAGGGCATACACAAGGTTCTTGTTATTTCTTACTCAATTCCTCCTTGTCAGTATTACTTCTGGCCAAAAACAGCATCTGCCAACATCTCCTACACCCTGGAGATGCTTGCATGGATTCTCCAGAAGGCAATAATTTGCTGTCACTGGGAGCTAGTGATAAATCACAGAGCATCACCACTGACAAAAATGTCATCTCTACATCCAGTAAAGGAGAAGAATATTTGTTTGGAATAGCACATGAAACGATCAGCTGTGCCATGATCTGTATCATGTATCAGGTAATTCTTATGCAATTCTATTAATTAACCGTGAGTTGATGAATGACAAATAATTAGTTCTAATGACTCACAAACTGAGGAGAAAATGGCTTAAAGTACTTCTGGCAAAATATGATTCCAGTTCAAGGCAAGGAGGTTCAAGATTTTCCCAGTTTCCATGGAGTTTTCCCAGCTCCCAGAAGGAGTCCCACAGTTGGAAAGGAAAACATTTGTAGCATTTGGCTGATATCACTAAAATTCAAAGTGCAGAAGCATGTGCACTGTTTTCTGCAACCTGTTTTTCAGGCCTGCTGCAAGACCAGGAAGACAATGCTGCAATGTGTCATAGTTGGGCATTTTCCCAGGGAAAAAGAAAGGTCAAAAAAGATATCTCTCAGTTCATGCCTAGCAAAGGGAATATAAATACATCCTTCGAGCACAAGATTAGTGACAAGCCAAACAGCAAGGAAGGGTGAAGAAGCAGTATGCTCCATATCAGCATAGGGAAAAAAAACAAACACATTTTCTTTCCTTAGAAGATCACTTCTCATCTGAGTCCTGAATTCCAGTATCACATTTACTCAAATAATTTGTGTGAGATTAGACAGAGAATAAAAAGTAAGCTCTTATCAGCTTGTATTCAGATCACTCAATGGCCAAGCACTAATAACATAC
Source organism: Dicaeum eximium (assembly GCA_013396995.1). Classification (NCBI taxonomy): domain Eukaryota; kingdom Metazoa; phylum Chordata; class Aves; order Passeriformes; family Dicaeidae; genus Dicaeum; species Dicaeum eximium. The sequence goes on along the minus strand of VWZP01006535.1, from coordinate 243,191 downwards.
ATCAACCAGACACAGTCAAGGCCAGGACAGAAACAGTTTGAACTAAATTCCTCTTTTGGCTTGAGCTTTGAGTCTGGCTCCCAAGTGCTGTGGGCAACATGGGGGGAGCACAAACTGTGCTGCAAAATGCAGGGTGTTAAGAGATGTTCCAAGCACCTGTGGCATATTTTTCTTCCACAGTGCAAAACCTCACAGAAATACTGCATATTCTGGAAAGAGTCACTGCTGTATTTGACCTAATAGAAGAAATATCACCGTGAATCCAGAGTCTTGAGCATCATCTTCTCATCAGCACAACCCAAACCATGGTTTTGGATAATGTGTAAATCACAGACTCCAAACTGTCCACCAAAATATTTTCACTCCAGTATTTTTTTGGGTTTTTTGAGGTGAGGTGGATGGTGAGGGGAAGGGAGGGGCTGCAGGATTGGATGAAGACTTACCTCAATATGCAGGTATCTTACAGTACCTCTTGGTCAATAGAGTATGCAAGAGAAATGCCCACCAAGGAGGAAGGGTGAAAGAGGCACGGCTCAAATACATGCTCTCTATAATTTGCAGTAACATCTTTGTACCATAGATTTACAATAAATCTTTGTTGCTTCAAATTTACTAGTATATTTACAACTCCAGATTGTAACATTCCTTGTAAGAGCATAGGTACATTTTAAAAAATAGTAATGTTCCTGGGACATGCTGGAGCAGATGGACTAGTCAATGCAGCTACAGTAATTTATAGTAAGGAAGATTTATTTGCTTATGCCTATACTGTAATACATCCTACCAGCTTTTTTATCACCAATTTTGTATTTCAATTCAAAGTTAGTCACAGCCTATATTTTAGCAAACTTTTTAAAAATAGGCAGTTGAATGCATAGGATTCAGCTGAAAATCTTCCAAGGAAATTAAAAAATCAAGTGAACAGGAATGCATTGTGCATTACAACTAAATTTTAAATAAACCAATCAATGAAGTTGTGTCTGTAAGCTCAGCATGAAAGGTAATTTATGTAGAAAGGCAAATCAATGTCCCCTGAATTTTCTGGAAGTTTAACTGATGCTTTCAATGGGGATCTTTGACATTGGTATATTGGGAGGGATGAAATAACATGTTTGCCTCAACCAGTTGTAAACAAAGATATGGAAGAATTAATGGTCTGCCTAGACTCAAGGAATACCCTAAAATAACTTTCAAAAGGCAATAATATGTTCAGTTAAACAGAATCTACACTGAAATTAATATTTCATAGCACTGACACAAACAGGTATGCATAACCTTCCATGGGTAATTTTTCACATATAATTTATGTGGTGGCCTTAAGCTGAAGTGCAACAGTCACCACTCACATGCTTGAATCTTTAAAAAGTTCTTGTTTTATGTGAAAAATTACTTTCTGTCTTTGTTGTCTTTGGCAGTACCTGCAGGATATAAATTCCATTCCTAGAACAATACTGTCTTGTATTACATGTGCACGTTCACATGCAAGTATGACCATGCTACACACATGGTCAAATCATTTGGGACTAAAATATGGAAAAAGGACTTTCATCAAGTTCTGATATCTATGAACTGGAAGATCCTAGCACTAACTTTGTTGTTGCCATTCACTTGAAGAAGAAGAAGGAAGACTTTTTTTGCTCTCACCTGTGATAGGTGACTAAGCCAAAAAAAGGAAGATGCAATTTCTTAATAGGTACAAGTTACCAGAAACTTTAAAGGCAAATGAGAACCTTTTATTCTTGCAAAAAAAACGCAACCCTAAAGAAAAAAATAATCCATGTCATGTCTCCCAGACATCATCCGTTTCTTTAAGAATCAAACGCAATATAAATACTTAATTCAGAGTGAGGCAAAGTTAAAGGTATATATGGACATACATAGAAATTTTATGAAATAGGCCCAAATCAACATTTTATGTGCTTTTCATTACCCAAAATATCTGGTGGAGCTAAGATTCAGTCTGATATTATATTGCAGACTGGGGAGAATTTACTATTGATTCCAAAAATTATTTGTATTGACGGCAGGAAAGGAAGAAGAAACTTGATGCAATAGAATTTTGGAAGAGATTAGAGCTCAATAATACAACTATAGAATGTGAACCATTTGATTGCTTGGAAAATGTGTGCAACCTACACTACACTGAATGAACACCATGGCAATTAACCTACAACAGCCATGTGAACAAGCACGGCATAAAGCAGGCTGTTGGACAGGCCTTGAAGGAAAGCACATTGAAATGGTCGCCCAGCAGAAATGCCCTCAAGAATTAAGCTTTAACACTCAGTACCTCCCTGTTCCCTGAGCAGGAAAAGCTGTGTCTAGGTGAGAAAATTGGGGGAGAGGAATTGCTGAGCAGTGTCTGTCACACTCTGGTTACAGGGGTCGTGCTTTGCGGTGTAAGCGCGACGCTGAAGGCAACACACCCGCGCCACTGAACTGTGCTTAGGGACACTGCGTGCCAAGCAACACTGCCTTTGCCCAGAGCAGTGGGACACAACTTCTCAGAATGGCCAGGACAGTCCAGTTAAAACTGAAATGTCTGTAGCTGAGCATTTAAATGAACAGACCAAAATGTGGGTCCAAATTAAAAGCTATCTCACTGAGTTGCTCTTTGACTTCCAGAATGTAAACCCTAGACCAAGACCTTGTTTTCCTCATCCTCAACCTGTAAGAATGAAGAAAAGGTCAGACACAGCACTATGAATAGGCCAGACTGAATTCCAAGGAGCCATATCAGAATTAACCTATGACTTCCTACTCTTAAATCCAAGCATTAAACCTTTCTTGGTACAACAGTTCAGACTCCCAAGCCTGTGAATGTAATATGTTTGTCACAGATAACATAAAAGCACCATTAGGCAACTGTTACAAATTAAGTGATGGAAACAAAGAAGCAGCATGGAAAGAAACTAAAAGTTATCATTTTTAGTTGTAAATCACCAGGTTTGAAAAACATAATGAAGGACTGCTAAAGTCACACCAGCTGTTTTAAATACATGAAGCTGGGGAGTGCTTAGTTAATAATTGATGAAGTACCAGCAAGAAGAAGAAGACAAATCTGAGCAAAAGCATTACAAGAAAGGGGGGTGTGTGGGGGTGTGGGGGGGTTGAATGGGGCAGAGAGGGAGGGTACCTATTTCCACAGAGCAGGTTTCAAGTAAAAAGGACAGTTATTTTAATTTGACTGATTACAGAAATCTGCCTATTAACATAGTCAGAGATAACGATTCCTAATATATTTTTGCTGACCCAGTATGCCTGCTGTCATTTCCACCCTAGAGGCATGTACTACCAGCTTGTTTCAAGCAATGTGTTTTCAGCAATCACTTAGTTCAGATATTTGGTGCATTCACATCCTGAAAATTTCACAAATAAATAATGATCACTAAAAAAAGAGAACAAACTCACAAACCCACACTTTATTAAATTTTAAATTCACCTCTTAAATAATTATCTTCTGAGTGAGTCCAGTTGGGCTCCCTCAGTGATATGAAAAGACCCTGCACAGTGTGACAAGACAATCACAAATAAAAAATATTAAACAGATCTGTCAGATCACACACATGCAAGAGAATTCAGATATTCTTGCCGCCCTGATAAAGCACTTAAAGATTTTTTGCTCATGAGGAAAGCATCAGTGAATTGGAGAAGAAGAGCCACTGCCTGGAGCTCTCCAGGCCAGCTCCTTGCTGCTGCTCTCCAATCTGCCACCAGCTCCAGCCATATCCTTACACTGGTGACTTGGTGACATCAAGTAGTTCTTACATTAAGCTCTCTGATTTCTTTCTTTCTTTAGAGTTTGCAATTGTCATGTAGGTGTTTTCCCTCTTGGATCTTTGTATACCTGATGGTGTTGTTCCAACCACCCTCCTTTTGTAATATTCTCATTTTTATTTCTCTGCAGAGTTTATTTCTGCTCACTTTTGCGCCCTCTTGGCACTCACCCTTCTCTGAGATGGGGTTGTGCAGCTGGCTAGGATCCAAGTTGAATCCTTACCTGCTAGGGCATCCCACCTAAACAGCATGGGTTACTCTGAGACAGGGCTTCCTGTTTGGAGCAGGCAGTTCCCCACAGAATGCAGATCACTTTTCTTGTGAGTCTCGGTGGAATCATACCTAGATGCTCCTTACAGAAATCCTATCCACAATTTTCTTCACTATCTCAGGGGAAGTTAGAGAATTGGGAGAAGCAGAAGAATCCCTTGTTAAGAGAGCAAGATTGACAGAAACCAGGCTGAACTGCAAAATATTCTTACTGAGACAGGAGGATCATTCCGTGCTTGAACTCAGGTTTTAGGAACAGCAAAATGAACATTCCAGATAAAAGTGCAGAAGTTTTTGCATAATACATACAATGGCATTATTTACCTTATCTGGAAATGAAGACTGTATTAAAAATTCAGATGAGCTATTTTAGAGAATTCAGATCTGTAGGAATAATACACAGTCAAAATTATGAGAGGTAGGAGTGGTTGTAATTTCTTTCTACTGACTCATTTGAGCCTCTCAACTTCCCAATTCCTGACTTTTTTAATGCCTACACTACTCCTTTTTCATGCATTTTGGGTTCTCTTCTATAACAAAACTCAAAAAAACCTTAAATACACCAGGAGAAGGAAAATTAAACACCTGCTACAATATCAATCACCTGCTACAGTTAAAATTTAAGAGGAATTAACACCAAAAGGCATACCCATTTAAATGTAAATGTGTAAGGAGAGTTCAGTGAAGCTGAAAAGTGATTCCATGATTTGCAAACTTCCAGAATCACAAATTTCCAGAATCACAGGATTTTATTTAGATATCTTATTACACTTCAAATTATTGGGAAGTCAGACCGTAAAATTTCTTAAATAAATGTTCTGTTCTTAAATAAATGTATACTGGGAAGGCAGCCTGGGATAAACAACGACCTAAAATCAATATCACATAGACAATGTTCCCACCACCCAGTATGACATGCCCACCACTCCCAGGCAGCAGTTGCTATTTTTTGGCTACTGTCTATGCTTGTTTGGTGTGTATGCTGCTTTAATATTAACTAAGAAGATTTGTATAAACACAGGCGCAAATCCTGCACACCAAAACAATCAGATCAAATGCACATGCCTCTGAAATCAGAGACATGATTCCTTTTTCTGCCAGCACTTCTGCTCTGAAATGTAGGTAGAAGCAGATAAATGCATTCACATCATTCAGGATGATTTCTGCCCTTAGAAAATTAGTAGGAAGCATCAATAGTTTCCTTCTCACAGGACTTTTTGTTTCTTAAGTGGAAGGCACAAAAAACATTCTTGGACAAAGCATACCTAGAAAATTAACTGTATTTGGTTGAATTTACTCTTCCACCACAGTGGAGATGTCTCAGATAAAGCATCTGAGACTGAACAGTTGTGTTTAATTAGCTTAGTTCTACCTGTATATTTTTGTCACTGATTTGCCACAGCAAGTGTATTTTTCCATGATTCAAAGGAAAGAGACTTCTTTAGTTCAAAGGACTAAAAACTTCAGTTGAGCAAAGGAGAACAGACTCAGGACAAAAAGTTGTACACCATTTTATGACAGTGAGAGACAGAGAAAATCTTTTGTGACCTCCTTTTCAAAAGCATAGTGCAGTAGCTGAGCATTAAATAACAGCTCAATAGGTTTTCATCAATGCAGAAAAATAATTATCTGGGAAAAGTTATATAACCTCCAAAAAACAAGGTCAAAGATCAAGATATTTTTACCCATGGTCTGTAAGCTTCCCTCTTGCATGGAGTAACTTCTTGGATAGAAAAAACTCATCATCTTCACAGAGCTGGACATGAATGACCTATTATTTTAGCACCAATTAATTTTTCCTTCATGTTGAGCCTATTAGGGAAATTCATTATACAGTCCCACTGGTTATTCTACTTCTCTGCTCCAGGCATATCCACTAATCCATACTGACCGACCAAACTGCATCTTTGTTAATTTCAGAAGTAAATTTAAAACTGTTACTCTTTGTTCTTTACTAGAAACAAAATTTTATGGGCCTCTCCCAGCTTGTTTCACTGACTTGTCTTTTTTTCCTGAAATGTGTAATTATTGCCTTTGCAATAGAAGAGATACCAATGCACAGTTAATCTACACCACTGGTTAAGACCCATTTAGCAGCCAAAATTCTGATATGAAAAAAGGGCTGAACCCCATGCCCTTGCAGTAGGAGCCAAGAGTTTCAATTATTAAGCCATCACATTTACTGCATTAAATAGATCATTAATGTTCTCAGCAACCATAACTGAGTCACCATCACATGACAATTGTAAATGCACCTTATGTGAGGACTGCTGCTTACCTGGCTCTACCCATTACGTCTTCAGGGCTGGTATGGGAATTATTCTGGCACAACCTCCCATTTCTCTGTGATGCCTCAGTTAAAGAAGTTTTATTTTCCTCTTGCAGAGATTCTGCCATTTCTGACACTAAGCAATAGACCTCCCCGGTGAAATACTGCCTTCCTTAAAACCAGAGTGTTTGATCGGTTTCAGTGTGGTCAGTATTTATTCTGCTGAGCCTGGCACTTCCCATTCAAGTGTCTGCAGAGTAACAGGTGGTGTTGCAAATTGTGGAGCTGAAGGACTGAGAACAAGGAGTATTTTTCAGTCTTTCATAAGGCCCTTGCGAGATTTGGGGGCAACTCTGCAGGGTATATAGGTAAACTCAGTTTGAGCCTAGGGCTGTGAGCCCATAGGAAGAAAAGTTTTGCTGACATATTTGGGGTGATATCCTACAGTTGTTTCCTACCACCTCCCTCCAAACCACTGATTCAGACAAACTGGAGGTGGGCCTTAGGCTGATAGTTCGATCATATTAATGGAGTACCATGTGATACATTTCCAGATAAATGAAGTTCTCCTTACCACTCCAATTTGTGTGTTTATATGAAGCATAATGCCACAGAATTCAAGCTTGAGAACAGGTATTGGAACAGAATTTTTAGCCTATAAATGTAATCCATTTCTATGCCATCTCCATTAAAACCAAATCACATCTCAGTTTGTCATCAGCTGACACAAAGTCTTTGAGAATCTCAGAAATTACCATCAATTTTAAAACCATGCTTCAGGTTTCCTTGAACATTTTGACATTTCTCTTGTGATAATAGTTTCAATACCAAATACAAGTTCCCTGTTCAACTCTACAATCAGATCCAGTATCTTGCTACAAAATTCTACATTTTCTGACTTGAAGAGCTTTACTGAATAACATTGGTGCTGGAATTACTGCCCCTCCAGTCCTAGTTATTATTAATGCTCTATTAATTTACTATTAAGGAGTGAAAGCTACTTCCATTGAATATCTTACAATAGTTTAAATAATTTAAATCCATTAAGCATTTTATATTTATCACTTATAAATTAAGTGATGCAATTAGTGAGCAATATAAACAGTCTCACCCTCTACAGGTGCCAGCCTGAAGAAATTTCCAGTCCTTTGCACAGAGCAGAACATCCTACAGTTTGTCCCTGAGGCAGTTGTGAGCTGGTAACTCCCCTGCTAAGTGCTCCAGTGGTGCTGCTGGTAAACAGCTGGGTGTCAGCCCTTTTCCCCACTCTGCTGGGAAGCAGCATCTTCCTGGATGATAAATGTTACATGCCCACCCTGAGGAAAAGGTTCAAGATTTTGGACACTGGAAAGACTGAGGTTTATAGCCCTAACTGAAGGAGGGCTGATGTGCTGTGTAGAACCTAAGAAAGCAATTCACTAAACTAATGTGGGCGGCTAATTAATCTGAGAACTGTTTGTACAGTCTACTTGTGGATATTTGACTTTTCCTTTATTCTGTAAAGAGACATTTGGTAATCTCAGTGGATGTTCAGACAACAAAATATTTGGAATGCTGCATGGCAGAGCTCTTCTAAGTTAAGAAAGTGTAACTTCGAAAAGAAATCCTTGCCTTAGAAGACTTTATATATATATATATATGAACACTACATTGTGCTAGTTTCTTTAGCTAAATGTTTTGCACCTTCTCTTCTCTGTTCCCTTTGACTGTGCTGATATTGTCATATGTATTCTCTAGTAGTCACTGCCACATGGAAAGGATCTGCTTCTACTGACATCTTTCTGCACATCAACCACAAGAAGTGGCAAGTGCTCCCTTGTCCATGACAAGTGTTTTGTTGTTGCTCCAGTATTTGAGAGGACAAGAGGAGTAGGGTCTGAGGACTAAGATCATCTGCAACCAAGCTCAGGTTTCTTTTTGGTTTACAGTGAACTGGTCATTGCCAGAATTCCATGCAATTTGTGTGGAGTTCTACCAAGTCCAAAGACTCTGCATGCAAGTCGTCTCTGAATGAGCTGTCCTGAGCTGTCATGTGACAACCCAAAGACAACTGCATGCTTCTTCTCATCTCTCCAGGTGTGCCAGATCCAGCTCCACAGATTCCAGCAACGTGCTGGAATTTGACCTGCCTTTGCTCTGCTGCACCGTGCAGTAGGAGCACTACAGAGGGGATCCCTGCTGACGACAAAAGCGCACCAGCTTTTGGGACAGGCCTGTCCTGTTTCTCTATCCAAGCCGTAATTCCCTTTGAACAGAAACAAGTGTGTCACACATTTTCCCTGACATACAGAGGCTATTATCTTATCCATTTCATTCCCTAAAGCAAAAAGTATGTATAATACAGATTCTAAGGTTTCAATTATAATTTTTGACATTTCATAGTGCATTAAAATGCCACATTTGTAAGCAGTAAATAGTAATTACATATTAAGGCAAGATAGAGAATAGCTTTAATAATGTGCATGTACCCATGGCAATGAAAAGGAATTTTTACCTTTAATGGGTCAAATTGCACAGCTGGAATCTCATCACAACTACATTTTGGCTGAAAAATATATGTTTGGATGAAAAATAGGCATTTGCTCTGGCTCCTTGAAGGCCAGGGAGCTCTGAATGACACCACTGGACTGATCATGCCTTAAAGCATTTGGATTGCTCAACAATTATTTTTCCATAACAGTAGTTTCAGGGTATATTTACAGTACAAGTGCTGGAAAATTTCATTAAGCAGATGATAAGGGGTGACTTACTTTCAGTTTGACTATGAGGAAAATTTATGCTTTGCAAATTTAATTCAGATCTGCCCTGCTTGACTAGATCACTATCACAAAGACAGCTGCTTACTATAGTTGCCTTAACTCCAGTTGCATGTTTTGTCTGCTCAAACAGTAGGTCTTTGGAAAAGCAAGGAAGGAAACAATGATTACATGGATAGAGAGGAAAAATGTTCCAGCTGAAATTCAGATTTATTTTCCCCTATCACCTAACTTAGGAGCCTATCAATAAAGTATACAAGACATATAACTACGTCTCTAAAGAGCTGTGCTTAGCTTTAAACATTACCCATCGTTTGGACTGTCTGCTGCTTACTTTCAGGTCACTGCATCTCTCCTCTGAACACAACATAATCCAAAGGCAGTTTTTTGGGGTAGCTACACTTCGAAAAAGACAAGTAGTTTTGTTTTATTTTGGTGGTGTACCTGCTTAATCCTAACTGTCTTCAGGGATTAAAATACAGCAGTCTGAATCTCTGGTGTATCTGTAAAACCTGTAGAAGACAGTCTGCTGTTTGATGAAAACAGAATGGACATGGTTTAGCAGATGTCCTCACTGATTCTTAAGTCATAGCGCTCAATTTCCCCAAGCTACTTGTTATCAACAGAAACACCTAGGCAGGTATGTTCTCATCCTTTCTTGAGCTGGGCCTTACTCAGATGCACTGTAAGCTCTAGAACAGGTTCTACAGAGCACCAGAAAGGCAAAGCCTGCCTGCACCTCTCCTGAGACTGGATAGCATAGTGATTTGTGGCTTCTAAAGTTTTCAGTCAGATACCTTTGTTAATGCTTGCTTTCGGGATTGTCAGCAACCACACACAGCACTGCTTATGTCTTGCATGCACCGTCTCTCTTGCACACATGTTCACTCTGCTTTTTTTGGAGCCATATGTGTTGTTGATACAAATTCTGTCTTTTCCAGCTTCCCAATCTCCCTGCCAAGCACATTTTTTAAAAATTAAATAATGCTTGGCATTGTATACAAGCAAACAATTACCCACACAAATTTGGTTCAAGCAAGTGTAAGCCCACAGCAACAGAGAGGAAGTTGGGTTTAATCATTAAAATGTGTCAAGTGCAGGTTCAGCAATTGTTTTTGTTCAACAAACCATGCTATTTTATTGTGTGGTTAGCTTTCTTGGGCTATAGATTGAGCCTAACTCAAGCTTTAATAAAACGCACAGCTTTTGTGACAAAATGGAGGACCATCTCCCTGACTCTCTCCCCTGCTCTGATTTTTCACACTGATGAGGGCTGAATGGTCCACCGTTTTGAGACTTCACTGTATTGCAGACACAGCTAACACAGTATTGAGGACCAAATACAGTCAACAAGGAAGTTTTGAGTCTTCCCAAAGACAGCAGCAAATAAATAAAGAAATTATGTCTGGCCCTCCAACCCCTGAGGTTGTTTTGTATTCTGTCATTTCAGATGCTTCTGCATGTACCATTCTCACCTGGCCCTACTACTTCACTCAGCAGCTAGCCATTGCAATCTGCTTGACTAACTTTTAGCTACAGCAGTGTTCCTGGGATTTTGATTATGACTTAATTCCCACACAAAAAGTAAAACAAGGAAAAATTTCCCCATGGTAATTTGAGAAGCAGTCCTGCATCCAAATGAAGTCATACCCAACGCTGATGAAAGAGCATTTGAAACCAAAGGGTAACCAAATGCCTCAGGCCATTTTATCATCTGAGGTACACAGGAGTAAATATGAAAGGCCTCTGATGTAGATTAATAGGCATCACAGGTATGTAAATGATGTCTTAATTTGGCACACTATAACTAACTTGCTCTTAGATCTTAAAATACCCTAAAGTGTAACTTTATAACACAAGAAAACTGTTCTTAATTCCCTACAAAAACTCCATGTAATTTTAAGTTAATTAGAAAAGAAACCTTTTATAAATAAAATAAATACTTTATATATATTAAAGATCAGAGATTACTTGGGGAAAAAAATCTTGCTTCAGGTTTCACTACAGAGTAGAAATACTATCAAAAAAATCCCCCAAAAACTAAAGCATCATTTCTGTTCTCATTTTTCCTACTCTGCACTGATGCCATCCAACATCTTACAGGAGTCATAGTCTGGTTTACCAAGGCACGTGTGCCTTCACTTACTACTTCCTTGTGTTAACTTCAGTTCCTTCAAAAAGAGCGGCAATCAAGAGCCCAAACTTTCAAAAAATAACTGGCTAGGATTGTATATTGGCAATTCAACTAAATTTTATGACCTCTAATATGCTAAATGCAGGTTGTTTTATGCCCAAGTGTTTCATCCCTTTGCCATTACTTGGGAATCTTCCCCACTCAGGCCACACAGAGGCTTCTGTGTACAGCCTCACTACCTCTCTAAACTTACATGAAAAAGATTCTCAGTGTTTTGACAGCAGGTCTCCAGAACAAGGAATCTCCCCCCGAAAAGAGCTATTGAATTACATAACTCATAATCTGCAAGGCACCATCCCCACACCCCACATGGGAAAAAAACCTGTGCAGTAAGCAGGATGCTGCAGACAGGTTTCTGAGATTGTACATTACCCTACCTAGAAGTTGCTTATACACACAGATTTTACACATCTCTTGGCCTTCTCACTGTCTGGCTGTAAGTTAATGGGTGTGAGAACAATGCCAATGTGTGCCACTTTAAGAACAACCTTTTATGTAACCCAGATTAAAATTTAACTGGCCAGTTTCACTATTCAGTATGTGCAGCCTTTTCAATGGGATCTGATAAAGATCAGTTTTACTGGAACTTGTTTTCATAGCACTTACAAAAACAGCTTCCCTGCCACTGGCATTTGGAGCAAAACAAGCTGCATTTGAGAATGAAGTAACATGCTTAGTATGGTTTTACATGTGCAATAAGTATTAGGCCAAAGAGGGGCTGGAAGGATTTCTAGCACAGTGTCAGTTGCCTATCTTGCTTTAGTTGCACTGTAACACTAGCTCACCTCCTAGTCCTGCAGGGAACCACTTTACTAGCCAGGCAACTGCAAATAGGTGTCAGCTACTAAAGGATCCCTGAAGCAGCCTTAAAAGTGTGATTGAAAACCTTACCCAGCTCCATCCTGGCATTATGGACTCTTATCACTAAGGAAGTTCAGCCCTCCAAGCTGCAGTGGAGGAACTGGTGTGGGAGGAAACAGGAGAGCTGCAAAATCTTCATTTAAATTGTGGAGAAACAGATGATCAACCTTCAGTTCTGTTAAATCTCTTATCTTGTTTAAACATGTGCCTCTCACATACTGTCAGGAAAAGGTGAATTTATAGAAACTGGTAGGTAATGATATTCTGGGTGTACTGTAAGTGCAAGCAAGCCTCAAAGACAGCCCATGCATCTCCTGATAACAGGCTGTCATTTCTGCAAGAAACAGTTCACTGGCTGAATGAGTTCACACATGCATCAGCCCAGTCCACTGGGAACTCCTGCGAGCTCCTATCAATGACAGCCCAGACTGAGGTCTTTGAAGTGCCCATACCTCAGATGGAGCATACCTATGGCAAATAAGCCCCAGTACAGTTGCATAGTTTGATATCAGTCTGTTTACCGTGCTTCAGAAGCAAGCCACATGAGCCAGATGCTCTGAGCTGATTATGAATCTCTCCTTCAAGAGAAGCATTTAGGACACATTACCCCAGGAGGTCAAGACTATCAAACTTCAGATTTTAGATCCTTGTGAAAAACTCTTAAGACATTGTCAAAGGAGGATGTGGCACTGGGTATAAAACCTCTGTTAATAAACAACAGAAGAATTTGTGATTACTCTGAAATTACTTTGAAACTGAATTGAGGAATGCAGTTTTCAGACAAGACACCAAGTTCTCACCTTGCACAGCACCTACAGCACCATGAATACCTGTGTATATTCCTCAAGACTGCCACAAAAAACTATTTATGAATGGGCAAAACAAAATTATGTACATGCATTAAGTACATGGTTTGCAAGAGGACTGCAAAACCTATGAAAATGCACTATACATGCAGGCGGAAACCCATGCCTTTCTCCTAAAACCTTTATGCCATTCCTAACCCTTTAGAAAAAAATTCATATGGAGCTTCTTGAAAGACTATCAGTAAGCAAGTAGAAGCAATACCCTTATAGCTTTCACAGCAGAGATTAGAAAGATCAGTCCCTGTGTTCTTACAGAGGTCATCAGTTAAGATTTCTTCAAAATCCTAAACTGCACTTGAAAACCTAAAAATTTTTAATAATTTTTCAAGGGATAAACTTAGAGACTTATTTGGAGAGAGACTTTATTCTCTCTGCAAATAAATTTGGGATTTTTTTGAGGCATATTTTTTGGAAAGCAAAATACCCCTATGGATATTTTTAGAGGTGTGATTTTATTTTAAAGCATTCAGTTTGTGATGGCCTGTATTAAACATTTTAGATTTAATGCATATTTTGTTGAAGCTTGTGGTTTTCAATAAAGTTCAAAAGCATTAAAACCAGGGTCAGAATAGGGTTACTGTTCAAGCTACTGCTATGTGGTTTTCTGCTTGGAAATACATCAGTGTAGACATTTTAAATACACCAGAAGTTAAAATAACATTCTCCTGGCTAAATAATTTCCATAGGCTGCTGATATGAGTTGAACAGCAACAACAGGCTCCAGTGGTTGTTTGTTTTGGACTGCTTGTGTTCATTTAAATCTCTGCAAACCATGCTGTTTGAGATTTATCTTGATTCTCTAGTGCTATCTAGTGGCTATTACTGAAAATTATTGATGTGTATAAATGTAGTTAAAAACAAGTCAGCTTCTATCAACTGATCTAGGTCCTTCTTTCAGGGCTAGTCTGACTTCAAAGTGTGCATGTGGGGCTGTGTAGTGGAGCCAAACAGCCTCTCCCACAAAGCTTCAGCACCCGAAGCTCCCAGGCTAAGTGCACAAGCTGAAACCAGCAGCTGACTGCACAAACAGCTTGCTCATTGGTTTTGTAATACAAGAGAAACATTCATGGAGCCATCTCCACGCCTATTTGTGCCTAAATAAGTGAGCACTTCCCCTCTTCTGCTACCTGTTAATTTAACTTACCCCTCTCCTGTTAACTCAATTAACTTTTGAATTGGAAGTTCATACTACGGCAGTTGCAGCCATCTTTCAAAACAGAGAAAAGCACACAGGCTGCCAGATGTCAGTAAATACCTTTGTCTCCTTGCTGCCCAACATTCCTGTTTGGTTCACTTACTCCTCGAAATTTAGAAGGAAACCAACCCAATTCAGGTTGCTGCTTTTGGCTTGATCAGAGATTTGTTAGCCTAGCCAACAGATTCAAGGTTTATACTCAAGTGTGAGTCAATAATACATGTACATGAGTTTAAACTATTAGTAGAGTAAAACTGAGTATAATTACTTTATATAAAAGGAACAATCCTATGAATGTGACGTCTTTCACATGGGCCTAAACAGAGGGCTTCTATCAGTGAGGAACTCTGAAGTGTATTCATACTTCATGGTGGTGATGGGCAGGTGATCCTAGCCCCAGAAACACAGCATCAATACTCGAGACTCAAACATTTCTCAGCTTCAAATAGGACTTCATTGTCCTGAAAAGAGAACCTAGAATGTGTTCCATTGTTAAACATACCAGAATAGTAGAAAATATGTACATTCACATTAGAAAAAGGTTCACTGCCAATTATAAAGAAGAAAGAGATAATGCCTCTGCTGCAGTTTTTCCTGACATTAAAATAGATCAAATATTTATTCTCTTTTCAAAAATCCTTTGAGACCCTATATTTATCAAATAGGATTAGAGTACCTATTTAAAAAAAAACCATACCTGGCAGGAAATATCTGCAGGAACTTAAGCAGTACTATTCCAGATCTACACACGTGCACACACACTCATGCACACATGTGCATGAGCACAAACACAGCCTTTGACATCCTCCCCTCACACATAATTTCCCTCCCCAGCCCAATGCACACACTCCAATCAAAAGAAATTGGAGCAGGAGAAGTACAGACAAGAATGGTTTGGCTGCTGGCAAAATAGCTAGCTTTGAAGAGACTCTGACTTAGAGTGGAAAGAAGAGAACATCTTACAGCAAATGAACTGTTAATAAGCTATTTCTACTAAATGTTAATATTCCATAAATCCGCACTTAAAACAAAGGTCCAGTTGTATTCTTTTTCTTCCTGCTCTAGCAACTACAATAGGAAAATAACTTTTTTCTGGAGGGAGACTATATACACAGAATTCTGATGATCAGCTTCAATTTGAAACAAACAAAAGCCCAGTTGTTCCTAGGAAGATAAGGCATAGATTGAAGACAGCATGCTTAGTCACAACAGGAAAATCAGCTCAGACCAGGAGGTTCCCACCTTGTCTCAAGCAATTCTCCTTCCTGCCCAGATTTATCCCTATTGCAAAGGTTTTTGTTAATTTAACAAAAAGGCAATCGCTGCTGTCATTCAGTGTTGTGAAAGAGGCTGTAAAAGCCTTACCAAGAGAATATGTCCATAAACATTTCTGTGAAATAATCAACATACATATTTAGTTAGAACAACCTCAAGGTCTACCTTAACAATAAATTCAAGTGCAGTACTTTTCCTTATGTATATGCTTAAAAATGGTATGAGGTAAATATATTATGAGGTAAATATCAATACTAGCACTTTTACCCTTCTTCTGGTCTTGGTGACAGTACCAAAGGTTAATGCTTTTCCCATATGACAGTCTTTTATTATCACCTATCCTCAGTGGTCTCTGTCACAAACAGGAATTCCAGTGAACATCTGCTGCCTTAACAATTAGGACTGTATTGAGATCTATCTCATCTATCTCATCTATCTATCTATCTATCTATCTATCTATCTATCTATCTATCTATCTATCTATCTATCTATCTATCTATCTATCTATCCATCCATCCATCCATCCATCCATCCATCCATCCATCCATCTAATCTATCCATCTATCTCTCATTTGAAATATTGGTCTTTCTACTTCCAACAGACATATTCATATTTAACAACAAGTAATGAATATTTTTTTTTCAGTCAAAACAAACTTGTATATGTTTTTGACAGTCTTTGATAAATATTCCCTCAAAAAGAGAGTACAACTTATTACCTACTAACTATCCACGGTGCTGCTTCCAATACTTTTTGTAAAATTCCCAATAATGTGAAACCTTTAAGTGCTGGACACAGTGGCTTTGGCATCCCTGTGATGATGAGGTACTTGGAAGTTACAGCCTGAAAAGACCTTTCATGTGCCTTAGCCAAAGTGCTTGTGTGAGGTGCCCAAACAAGAAACTTCTTTATCTCTAACTGGTGTGCAGTAGGAAATCCGATAATGCATCATTTAAATCTACCCTATCCCTCAGTTCTATAAGTCCTGGTATCATGCCCTCTTCTGTGGCTGTGGACACTGAGGAGCATAAACAAAATGCTATAAAAACACACCAAGCTGACACTCTGCTGTTGAACAGTGCTGCACAGGACACAAAAAGGCAACCGACATGCCACGGAAATACTCCAGAAGAACATTCACTCTCTTTTGGGTATAGTGTCCACCTTGGTCAGCCGAAGTATAGTTTTAATTAAACTAAATTCACTTAACAAAGTGCAATCTTAACTAATAAAATACCATAAGCTGAAATATCAGAAAATACTAATGTGTTAACAAATTCAAAGCCACCCCTCTTAGACAAAAAGCTTTCTCTTGTCTGCCTATGGACAAATTGGACATACAACTGTTAGCACTTTAAAAACCCCAATATAGTACTGGCAGTCATAAAAACAGGTAAGTTGTTTTTGTATTTGATTCAAAGACTCCTCTGATGTAATAAAAAAAGTTACGTATTTAAGCTACCTATATGAAGATCAAAAGCAAAGGACCAAATAGAAAGTAGTCTGAAGAGAAATAGTAACTGAAAACCGTCTTGGCTCACTTTCACAAACCAACTTGCTGGTGCACCTAAACAAAAAAATCTCCAGTTGGAAACCAGTAATTTAGTTTGGAAAATCCTGTTATTTTCAGCTCAGGTATATACAGCTTTAGAATTAGTATCTTACCAGAATTTAATCTTCTTTCTACTGAAACAAGAGAAGCAGTGTCTACATATTTTCTACCTGTTTCAAACAAACATTTTCACTGGGAGTAGAAAGCTTAGGAAGATTTTATGACAGGAAAATAAGAACATAGGAACCTCAATCTATTCGGACATCATTTTCTATTAGGTGTATTCTTCCCAAGTGTTTGAATTGGATCTTCTTACCTGTCATGGTTACCACTTCCATGAATAGACATGGCCAAACTTCACAAGTTAATGTGTTGCATTACCCTGCAACACTAGCTATGGACTAAAACACATTATATTAAAGATCTACATGTCTGTTGAGGAACATGCATGATGACCAGTTACAAAAAAAAAAACCCACACTGCAGGTATTGAATATGCTAAGGACAATACTGTTTTCTATTAAAAATATTTATAGTTTTAATAACATTTGTAAAGAATGTGAAAACTTATATTCTTAGTAGCTTCAATTGGAGCTTAAAACAGAAGTGCCCTCTACACTGGAATATTTTAGATGCTCCAAACTATTTGTTTTTAAAAAGCAAGAAAAATTGTATGTAGAAACCTAACAACTGCCCGTTTCCAATGTCACTCCCATTTTGAGGTAAGACCTTCTTTGCAAAACACTATTAAAAGTACTAAGTATTTCCCTATTACTTGCAAATGTCTGTCAGCAAAACAAAACATCTTCTTGACACTTAACAACAAAGATGACACTCTTTTCTTCATCTAGGTCTATAGACTATACAGTTTCTTTTATTTTTCTTATAAAAAGAGACTGAATAGACTGAAGGGATCAGCAATAGCTATTAAATCCCAACCCTTCTCCCAGCTGAGAATTAACAATACTACTGCTACCATAAAGCTAACCCAGAAATAAAATCTAACAGAGGAATGAACAGAAAAGCACCCATGCCAACGACACCTGCTCACTGTCAGGAAATGAAATGTGTGCATTCTTATGAATTAGCTGTCCTTTGTCCAGACTCATGCTTTCAAAAAGTGACAGTCCCTTTCATAAATACCACTCTAAAATTAAAGAGCTTTTCATTAATACCACTCTGAGCAATAAATAGCTGAGAGTTAAAAGAAAGGGCTGGATATCTGACCAGACAATGGGATGGAGCCTTTAAGATGCCAGACCCTTCCAAACCTGTAAGAGAGTAACATGGAAAAAATGTAACCAAAACTATAAAACTTGGTACAACTGGGCCACAGTACCTAGCACCTTACAGGAGTAACTCCTGTGACTGGAAAGTTGCATTGAACACAAAATTATAAAGAAAACCAAATATCCTAAGCCTGAAAAGTCTATTACCACATGGTCCAGTGCATGGCAGCCACTAAGCAGTGGTCATGCAACAGTTTCCTGGCATGGGGCTTGGAGGAGAGCCTGTTCTCTGAGCCTCAAGCTCCATGGCCCACTATTTTTGGTCCCTCATGGCATATCCCATGGTCCCTTGTGGCATATCCCATGCCGAAAGGACTGTTTTTTTAACAGTGATTAATGCTCTGTTACAAAAAAGCAAGACAGCTTCACAGTTTCATGAATTTGCTAAGAGTTTACAAGTGAAGATAACATCTTTAAAAAAAAATCAAATTTTAGCAGATGCTTTAAGGTTCACATCAAGAGTAATGTCTTTTTTAACTATTAAATTGTTTTGAATTAATCTTTTGCAACATAATGAATAATGCAAGCATGCTATTATAAAGCAACTAGTAACACACCCAGAACTTTACTTCATCATGACAGTTTGGAATTTATTAATTTAAATCCCCCATTGTGACACAACAGCAGTAACAAAATAGCTGTACACTACTTCTGTTACAAATATAGATACTATTTAAAGTGACTTTACATACTCTAATGTAGACATTTCTCACTCTATGCAACGAATAAGTACAAAAGCAATTCAATAACAGCAGCATCCAGTAATGGTACCATCTAGTTTATTGCATCTTAGCCTACCACAGTGTAACTTCTAGAATAGTTAAAAAGACAAAGAGAGTGGGTTTTTTTGTTAATTCACTTACACATAGCAATCAATTTGTTAATACTATTTGACAGACACTCCTAACACTGCTTTTGCGACCCACTAAAATGAATGCTAGTCTTTTAGTATTATCCCCTAATAATGGCTTGACCACTGCCTGTATTTTCAGTTCATATTTCTTGCAAGTGATAGTTGAGACAGTGGCCTTCTTGCTAAAATGGAATTTTTGCTAATTAACATCTGCTAAAAAGCATCCTGCTGCTACATAGCATACTAGTTTTACTGTTATCTTCCTTTCTCAAAAGACTCAGATATATTTTTCTGCAGGAAAACAAATAATGAGAAAAGTATGCTTTATCTGCCAGATTCCTAAGAGCATGGCAGGCAAAGGCAGGCAGGTTACAATCGGCTAAATATTCCATTGAGTGCAGTTTTTAGATAAAGTTTTAGTGATGAGAAAGTGATGCATTTATTGACCATGCAGCTGATCAAAGAACAGCTCCACAGTTGCACTGTACTTACTAGATGCTTATCTGTCTGCTTATCTGTGCTCTAAAGTTAATATCCCCAAAATAATAGTTGCAGCTCTCAGAGCTGCTCTTTTGCTTATTACTGATGCAAATCTTCACTGCTGTCTTACTACTCACCTCCACTGTGAGGCATTTTCAGGTCTTTACCCATCTTCAACCCATGGGTCCTGGTTGTATGCCTCCTCAGCTCAAGGAGGTATCTACCTTTGCTGCTAGTGTTAATGGCAGCAACACAATTAATGTGAACTCCTTCCACACTGGTAATATCCAGACACCTGCTGGCAGCTAAGCAGAGCTGCTCTGAGAGGTTTGTTCATGACTCTGATGCAAGCAGCTCGCAGAACTGTCTGCACTGACCCTGTACATAGTGTTGCATGCTGGAAGAGGACAACCTTTGCTTACAGACACTTCATATTAGGAAAGTTGTCTTCCCCCATATAGACTATAAAATATTCCTATTTTAAAAGTCTAGCTCTTCTAATACTGCAGTTGCTGGGCATTCTCAATCACCAGCAATAGTTTCCACTAGTAATGGATTTTTCAGCCCTGAGCACAAGTCCCACAAAACCTACAAACAAAACAAACAAACAAAAACCTAAAGCCACCATCACCACCACCAACACTCCCCTGCTGCCAAAAAAATGAAATCCTCAAACCTAAGCCAAGTAAAACACAGTGCTCTTTCAGATACACCATGACTTAGTAAATTTAAACACACAAAAAGACAAGCAAAAAAATCCACCCAAGTCACCAAACGAGTTCCTTCTACTTTAGCACTCTGAAATAATATAGTCATTGGACAGTTTGCGTTGAAAGGAACCTTAAAAATCATCCAGTTTCAAAGAACCATCTAGTCTATTAACCACCTGGCTCCAGATTACATACATTTCCCCTTATCTTCAAATCTCTGTTTTATTTTAATATTTTCTTTCTTCAATAACTTTATTCCTGTTTTCTGACTACCCATGAAACCCCCTTGCTGACTTGGTGAATTTATCATTTTTCCGGCATTATTCAAATATGCAAAGTCTCTTACCAAAACATTTTCAGTTTTCTTGTGTGGTTATTAATGAAAAGATTTTTTCTTCGTGGTGACTTACTAATAGGAAAAATATTCATGTGTTTCCATTGTCAACATAACTTCATCCCAGTGGTTTGACAGGAAGAGAAGTACTTCTAATGCATACAAAAATATGGTTAAATGTTACTTTTCTTCAGCATTGTAACACAATCCTGTGAAGCTGAAAGAGCAAGAAGACTACACAAATATTTCCATTCTCTTTTGTATCTGGGAAGTAAACAATATTGTCTTATTGACCCTAGCTAGTCAGGCAGCCAGTTCATGACAACACAGTCAAAGTGACTGTTCCTTTTGTCCTTTTCAGAATAGCAACTGCTTCCTCGTGGGTCACCCCTTCTAAACTCTGCCCATTCACAGCAATGATTTGATCCCCCCTCTTGAGGCGTCCATCTTCTGCTGCTGCACCCTGGAACAATAAAACAAGTAACTGCAGACTCATGCATTTCTTTTTCTTCCAGACACACAGTCCCGAAAAAAAAACCTCTTGCAATATTTTTGGTTTTCAGGGATACAAATAGAGCTAATTGCTGTGAAGACTGCTAATTCTGCAGTGCCCCCTGCCTGGTCTAAGTTCCACGTCTAGAAATTGGATCTACATGATTGTTTGGTTCCCCTTAACCATGTTATTACAGCTAATATACAATTTAAACTAATATTATAGAAGTAATATGTTCAAGACCTGCAGAAGTTTTCACCAAGTGGTGTAAAAGACGGTTTTATATTCTGATTTACCATGAAAATTTAGCATTCCTGATTTCAGACTCTTTGTTGCTTCCTAGAGCCATCCAAATTATCAAATCCAGGTCAGCATCTGAACTTCTCTGAAGGTCCAGTCTGAGTTCAATAAAACATTTCCCTCTACTACCTGAAGTAAACACATTCTAAATGTAAGGCAAGGGAGCTTTTTTTCTAAGTATTTACACACTTCTACTCTCAAGAGGTGGACAAGACTTTTAATAGGTTGAATCATGTATATTTGAAATTCTCAATCTTTTGAAGATTACAGCCTTCAAATGCTGCAAGCATATTTTAAGCCTTTGCACTAAAAAGGAAAAGCTGTGAGAAACTGTAACATTCTTTTGACTGCAAACCCAGGCCAAGATTTAGAACAATACCTGCAGTGAACTAACAAATGTATTGATTTGACAGATTACCACCTACCTTTGCAAACACTGTCTTCACATAAATGGGTAAGTCTCCATGGGGACTGCCGTAGCCACCCACAATACTAAAGCCAAGGCCGTCTGGTCCTCTGTCTAGAGTAATGGTCTTGTACTGAGGAGGTCTAAGAAAAGGGAAAAGAGTATTTTGTCTGAACTTAGCTACAAAAGCAGCTATCTCAAATACACGCTCACGGCATAGTTATGGATGCTATGTACCACCAACAGTGCTCACTGGTGAACTAGAGAGGCATCGCCAGTATCCCCATTACATCTACCTTAAAAATCCTGTAATGTCTAAAATTAGCTCAAATAGTTTATGCTATTAAGGTTTAATTACTTCTCTCCTAATAGATGACTGTGTATTTTTATGTATGTGTTCATTATACAGATAATTTATAGGTGTATTTCCCTACATATACTTTGATAGTAAGAAAGTTTGGAATTCTACTTTTCAAAGTAGGTATGTGTGGCTAAAGAATCCTTCTTCTCTCTCCCCATTCCTAAAAGAAAAAATGCCTCAGATTTATGACAGAGTTTGACACAAAACTTGCTTACATAATGCACCTTGCAGAATGCCAGAAGCAGTATACCTTGTATACCAGCCACATCTGACACTCCTGACTGCCCACTAAGGAAACACATACACCAGAAGAAAGAGAATTTCTGGGTATATCAATTAATCCTAGTTACCCAATCTCAGTGAAACAATAGAGGCTGTAGAAGAAATCAGATCACATCACAGTTCTACAAAGAGTCAAAAAAATTTGCAGCACAGCAAATTGCATAATGAAAAATGCAGAAGAGGATCTATGGCCCACAGGTCCCATATATACCAAATATGTTAATCATGAGTAAGCTAAAAATGTCATCCATTATTTGCTAGAATTTGTAAGGTTTATAGGTTGAATATCATCTAAAGTAACAGGCTACAGAGTCTGTACATTCTATAGTTACTGACCCTAAATCATCCTGAAAAATACCAGTTGAAGTTAGTCCTGCAAATGAAAGACTGGATGTAGGAGGATCCTGCTGCTGACCAGTTACGACACTTACTTCTCCTCCAGCTACAACCTAGGAACAGAGGTTAGAAATCAGTGATATAAAAATGCTGACACTAAAATAGTTCAATGTAGCAGCTGGCAAAACAGTATTCAGAAAATATTCAAAATGTCACTGAGGATTTTTTACCTGCAACTCAATAGTGCCTGAAGCATTTTTTAAGATATTAACAGCTTGGGAATGAGTCATGCCCTCAGTAGATGTTCCACAGATGCTTACAATCCTGTCCCCAACCTACAGAAGAAAATGTAGAAAATCTAACTTAGTTATATAGATTTGTCATGTTCAACAATAGCAGAACTACGAAATGGCCCAGTACGAAGGCAGGTAACTCAACATCAGAATTAGTAAATTACACCAGTTTAGTGTAATCAGCGTAAAAAGTAGTGGTGCTTTACAGAACTGATCCTAAAACTCTAGAAATACACGTTAAAAAACAGAGATGCATTTTACATGTCACCTGAAGACAGACAGACTGAAGTAACAAATTATCATCAGAGATTCTGTGTGACTTCATCTTGAAATAGCATTTTCCAAGAAACCTGAGTCAAATTCAACCACCTTTGATGCAGACTGGATACAGCATCAGTAAGTACAGTTTCAGATTAAGTCTCCCACTCTAACTCAGAACCTAAAATGTACTCTCTCTATCCTAAGCATAGGAAACATGAGAGATAAAACAGACTGCACACCTACATTTGCAGGAACAACCACTACACTCAGCAGTGGCACTTGTTTATAGAACACATCCTTCTAAACCACTTTCTATGCTTTTAATTTTCACAAGCTGACCAACTCTAAGATCCGAGACTGCTTCAGGACCTCCTTTCTTAAGTTAGCACATGCCAGCATTACACTCTCCCATGCTAGCAATCTGAGTTCCTTTTTTGTCAATCCAAACAACAAGAATTCTTCCCGCAGACAGAAGCACTTAT
The DNA here is from genome assembly GCA_013396995.1 of Dicaeum eximium. NCBI lineage: Eukaryota > Metazoa > Chordata > Aves > Passeriformes > Dicaeidae > Dicaeum > Dicaeum eximium. Next base: position 219,295 of record VWZP01006535.1, on the reverse strand, counting down.
GAGTGTATCATTGAACTGCTGGTTTACTGCCTGTCTAGAGCAATCACATTACCCATGCAATCTTTACAGACCTCTTAACAATTAACTTACTCTTAATTTCTGAGTCTGAGCTGCAACTCCATTCGGGTGCATCATAGCAATAAATATAGGAACATCTCCAAGAGGACTTCCTACACCTCCAGCAATGCTCACTCCTAGTGAATCTGCAGGGCTCTGTTATAGTAATGAAAAAAGGATTAGATTTTTCTGGAAAGAAAAATACAGAGAATTGTAGGCTTACCACAAAAGACTGCTAACCCCCCTATTTTATGAAGATTAGAATTCCTGTGTCAAGCCAGTTTTTAAGTTTATACACTCTGCATCCACTCTGCACTCCAAGAAAGCAGACAGACCAGAATGGATGTTTCTTCTTCTCAGTGGTAGGTGAAAATTTGCTGATTTAGTTGTGTGTTTTATCTTAACCAAACTAAATAATTACATAATTCAGCACCTGACTCTTAATGTTAGCATAGAGGTCTGAGCAAGGAAAATGAATGAGATGGGATTGCTGTCCTTAGCACTGTCTATATGAATATCCTGTTATGAATCTCCTGAAGACTAGAATTAATCTTTATGCTCCCCCTAGTGCCCAAATGTTGAAGAGCAAAATCAGCTGTTTACCACTGTACCACACCCAAATACCTCACTGTAAAAACTGCTATTGCAAACTGGTATTTGCAGATTCTACTACAAAAAGGGAACGGCGGAACACAATCGTGTAATCAAGTGAACTAGATGCCAAGCAAAGACAAATAAATATAAATATTTTGGAAAATAAGATGCAGTTTGTAACTAAGCTCACATGCATAATGTAGGTGGCTGAATTTCACACTTTAAAACCTGGCAGCTGTCATGCAAGAACCTACTCATTAAAAATATGTGTGAAGAAAAATATCAAATACCAAAAAACAGCCTTCCAACTTTGGTACAATTCCCCTGACTTTACCAAAACAGAGTCCGCATTTAACTAAATCTGATAACAATAAAATTAAGTTCCAGTATCTCCTCCTTCTTTTACTTTCAACTCACAAAACATGATAGCTAAGTCACACTACTTTACGTAAAAATATAGGCAGTGGAGATCATACAGTCCTGAACTGAAAAGACAGACAAATTAATTTCCTGTTCATTTCCTAAAACAATGAATAGGCCTAGACTTCTTTCATTCTGTAAAGACACCTATTGAAAACATCTACAAAACCTATTTCTGATATATGCCACTGCATGCTACAACTTACCTTTTTTATTTCAACTGTTCTTAGTCCCTGTATTTCAGAAGTTGCTGTCAAATGAATTAAGATAAATTTTAAAAATGTTAAACTAGCATTCCTAGAAAACTTTTGCCATAAAGTTATCCAAATCACTATGATGATTCTAACTTTCTACTTGTTTTTATATACATTTTAAACTGATTTTGATAGTGATTGTCATTACAATAATTGGATTAAAATACTTCTAGAATAGGTGAAAGAATTTTAAAAAATTGTCAATTTAAATAACTCTTGGAATAAGACTGCTAATCTCAAATGGAATAGAAAAAACCCCATTATTTTTCTAGCAATACTTTAATCAGAAATAATTTTGCTCTAAATTTAAAGCATGAGACAGCTATTCCACATGTATCTGGATTTCTATGAATGAGACAGGTTGTCATATGACATCATTTAGATTAAATACAAAATTATGGCTCAACTTTGGCAATATCTCACCTGCTGACATAAGAAGTTGCTAGTTTCTTTTATAAAAAGCTACTACAAGTTATATACGATGTACTGAGCAGTAACCACTTCTACAGCATTTTACTGACCAAGGAATCACCTTGAGGCCGACATCACATAGTTATAACATTTTAACAGAAATATCTCAGCTACCAGTTCACATGTGTAAAATACTAAAAGCACAAAAAAACCTCTCCAACTTACTGGTATGCTTCTTTAGGCCACTTTCAAATACCTCAGGTGCACTGGACCCAGAAATTGGGAAACTGAACGATGAGAGACTGCCACTTCCTTCACTGACCTACACACAATGTTAGAGTGGGATTAGAGAGGAGCTTCATTGAGCCAGCTACTAAAAGTAAAACTGTAACTCACTGTGTTAATTTTATTTTCTGCAGTATTTTATTTTTCCTGTGCCCAGTTAAAACTGAGTCAGAGAACTTCACAAACTTTTTGGTCACTGTAGATGGCTCTTTTTTGAAGCATCATTAAACCAACAGAGATTTTATGTCTACAACCCCATGCAAAGCTTTGAAATGCTTCTTCTGAGGGTCCAACAAGGTTCTGGTATCTGCACCTTCTATCACTTTACAGAGATCTCCCAATGCAAGTTAGCCACAAGTATCACAATAAGGACAGAATGCAAAAGACAGATATCAATACATCCTCATGTGGGCTCTCAAATGCAGTTCAGGTACTGCATCAGCTGCAACTAAGATTAGGCTCTCCACTCAACCTGACCTGCACAATTTCTGGAAAGATTGTCACTACACTTGAAGGGCGAGTAAGATTCCTAGTGGGAATAGTTCACTGACTGTGGCATACTCTTAATGTGCTCACTTGCATTTTAATTATGTCTTAAAACTATTTATATTTAATACTTGATAATTTTCATCCTCAGTTCACAACCAAAGGAAGTTCTTAAGGTAATTTGTAAGGTTTCAGAACTGCAGCTCCTACTGAAAAGAATGACAGTGCAAGCTGCTGCATGGAGGATGCTTTCAAATACAGAAATTGATGTGAGGTTGTAAGAATTCACCATCAGACCAACAATAAAATAAGTAAGAGAATGAAAAAAGCACAGGTTTCCTGCTTCTGGCAGGCAAGATTACAGTGAGAACATGCAAGGAATGGAGAAATTCCCCAAGCTTACTGAAACAATATTCCACTGCATGCCAACTACTCTGAAAGTAACTAAGAGGTTTAAAGTTGACTCCAACTTTTTCTAGTATTGATGAGAACTGAAGTTCTCTATGCTTCCAGGCTGGAGCCTGGAGCAAAGTCATTTCTGGATTATATTTTTGGTTGGATCCCATCTATAACAGATACAATTTGCTAAACTGAACATAAAAATGGCTACCGAAGAGCTGCAAAATTTTTCCATCTTGGATCAGGTATGTGAAAAATAATTGTCATCATAAAACTGATCCCTCCATTTGCTTTCATTATTTAACATTATTTCTCCTAAACTAATCAGTTTTATAGTTACATACCTGGCTGCTCTGGGATGTTCTCCTTTCAGAGTGAAATGGCCCAGCTTTTATTCTTCCAACCTCTAGTCTTACTGTACCTAAGGAACACTAAAGAAACAGATACGTGTAAGTAACATCTCTTCTGTCTACAAGTGTAAAACCTACAAGATTTAAGTGACTTTATAGAAAGTGGAAAAAGAAAAAAAACATGGACAGAGGGGAAAAAAATCCCAAAGACTAACAATTCTGAAATGAGCACTTTGCAGGTAGAGTTCATGGCAGGACAAGTGATGCACACAAAGTACACCATGATACCCAATACTGAGTAGGATACTTTTTTTATACTGTATTAATCAGTATTACAATTCAGACATGAAAATAACACAAGAGGAATAATTCTATTACATTGCACTTAATAAGGAATAACTTCTGAACTGCAATGCCAACATACAATTTTTACAGTAAAAACCAAGAACAGTGTAACACCTTGAAGTCTTAATCATTATTTCTCCTGATGTGACTGAGAACCCAGTAATTATACTGGAAGTTACTCATCTCTCTCAAACTTTTGAAATTATCTGTTACTCTGGATAGACACCAATATAACTAAAAAATTTTGGGCAGAAAATTTCCTAAACGTCCATAGCTTAAGTGAACTTTCTGCATGTGACTCCCAGCAATAAGCTGGACTGACTGCACATTGGAAAGCCCTTTCACTAGCCTTTAAGATTTTAACTACACTATTGAGTATTCACATGTCTGTATAAAATGCATGTCTCAGAAGAAAATTCACCCTGCAATTAAATATTTCAAAATCAAGATATTATTTTGAAAAAACAGAAAAGTTATTACCACAAGGCTAAGAAAATTAAGACTTGCAAGATAATACAATTAGTGTCAAGAGAAGACATCGATCTACAATGTATTAATACAGAAATTTCAGTTTTGTTGCTATTTTGATTATTTTTCTTTCATTGGGAAGTTGTCAGCATAAACTTGTGCATTCAAATAATTTAATAATACATAAGGCTGCCTTTATTTATCATGTTTTAACTTTATTATCCTAAGAGAGATTCATGCATTTATCAGAAAAATTCACAGTAATAGGCCAATATATCAAAACCAACCACATATATCCATTCAAACTAAGCTTCAATACCTCATATCCTGTTGCTATTCTCTTAGGGGTGACACTAAAAAAGATTTATTACTAAAACCCTTTTTATTTTATAAATAATGTTGACTTCTCAATGTCCTGGAAAAGACTTGATCAAAGCTCAGGCAAAACCATTCTTCTTTGCTTCTATGAATTTACTTGTATTAAACTACATGAACAACTCTTATTCAAAGTGGAAAACTGAGGAAATATGTACCTAAAATTACTACACCCTCACAAATACACAAACCCACAAATGAGATTTTTAAATTATGTATGAAAGTAGGAGGTTAATACTTTCCAATGGAACTTGTAAATAAATCAATTCCCATTTAGTTTTACTACACCTTCCTCTCTCTTCCTAAATTCTTCCATTTGATAGATCCACTAAGTTTAGTGAGAGGAAAAGCTGATAGTCCTCTCACACACTTTAGGGGATACTTCAAAAGAAACACTGCTAGAACAGGCAGAATTACCAGACTAATGACACATTCCATTTGTCTCATTCTACTAAAAATATACTGGAATTTTCCAAAGATTATAAAATCATTTTCTAGCAAAATACATTTTAGGCGTTTCAAGACAATTCATTCTAGATCCTACTCTCACAAATGAAAACGGAATGGATACCTGAACAGCAAACAGTGACTGCCTACATGTGAGTGACCATGTTTTATTCCACTTTTACTATGTGAACAAAACAATTATTAACAATAATATGTCTAAGGTATTTTAAAAACCCATTTCTCAGGGCTATGACAATTAACTACAAGTATTACTGAGCAATGATGAAGTACTTAAAACTTGAATATATGAATGGTAAGTGGAAACTAAGCATCTTCAATTAGATATTCCAAAATGCTTGTCAAAATAAAAGAAACTTCCCATATGATAAGGCATTTTTATTCAGAGGAGAGGTACAGCATACAAAGCAGAAATGCTGTGTTCATAAATAAAATTAAAAACCTATCATGTAAGAAGAGAAAAGTACTAAAACCAAAGAAGACTATACTAACAAGTTCACTGTCACAACATAGACCCAATTCTGACATTCTCACTAATGGGCACATCCTGAAAATACAGAAGTCCTCTTATCTCCCTTTCTGACCACTGCTCTCCCCCAGGACCCCTGCTCCCCAATAAATCCAAAACCTCAAGGACCTGTTCAAGATCTGGAAAAATATACCTTTGAATGTGAGTGTTAAGAAACATGACCATGTGCCTATGTATCCAAGAGACAAGTAGAATTAGCATTTGTTAAATTTTTTCCAGTGTAACAGTTTTCCATTGAAAATGCCGACTCCATGGTAAGTGGAATCCTTACCATGCAGCATGTCTCAAAACCCTGGACTGAAAACAGACGAGGTTTTTCAGCTGGATTTCCTGCCGCACTACAGGAAATACTGTATATCTAACTTCATTCTGATTTGGAAATAGGGGAAGGACATCAGAAAAAAAAATTATCAAGAATAGGTTGGCTCCAAGAGCTGCAGGTACGTACTTCAGTAAACGCTAAAAAAGCAGCTTCTTATACCAAATGCTTGGTCACTGAAAAGTGCATTGTAGTATTTAATGGACGTAAGGTGGCACAAGACATACACAATTAAAAGAAAAAGATTATTGTCTCCTAGTAGATCAGGTAACTCAGAGCCCCATCCAACCTGACCTTGTACACTTCCAGGGATGGGGCATCCACACCTTCTCTAGGCATCCTATTCCAGCACCTCAGCATCCTTACATTAAAGAATTTCTGCCTAACAACTGATCTAAACTTACTCTTTTGGTTTAAAACCTCTTGTCTTTACAGGACCTTGTAAACAACAGGCCCTTGTAAACAAACTATGAAAGTAGTCACTTTTAGCACAACCACTCTGCTGAATTCCCCATCACTCAAAGTCATTCTGCACACCTTTCTGAAGATGTGAGACAGTTAACCAGCCATCAGTTTGTTGAACAAAATACAGTGTTAAGTTTTCAGTTGTTCTAGAGTAGTGGTATTCTATAAAGGTCTTCTATAAGCCCTTCTGCACCACTACTCCCAGCTTTATCAGGCAAAATATCAAATCTGAATGCTCTAGATTTCAGGAAGCTTAAATTTTAATCCCCAGCTCATCTCACTGACATCCCAGTAACAGTCTGATCTCAGTGTGAATAAAGTTAAAGCTTTCAAAAAATCTGGATCTCAATTTTTCACTCTTATGCATCTTCTCTTTTCCCAATACCTTTAGCAAAGCTGCAACAGCCTCCTGGTTAGCGTTTCGGACATCTTCTCCATTCACTGTCAATATCTGGTCTCCTTGCATCAATCTCCCATCTGTATCTGCTATTCCTCCTTTGACGATGTCTGACACAAACACACCTGTGTCATTTCTGCAAATACACACACAAATTTTACATTAAAGTATTGTTTGATGGTCATGTTTATGGCTTGCTATTGATGGTCATGTTTATGGCTTGCTATTGGGAACACAATAAACATTGTCTTATTTTCCTGTTGAGTAATACTGGCTTAGTTCCTCTAGGGGAGGCTGGTTAGCTTAAGCACAAAAATTTGATCCTTCAAGTCCATAGGATCTGAGCACCAGACCACAAAAGAAACATGATAAGCAAGTTCAAGACACTGAATCTCCAGGTACATTACATACCTTTTCCCAACAATACTCAGCCCAAGGCCTTTACCAGGCTTCTTCTGGAGCTCTATGTTCAGCACATCATACATGTCTTCCTCCTTGTACTGGGCTTCATCTCTGTACACAGTCAGACGAACTTTTTGGGGTGTCTGACGGAGGACATTAATGGCTTCATCATGTGTGGCATTCCTGAGGTCAATTCCATTCACCTGCAATGGAAGTGTACAATGGTAAACTGTGCAGCACCTTCCAGCAGACAAATAAAAAAGGCTTCGCCAGCAATGAAACAAAAGCAACCAAAGAAATCACCATACCTCTAGTATCTGATCACCAGCCCACAGCCGTCCATCTTTAGATGCTGCTCCTTCTTCATACACTTCATGGATAATGATTGCTCCCTGTCCACAAAGCAACATCAAAATTGCATGTTGAAAGAACAAGCACCATTTTCAACCAAAAAGTAACTGAAAATTGCTACTATAATTAATCAGTGACAAGTCAGATGGAATGAAAGTCAGATGCATGATGAACAAATTACCAAAACTTTTAAGAAGCTCATTTATACTTTTAATCTTAGAAAGGGCTTTTTTCTTATTTTTGTTTCTTTTGCATGTTTCTATAAATTCTTTAGAAACAAATGACAAAAAATCTCTTCTATCAGACCTTAATTTCATTACTGTTCTTTCATTTGAGTGATACATATATTTTTCCAACCAACCAGCAAAGTGTCTGCTCCTCCAACAATGCTCAGACCAAGACCAGTCCGCCCTTTGGAGATATCAATGGTTGTTTCACATCCAGGAATGATGGGACAAGTAGCTGGGTCAGAGGTTAACATGGCTGGAGTTGAAGATCTGCTTGTGTCTAAAACAACAGTGAAACACACTGGTTACAGTAACAGAGTTCAGTATTAGGAAAGTGACTTTAAAACAGCATTTTTCAGAGTTCACCGACAGCTGCAGAGCAATAACTTGAACAGCTGATCCATAGAGAATGATGTTGCCAATTCTCCCTCCTCCTCAGAGAAGTACTATCCTGCAGTTTTATTTGCCATGCCTCCTGTAGTTTTTATGCCATCAAGTACCTGGACTATAGTCTGGACAGCCAAAGCAGATATTATACAGAACATATTCTATTTAGGATAGAATTTAATTTAAACATCTATATGATGTGTGCAGAACTTGAGTTATTAGAAGTTAATAATAACTCAAGAAGTGTCTTCCATAACCAATAACTATCATACATTAGAAACATCTTGACTCTCCACTCAGAAGGAGAAGAGCCAAATGTGGTCATAAATGGCAAGACAGTCTTAGCCATCCTCTCTTTCGACAAAATCACTTTTCTCGCTCATTTAGAGGAATGCCTTTCACTTTGTTCTAGACAACCATGACAGAGTCACCTGCTCAATGTCCAAGATGGAGGAGAAAATCCTTTCATCCTCCTGCCTTTACAACAGGAAGGCAAGAGGTAGGTCTTCAGTATGGGGGCACAATGGTTTATTTATATGAATATGCAATCTGGCAATATCAGAAAATGCAGAAGACAGCTCTGTGCATACAAAAAGGGAAAACTTACAAACTGGGTCTTTGGTTTTATGTTGAATAAAATACAGACACACAAGGAAATCATTACTTTTGGCTGCTTCTGGTTCTGGTGAGCTGGAAGTGGGGACAGCTGCTGGTGGTTGCATATTCCTCTTCTCTGCTGGGACAACGCTGGGAGGGGCTGGTGCTATAGTCAGGTTATCTGTCTCTGCTGAGTTGATTGTAAGCCTCACCACAGATTTGGATGTCTTCAGGAGACTAATAAACTGAATGATAAAGAGAATAGCCTATGAAAACTGTAACTGGATTGTTCAGTTGCAAACTAAAAATAAAGCAGAATAACAGTTCTGCAAACTGCCCCTACAATCCTGCAGGGGATCCTCATAAGGAACAAACACAAATATTGATGTTTTTTCTAAGAAACCTTTTTCCATGAAACTTTGCCAAACTATACTAGACAAGAATATGGCAGTCTTTCAATGGCTCCTCTAGACTAAATACTATATTGTATAGCAATTATTAGAGAAACAGAAGTATTGCCTTTTAATGCTGGGTGGAGCCCAAATCTAATCTCACAGAAGTCAATGCCAAAATTTCTAGTTAACAAAAGAAATGTGTAACTGTCATTTTGGAAGAAAAACCTGAAAATACTACCTGAACTATGGAAGGGAGAGACAGACCCCAGGGTGTAAGTCAAAATCTAGTACAAAGAGATACTGAAAACCCTTCAAAATCAATTGCCATCTTACAGAAAAGACACCAGATCCTCTTGAGACTTTAAATTTCAGTAGAGATATTTTCAGAAATTACTTACTCGATCTGTGTTCTTACAAAGTTTACCTATCCCTACCTCCTTACAGGCAACTTCAATATCTCTTACTTATTTACTACAGTAAAAGAGATAGCAGTACATGAAAGAGTAAGATTGATGCTCTTCTAATTGCCCTTTAACAAACAGAAAGTAATCTACTCATGCCTAAAGAATCACTTTTCCTGGTAGCAAGGCAGGTGCTAGAAAAAAGGCCTCCTTGATTTACTACAGAACCCAAATTGAGTTTGCAGAGCTAGAAGCTAGAAATAAATCTTGTTATTAGGAACGGAGATATTTTTCTTCAAGGGTTTGAAATACTATGCTTGGAATATAATGAGGCTGTTACTACAGACAGCTCCCATGGATAAGTAGAGTTTATGACTTGATTTACTGATACAACTCACTTGTGTAAATTTATGCATATTAGTCTTACTGGTTCTAACGCCTTTAAAGTGGACTAGCTATGCAGAGTCATTATTGAACAATAGTTCATGGCTTTTATCACACTACTAAGTGTCTCTCAGTCATCGGGTCTGAACCACAGGGAAAATAAAATCACATTCAAAGCAGAGATAGGAGGATTAATGTAGTGCATTAATGTAAAATAACAGTTGAGCTGTAAATTTATTAGGCTTTAGCTTATTTTGCAGTAGTTTCCTTATCCAGACAGTGCCTGCAGATCTTTGGTTTTTCAGCCAGCTTTGAAAATTAAGAGAAGTACAGTCATGAGAACCTCGCTGGTTTAAGACACAATCACCTCCTACATTAAGCAGTGTGCTTTCTGCAACATTCCTGACACTTCAGAAGCACCTTTTCTACAGGATATCCCACAACAATTTCATCATCCACTGCCAGAATCATATCTCCAACTTTGATACGTCCATCCTGGAAAAACATAAAATAAAAAATATGAAGTATGGATGCTACTCCAAATAACATTCTTCATTCTAATAATTTTTTAAATGTTCAGATTTTAATCAGATTTTAAACGTTCTCACACCTTTGCAGCTGCACCATGATCTGTTAAGCTTTTAATAACTACTCCATTAGTTGTGTCTTCTTCACTAATGGCAATTCCAAAGCCTCCTTGATCCTGGGGCAAACAGAAAAATGCAAATGGTTAAGTATTGTGGCATCAAAATGCTAGAATACAATCACTAAAGGCTAGTGAAGAGTGAAGCCTGATGACATATCAAGTCTGAGGTTTCCCAATGCATCAATATTTTTGTTTGAAGCTATTTTTGGAATAGATTCTGCCAACCTACAAACAGTATACTATCTCCCAAGATAAATCTGAAACACTTCTAAATTCAAACCCACTCCTTTGAAACTTACAAGGTAAAGTGTGATTCAGTTTTTACCTTGAACAATTAGGGCATTGATTTTACCCAAGGAACCATCAGTAGATGGTTATAGAAAGTTCGGCAAATAGCACAAGAGAATACTTCTCCCAGAGACACAAAGGCAAATCGAAAAGTCTTTCTTTGAGGAAAATTTTGGTGCCCATTCCCAAAAATGAAGAGTAGATCTCTAGAAATCTCTTTTCTGACTTCTAGTAACTAAGAGACTGTTTGCTGTAAGAGGGACAGCATTACAAAATTGAATGGCTAGTGAATAAAAATGTGATTGATGTAAATTCAGTACATACCTTAGGAAGTTCCACATACTGAATGTTTTTACATGAACTCAAATCAGAAAATGCACTTGGGTTTGCAACACTGATATCAATCTAAGAGAAAAAGAAAATGCAACTGTAAGCGACTATATCCAACATTTGGCAACAAAACAAAGTAGTGTGCAAACATTTAAAGTGAGTCTGTTCATTTTCTATTTTCACTTAAACTTCTAAAACTCTATTGATGGGAATATTAGACTTACGTCATAGTATAGAAGAATATAAAATGAAACACAATTGATCACAACTGTACTAAATTTAGCAGCTTTACTAAAAAGGGTTTCTTTCTCTTCTGCTGTATTTCCCAAGCAGACAGGGTCCTCCTCTAACCAGAATAATGTTAGTATTTTGGTCAAATAAGAAAAACAAATATTTACTTTACCTCTTGATGTTGAAGTGTCCCTGAAGTACACTGTGAAGCCTCTACTGACTTTGCAGGGCAAACAGCCATCTGATTTACTGCATCCTTGTTTCTGCAATATGTTCAGTTCATTCAGTTAAGGAATGTAGTAAGAAGGCAATAGTACCGCCCCATATTTCTCAGGACAAATTTAAGTCTGGTTCTTAATTTCTGGCAATACAAATATCAAACCAGAAAACTACAAGACATTTAACAAGTAGTAAGATTGTCTTCAAAAGCACATCTATATTACCAAAATTAAAAATAACAAACACTGTGTGAAACTTGAGCACATTAAAAATTAAACCTTTTCAGCCAAACCTTTAACCAGAACTTACCTGATAAAGATTACTTTAACTTTAGATGGTGCACATTTGATTATTGAAGAAGCATTCTGATGAGTCCTTCCATAAAGGATTTGGCCATTTATCTAGATAAGGAAAGGTAGCAATTATTATCAAAATATTTTCATTCCTTACACTTAAACTAATTTTTAAGCTTTAGAAAAATCTGTATCACTGACTAAAGAGCAACTGTATAAAAATAAGAGAGTTATGTTATGTGCTACTTTCACTCCCTTTTCCAGTAAAAATATTCACTATAGTTTGACTTCAGACTAACACTGTCACAGTGCTAAAAATGTCATTCTCTGAGTTATATTGGGTTGACTTGGCACATCATCTATTTTCACTTGCCATTGATCACTTCCTGACTGATGAAGTGATTAATCAGGGCCATCGGAAATTCTAACCATAACAAATAAATGAATTGTTTATATCCTGCAATGAGATTGCTATTCTTTGTTGAATCTCAGGCACTTTGAGTCCCTGAGCCAGGCACTTTATACACAGAAGTCTGAACACTGGCACATTTAGCTGAGTTTTAAACTAGATTTGATGAGGAAGAGGGAAGCAGATGTACTTCTGTGTGTCAGAGAGGAATCAGGAATTTCAGGAAGCAGCAGGGTCAATTGCAAATTGACCCAAATGAACTAAAGAGGCTTCTTCTCAAAAGGTGAAGAAGTTGATAATCCAATTTAAGTGCCTCTACACCAATAAGGGCAGCATGGCTAACAAGCAAGAGGAACTGGAAACCAGTTCCTCAACTGCACCAAAACAGTGCCATTCAAAGCCTATAATCTAGCTGGACTCATAGAAACTTGGTGGGAAAAATCACACAACTGGAACATTTCAATCAAGGGCTACAATCTTCTCAGAAGAGACAGGCTGGGAAGAAGGGGCAGATATGCTGTGCTCTGTTTTAAGGAATTGACAGATTGTTAGGAGCTGCTTCTGAGAAATGGCCACAAACAGCTCAAGAGCCTGTAGGTAAAATGAAGGACAGCATCAGTGAGGGACCCCTTGTGGCTGAGGTCTACCACAGGCTGCCTGATATCAGCAAGCCTGTTGACTTCTTGCTTCAGATATAGAATTAATCGTGCTCACAGGTTCTCATCTTGATGGGGGATTTCAACCACCTGTATGTCTGCTGGGAAAGTGGTACAGCTGATTGCAAGCAATCCAGAAGACTACTGGAATGCACTGAGGACCAGATCCTGGTCCTGGTATTGGACAAACCAACCAGAGAAGCAGTGTTCCTGGACCCGGTGCTCACCAGTGCAGATGAGCTCATTAGAAAGATTGAGACTGCAGGCAGCCTCGGCTGTAGTGACCATGCCCTGATTAAATCACTGATCTCAACGAACATGGGCTTGAAAAAAGGCGGAGTCAGAACTAACCCTGATGTTTAGAATAATGGACTTCCAGCTGTTAAAAGAATTAGTGGATGAGATTCCCTCAGAGACTGTCCTTAAAGACAGAGGACCTCGCCAGCTCTGGTAGCTTTTTGAGGATACTCCATCCCCATGTGTAAGAAAGGAATCAAGTTAGGCAAGCTGGAAATCAGCATGGCTAAACAAGGATCTGCTCCTCAAACTGAGGAATAAGAAAGAACTGCATATCCAGTGGAACTAGGGACAGACGATCTGGGAAGACTACATAAATATGGTTTGGATGTGCGTAGAGATGGATTTAGGAATACTAAGGCACAGGAGAAAGAGGCTTTGGCAAGGGACGAGAAGGGTTATCAGAAGGGGTTCTGTAAGTACAAGGGGTCAGAAAAGAAAGAGCAAGGAGAGTGTACCTCCCTGACAAACAAGAATGGCAACAAACAAGAATGGACAGCTGGTGGCAATGGATATGGAGAAGGGTGAGGAAGTCCAAAAGTTCTTCACCTCAGTCTTCAATGACAGTCTGGCTTCTCACATTTCTCAAGTTACTGAACCTATAGGGTTGGGAGAAGCAAAGTCTCTCCCACTGTAAGCAAAAAACAAGTTTCAGACTGCTTGATGAAACTGAATAGGCACAAGTCAATGGGGTTTGTTGATCTGAAATCCAGGTTCCTGAGGGAATTGGCTGATGTAGTTGCCAAAGCACTCTCCATTCTACTTAAGAAGTCATAGAGGTCAGGTAAAAGTCCCCAGTGACTGGAAAAAAGAAAATATCCTTGGATGCATCCTTGGCAGCATCCACAGAGGTGTGACCAGAAGGTAAAGGAAAGGGATTCTCTCCCCCTACTCTGCCTACATGAGACCCTACCTCAAGTACTGCATCCAGTTATGGAGTTCTCGCACAATGAATATGTGGATATGTCAGAGCAGCTCCACAGGAGGGCCATGAATATGATCAAAGGGCTGGAGCACCTCTCCTGTGAAGGTAGGCTGAGAGTTGTGGTTGTGTAGCCTGGAGAAGAGAAAGCTCTGGGGAGACATCATTGTAGCTTTTCAGAACTTAAAGGGGACTTACAAATAAGAGGAAGAGTAACTTTTTACGTGGAATGACGGGGATATGACAAAGGGCAATGGTTTTAAACTGAAAGAAGGAAGTTTTAGATTAGATGTCAGGAAAAATCTCTTTACCCTGAGAGTGCCTCAAGTGAGGCACTGGAACGCATTGCCCAGAGAAGCTGTGGATGCTCCATCCACGGAAGTGTTCAAGGCCAGACTGAATGGGACCTGAGGAACTTGATTTGGTGGTTGGCAACCCAGGCCATTGAGGAAGATTTACAAGTAGACAACCCTTACGGTACCTTTCAACCCAAGCCATTCTATGACTCCACACTTACTATCTGAAGATGTGACCTGGCAATCTTTTTTCCATTTGGCAGAGGAGACTAATCACTGTAACACCTTGAAGCACCTACAGTTCAGATAGGAGAGGAGCTATCAGAGTGAATTTGCAGACTAAGGCCATTATTTGCTTGCATTTTATTAGCTACATTTTTTCTTGAGAGTGGAAAACCACAGTGCTGAAGTTAACTCAAAAAAAAAATTATTGAAAAAGGAAAGTTTGGACCTACACAAAGGGAAAGTAATAAAATGCACACAGGTGGCACTAACAGAAGCAGAGACACGGCGAAGCAACAGAAGCAAAACACTGTACTGAGGGCTGAGCATAACACTAATCACCTCCTATGTAGGGTGTGTGTACCAGGCATGGTCACAGGGATACTGAGCCCTGTCATTTACACTGGAGTTCACAACTCAAGTGCAGCGCCCCATGCAGTGTTTGCCACAGCCTTGTAAAAAATATATGGTTAGGCTGCCAAGTGGGGGGATGGGACATGGTCCTCAATATCTACTTGGGAATGGACAGCTACTTGGTAATATAGGGAGTAAGCTCAGCTGTCTCCTCAGAAGAGATTGAGGCAATTTCTTAGCATTAGTCTGCAAGTTTATAGTGTGGACAGTAAGCAAGAAATCACAAGACAATAGCTTCAGAGAGATGTGTTAACATGTTTTCAGAATATTCCACCTCTTCAACATCAGGATTTTAAAAACATGCTTCAAGTGAACCGTCTTGCAATACTGGAGTCTGCAACAAAGCTCCCTCTATGAGACTTGGTCTACAGTCCCTTAATTTCCTTCCTAGTCTGCGAATTCCAACCTATATATTTTACTCTCTCAATGTCTCCCTCAAGCTTTGTTCAGATTCACCATTCCCTCCCTGCACCTCTTCACCAGTACATCCTCAAACACTTCTACATATAACTTTGAAGTTACATAAAGCATTTCTGTGAGGATAATGTTACCTACTGCTACCAGAAAGAATGGGAAAAGCTATAGCAGAGACTACACCTCCAAGTATCATCAACTGGGTTGTAGGAATATAGAAGCATAAATTATGCTCACACATGTACTTGAAATGTTGCATGTTTAGTGGTTTGGTCACTCCACTCCACTAGAAAACAGCTCCCAAACACATCATGAGTCAGAAGTCCATAATAAAAATAGATCTGTTCCTGTTTCCCCAATAAAATTTCCACATTCTGTGTTACACAATATAAAAATATTCTGCTATTATCACATTTCTGGTAAACAGGGAAGTAATTAGAAAGTCTGGAGTACTGCACAGATGGATGGACTGGAGGACTTTAATATTTTTCACAGTCTGCAATTCACTGCCATTCCATACATCTCCGTAACTCAGAAATGGCTGTCTTCCCCACATTTCTATTCAACACACCTTCATTCAGAATTGCAGAATCTTACGAATTGTAAGGGACCCACAAGGATCATTGAGTCCATCTCTTAAGTGAATGATGCATGCACAGCTCTAACCCCAACTTGGTGTTATTTATAACCAGGAAAAAAACTGATACACCTATTTGGCATATATCAGAAGGAAAATCTGATAGCATAGTGATATGAACTTGGATAAATTTGGGATTTCAAACTTTACTGGAAAACATACATATTTCAGCAAGAATCTGGTACTTGAAGTTAGTACATTTGGGTTTCACTATAAATTGTAAAAACTCACCTCTAGCAACTCATCTGCAATCTGTAACCTGCCATCTTTTCCAGCTGCTCCATTTGGATCAATACCCACTATAAAGACACTCATCCTGGATCGGTCTTTGTTACCAGCAAGACTAAGTCCCAGACCTGTCTTTCCTTTTTCCAGCTCAATCATATGTAACTCCCCTGGTAGATTTCCATAGCGCTGCATGATCTTTTCTAAATGTAAAAGTGTGGGTAGCAGGGGTTAGATTTACATTAGAAAGTTTCACAAGTCACCTACAGAATCAAGATCAGTGCTCAGTGTGAAGTATCTGACAGAAGAAGCCCAAAATGGATGATTAAATTTTCAGTGTAAACCACACCTTCTTTTAAACTAAGCCTTACGTAATATATAATAATATTTCTAGTTTCTTGTTTTCCTTATACCTTCAGAAAATATTATAACTTTTCTTTAAAAAAAAAATCATACAGAAAAGAAGTAGTCTTCTCTCCAGTAACACTTTCAGGTAACAGATACTATCACATTGATCATTGCCAATAGTTACCTGGAGTACACTGAAATTCTTCAAGTAGTCTTACATTGAATTTGAATCATGGAGAAAAAAAAACTGCAGTGCAATGAATAAAAAGAAATGAGTTGTATATTTTACTATGTGCATCTGAGCAAGCACAACTAAAATAGCAACCTTAGCACCCAAACCATGACGAACAAAAAACTGGATGGCCCCACACCTGTTATACAGTGCAATTCTAACACCGAGTATTTCAAATATTATCACAGGGAAAACTTACTCCAGCTGTAACCAAACTCATCCTCCTTCTCCACATCTTCTGGGATTCTGATAGAAGATGACTGTGCAACATCACAGTTTATTCCTGAAAATGCTGAAGGAGGGGGCAGAGGCAAGTTACAAACCGAAGTCTTTTCTGGTTCTGTATCAGACTGACCAAATGCCTGTGGAGAATAAGAAAAATGAAGTGGCTAAGAAGATGCAGGATATCTGTAGGGCAAACTAGTATACAGAAATGTCAAAATGGCAATGACCATAGCTTCAAAGTTTCAATACCAAGCAGCTGAAACTCTAAATTAATAACAGTGCACAGAAAGGCAGAGAGATCAAAGACAGAAACAAACACAAGGTAAGGAAAAACATCACTCCAAAATGTATCTGGAAGCAAACAAGTCACAGTAGAAGCCCAATTCAGTAAAGTTTTATGTGCTACTTTATGTTTCAGAAAAAGCCTCTTACGAAGACTCAAGTACTTTTGTTTTAATGCCAGATTTGTAAAAGATTGATAACCAATTTTATTTTTAAAAGTCATCACATATAATTTTCCTCCCATCATATGCTTAGGAAGCCCAATATGAGGAAAGAGAAAGTAAAGAAAAAACCAGGAACTTTCAAAAATATCTACAGGAAAAAAAAAAGCAACTGGCATATTAACTGAAAGGACAATTAAAAACCAAAATTAGACATATGATAACTGAAGAAATTCATAGTGACTGGACCTTTTCAGTCTCATTTACTAGTTTCCTATAAGCTGCCCAGAGAAGATCAAATAAATGAGGATACAGGTTAAATCATAAGAGACAGATACTTTTGGTCTTGATGTGTTCTATTCATATTCAAACAAAGTTAAGAGGCATAAACACAGGACTACTACAGTTATGGTTAAATGCCCAAATGCAGAGCCTTGAAAGCTTTCATTCAAGACAGCTTCCTTGGGGAATATGGACTCTGATAAGGGATTTCACTATGTGAAATTCGTATAATTTTGCCTTGCTTAGAGTAAACATGTAAGCAAGAAACTTCTCTCTGAATATCATCATTCTTTAGCTTATGTATGCCCAAGATTCCTTGATACTTGGCAGATTAGCTACTGAAGTAAACAACAATTTTAAATTAAAACCAAGTATTTTTACAACACTCAAGTTTTCAGGCATGTTGCTCAAGCTTCATAACCCTATTCTCATAATTTCAGTTCTCACTCCCTTCATTGGCAAGTTTGAACACAGTATCTCAGATAGTGGCTTTAGGTGCCAAAATCACTTCAGGTAATAATCTCTTCATCAGAGGCAACAGTGAAATAAGTAACAACATACATCTCGGAAGACTTCAAGAAGTTTCAAATTGAAGGTGTTGAGAAACCTGGGAAGTTACCAGCTTAGTAATTTTGAAATTTAATGTCTAAACAAAAATTACTTATCTTTGTAACTCCAAATACATAAAGATATTGCAAATGCCCTATTTCAGTTCTTTCATTCTGCTTCTGCTTGAAAAAGATTTTCCTTTCATTTAGGAACTTTTTTGAGGAACTTAACTAAGAAGTCACTAAATGTCACTAAAAGTGTGGGAAGTGACACTGAAGCAAATAATTTCTATTAAAAAAGTATATAAGTGTTATATGACTTTTTATATCATTAGTCACATTGCACCATGCTTCAAAGACAATGTCATCCTCCTAAGATGATCCTAACACTCATAAACTGAAGCAACAATATTCTACCAAAGACATTGTCACCTACCAGAATCAGAGAAGATTAGAAACACTACCTAGTAACATTAAACATAATTTTTCACAACCAAAAATTCAGGTGTGCACAAAAAGAAAAGCTGGTAGTACACCTCCACATAGAGGAGGGGCAAAAGTGAGAGAAGTTCTAGAAACACTTTTTTTTCAGAGTTCTTCCTAGAGTTTTACTAAAGCTAAATAAAATCCTGGAGAAATTAGGAAATACAGTGTTGTGGTGGGTTGACCCTAGCTGGAGACCAGGTGCCCACCAAAGCTGCTCTATCACTCCCGTCTTCAGCAAGGGAGAAAAAGTATGACAAAAGTCACCACATAGCCTTCCCAACTACCATTATCTTGCAACACAAATCCAATACAAGTGTGAGATCAAACCAGATCAGCAAACCTTAGTTTTTATGTTTTAAAATCAAAATTAACATATTACTTTAGAGGTATTGTTTGAAAGCAACAGTGTCCAAGAACAGCAAAATTTAAAGAAAACATGGCCCAAAAAAGGAACAAAATATTGGTGTAAAGGACCTCTGGAAGATTTGTAAGGTGTGGATGTAGGGCTACATCCTGACAGATTGGCACTTATTAATTGCTGCCACCATAATATTACTGACAAAAAAATGCATCTTTTTGTACCATTGTGAACATGTAACAACATAACATAATCTGAACATTTCTGAGGTTTAAGGAAATGCTGAAATGAAAGTAAAAGCAAGGCTTCTTTATAGGAGGGTAAAAACTGTTCTACAATACCATTTGGCAGGAGAACATGTCCTGCCTGAAGAACATAGCCTGACACATTTGAACAGCCAGAAGCAGAAGCCAGTCCCCACAGTTTAGACACACATAAGACTTTTGCTCCCTGAATCGGGCAACACACAAAAAACCTAGAAGGCTTTTATTTATGAAATACTTTCAGTGTGCCACACCATAGTATTTCATTTAAAATGCAAAGCATCCAACAGTTGCTGAACCCATTTAGCTACCAGGGTCACTCTGATCACAGCCAAGCAAATACTGAAAATGGCAGCAAGTCTGGAACTTGAAAAAATGAAGGCAGAGGCGGAAGAAGAAGCAGCACTCCAGAAGTTATCACAGGCCATGTACAAATGTACAGCACACATACAGTAGGACCAACTGATGGGAATTAAGACAAACCTTGAATGGTGTGGGAGCAAAAGGGTTAGTTGGGGAACAACGGAAGGTAACCCTAATTGGATTCGATACCTCCTACGGTAACAGAAAACAGCAATCCACATGTTATAGCATCTTTGGCAATGCACAGTACTATTAACCAATACCTCATTTTCAATTATGGATTCATTTCACTAACTGCAGTAACTTTATTAACTTGATTTATAAATGGACAAAAGTATTTAAGGGGTTACTAAGGATCCTGACTCAAAGTGTCTCGCTATACATGAACCTGAGTTCAGAAAAGGAGAGAGATGACAAAAAAGCCATTCTTATATCTATGTTAAGAAAGGAATTATGCATTAACTACAGGATCATCAGGTTTTCTTTTAAAATGCATGTAATGTTTTTTAGAAATACTTTTGAAAATATAGAAAACATAAATCATCATTTATGTTACACGTCTACTCTCTTTCCTCAGAACAGTAACAAACATAAAAAGAGATTTCAAAACACACATGCAATTATACACCACATATCATATCGTAAGTGTTTGTTGCACATTCAATATTTTCGACAACATGGGAAAATAGACAAAGGGCACAATCACTTCCAAGATGTAAAACCAGCTAGAAATTATTTTATTAAATAAAAAATGCATGCGTATTAGGATTTCAGTTCTTTTATTAGAGGTTAACACTGTTCTCATTGTGAATAACATGCAGTAAGTAAGCACTAACCACAAAAAAAAAAAAAGTCTAAATTTTTGTATTTCCAAAGACATCAGCATCCTATTCATGGTGCATTAAAAGAATTTTCAAAAACCAGAGGGAAAATATTTTCATGAAGTATCATTTAAAAAAAAGCTACAAGTTTGGGGGTTTTTTTCATGCAAAAATAAAAGAGAGATATCAAAGCTGGAAAAGTCACAACCACAAAAAACCAAAAAGAAGTACATAGCAGCAAAACACCTTACACTGATGAGAGAGTTACACTCAGGTATTTTAACATATATGTCAGGGATTGATCTTATAATTGAAAACCTATTCCTCTGGTAGCTCTGAATAGATCAGCTTTAGTGGTTATGATTAATGGAGCTGGCTTTTTTTAACTTCGCCATAACTTTTCTATGTATATGCATGTCTGTGTCTTTTAAATTCACTACATAGAGTTCTCAAGCTCATCAGCATAGCACGTAGCCCAAACTGGTATAAAAGAATTTAATGCAGAGAGACAGCAATGGGAAAGAAGCACACGTAGGATGTTTGGTGAGTGGAAAGATAGTGTGTCATCATCCAACCTTAGCAGTGTTGAACTGAGAAGAATCAGCAAATGGGTTAGTGCTGCTGAAGACAGCTGGCCTACTGAAAACACTGTTCTGCGGGAAAGGCAGGGAAGGGTTCTAAAAGGAAAGCATAATAGAAACTAAACCAAAAAGAAGTTTTAAATGAACCCCTTTCACTCATGAAGCAAAACATATTAATTTATTTGTTTAGGCTAACTGAACAAGGTCCATGTTCTGCACTTCCAACAGATACATGAAACTGGGCAAAACTGTATTTCCCCTGTGTTTCTGATGCTCTGTCAGCAGAGAGGAAAAGGACCAATCCTCACACCTGCTCTAGACCACAAAGTACATCAAGTGCAGAATTATGCAACATTTATGTGCTGTGGTGTTTGAAAAATTTTTTCCAAACATATGGGACACTCTTACATATTAATTAATTGAAAAATGGTGGATTTCTGGGTTAGAATGAACACAATTATCTGTAATAACGCAGTGAGTTTAGTTTTATTCTGAAAACCACAGATCCTCATAACTTGATTTAACTTCTGTGGTAATACACTAACTTATTGTTTATTTTTTAAAAATGAGGGCTTAGTAATATTAGGCATCTCAAAGCAGATTTCATATCTAATAATAACTTTCACAGAACACATTTGTATACACATGCATATGCATGTGTAACTGCCTGAATTTATAGTTTATTGAAACTAAATACTCTGGTCTTCCCCCGAAGCAAGATACTTTCTCATTATCATTTAACAGAAAAAGAGTTTACACATTTAGACCAAATAAAAGGATATAATCTGTCCATTTATATTCCTTATGCAGTTTTTGTACTGTATTCTATTTTGAGATCAGAATCTGCTTAATAAGGAGGAAACAGCTCTTATTTCAGATTGTATGTTGGAAATATACTGTGTATACTTAGAAGTAATTTCTACACTGGGTGTATCCATCCAGCAATTACCTGTAAGTCTTAGGGCTGTAAGTTTAACACTGCTGGAAAATAGTATGGATGGGAATGTGAAAACCTTCCAGGATCATTTATACCAAGAGTAATTCAATCAAAAGTTACAGTGCTGTTTAAAAAATTCCTTAAAGCATTTGTTTTCTTAAATGCTCCTGAAAATAGTAAACACATCCCTAAACATTTATTTTCAAATACCATGTTGCAGAAAAATAATTCAAGTTGATAAGACAACAAATGTCTTGGCTCTACTGTATCTTCAGCAGTGACAAAGTAATGCCATGAATGACCAAGGTTTCTTCACTGTCAAGTCACTCAAAGTCAACAGGCTGTTTCCCTAGGGTACAATAAGATTTTCTGTATATGTGATTTCCATTTGATTTTGAATACTATAAAGAAAAGTTTGTGAAAAGTAAATTGTTTCTGTAACCATCCTATTACAATTTAACATTTACATGTCATCTGCCTAGAATTTTAAAATGTATCTTGTTGAAATTTTAGGAAATTAAAATAAACGTCACAAACACTTCATATACCAACAGTAAAATCCTAGTAAAACAGGAAACAAAAGTTCAGCTACAGTCATTCAGTATCTTGCCTTTTTTATTTTGTCATGATGGCATAGCTCCTAAAATACTAGCCCTAATACTAATCCATGCAACAGCCTTGTATTAATATGGACTGACTATTATGATGAAATATGGAGCATTTGAATTTGCTGGAACAGTTCAGTTTAGTATACTTTTTGCTCAGTCTAGGACAAGAAAAGCAAATGCTAAAATAAAGGGAGTTCTCTCTAACTATTTTTTAAAATTCAAATCAAAGCCTAAAGTAACAAGACTTTTTCTTTCTGTTTTTTCCTTTTTTCAACTAACTTCCATTCAGAATGTCTAAGATTATAAATTATCAGAATCTAGCTAGCATTTCATACAGCATAATGCTGTAACACTACTATGGGACCATAGTCACAGTGATATATGTTTCTTACTCAGAAATACACAGAGGGCTATCAGTATGAAACACAGACTCAATAGGTAACTCCTCATTATCAAAACTATCACTATCTTTTCCCAGACCACTTGCATTATTCAGGCTGTTCTGGAGTACACACAGGCTCTCTTTTAACTACTAAACCTGCATGAAAAAACAAAAGGGAAGAAATTGATTCATTATCTACATGTTACTTAAAACTGACTGTCTGGTTAAATACACAGTGGTACCACAATAATTATAGCTTGTGTGTGTAGGCAGCTAGCTATGTGGGAGCCTGGACATGAATGAAAGCAGGAAATCCCCTTATAAAATCTTATTATTAAGTACAAATGCAAGTTTCAAAAGATGAAAATAATAAACATAATGCCATTTATGAAGATCACAACATAATGTATGGGTACAGGAAGAGCATTTGCAATGTTTCTGCTTACAGAGAAACAAGAGTTCGTTAGTACAGTCAAGAAATAATCAATGAGCTTAAATTGAAAATAGAGGATAAATAACTACAATCAAAAATAGCAAAGGAGCATTCTCTAAATAAAAATAGTGATAAAATAATGGCATAATTTCCATCCCAAATGGGCCTAAACATTCAGTAGCAGCAATTCTGTTCACATCACAGCAAATACAAAAGCATTACTTCAGTAGTTTGAGTGTCAATAATCAACATTCAATAGAGCTTTTTCATGCAACTTTACCTTAGATGACTGACGATAAAATGGGTTAGTAGTTTTCTGCCCACAGGGAGCAGAAGCTGAAGAAGGGCTATAAAGAGACTCTGGCTGGGGAACAAGAGTTATGAGACAACTAGTAAATAAACATGCAGCTTACACAGACTCTACAATGAGGATGTTTAGTTTCTAGTGATGCAAGCAACTTATATTAAAGCTCAGTAGCTTTTGTCTGCAATGTCCATGCAGCTTAGTGACGGAAAACTTCCGTGTACTTCTAGGTCCTTTCATTAACGTCCACAGAATTTTTTAACAGGTGCTGTATTTCTGCATGCGCTCCTCAGACATGCTGTCAATCTCTAACAGATGGTTTTAGTTAGACTCCTACTCTGCCCCCCAACAAATTATCTTTCTTGAGGCTTTTCAAAATAGTTTGAGGACGGCGTGCTGGAGCGTATTTCCAAATCCAAATCGATTTCATTCTAAATGGAAATAATACTTAAATCAAATCTTTGTTCCTAAAATAGTTGAGATGGCACTTTCAGGATTAAATATCCCATTCCCAAATACCACCATCTTGAACATTTGCTTCATCTATTACTAGGTATTACATCTCTTTTCATATTCTTTATGCTTACCCTTGGTCTGCTTATAATGCTCTGTACCATAAAGACTACAGGATTGCCTGCCTTCCGTATGGCTTCCACAGCTTGTTCGTGGCTGGCATCTCTGAGGTCAATTCCATCCACCTGTAATTGGAAGGCCTCATCTTAACATTGCAAGAAGCTACAAAAGTCATGAGTCAGTTCTGAGTTTTGGTTAGGAAATTTTGACTAAAACCTAAGCCCAAGCCTCTGTTTCTAGTGGACCTTTCTACTGACTTGACCTGAGGTCCCTCAAACACAGCTTTGATATTTTCAAGAGCACTGACAGAACATTAAATAAATATTCTCTTATTCCTCTGTTTTAAAAATATTTCAAAATTTTTAGTTTAGACTCAATAAGTTTTCCCACCAGCAATGTAACAGAAGATATCTCTGATAATCCAAAGAGAGTAGGAGTGTTTACCAAATACTGCTTCCTGCAAATCTCACCTTTAAGAAAAAACTACTACCCAGGACTTTATGAGATTTTGAAACTGAAACTTGTTAGATGCTGGAGAGTTTTTCATGATGGGGTATTATGCCTGTACAGTGCACTTTTATCCGGTTTTTTCTCCTTTTTCTAAAGCAAGATAAGATAAATTTTAGCTACTAGACACTTTCCTCAGAAGTTAAATTTTTAGTTCAGAGCTGCAAAGCTTTCTATCTTCTGGAAGAATGCATGTACACAGGATGGCTAAGGACAAATTTGTGCCTGGTTGTTTTTTTCATGTCTGTATATGCATGGGTGTGTAAAACAATTTGTCCTGTTACCCAGGTGAGAACAGTGTTAAGGAGAGGTTAGCATCAGTAAGGTATTGTCACAATGACCACAATAAAAGCTAGAAGCTAACACAGAAAGGTTACTTGTTAGTGGCAATTCTAGCACACAAACTTGTATGATGAGGATTACCCCTACAACTTTTTAATTGTCTAACTGTGCCTTAAACTTAAGCATCCAATGCAAATAAGAGAGCACAAAAACAATTTAAGAGAAATTCTAAACCTATGAGGAGCCAAACAAGAGCAATATACCCTCCAACTTCCCATGTCTGAAAAACTGTATTCACTACAGAGATGGAAGTTTATGTATGCCACAACTTGAGAAACTGAAACCGACCATTCAGAAACAGTCACATTAACACAGTATTTTGATTTCAGTCACCCATTCCAGTTTCTGCAAGCATCACTGTCAGAGACAACTGCACTCATAAAAATCCAGTTATTCCGGTGAAATGAATGTTTTTAGCTTTGTGGCCTTCAAGCAAAATTCCACTTCCCAACTTCTTATACACTGCAAACCGTTCCATCCTCTTACAGAAAGTGCTACCTATACTAAGGTATTGTTTTAAGATCTTTGATATCCATCTTGTAGGAAACAGCAAACTGCTGTTTCATTATCACCATGTAAGTTAAGCCCAGTCTTAGCCACAATCACCAACTCCATCACTCTGCTTGTTGTGCTTCTTACTGATAGACAGTCAGCTAAGGACATCTAGCAGGGGCAAGTGGAGGCAGCTCCTATTAGCCTGACACTGCAGATAGGGCAATGTCTGATGTTGATAGTCATGTCAGGGAACATGTATTCCTTTCAGTATGTTCATTCTTCAATATCTTTAAGTGAGAAAGCAGAAGTGGCTGCATGAGCACAGAACTAGCTGAGCAGAAGAGAAATGAAGATAAATCCCACCCTGCAGTACCACTGGCTCCATCACACTCAGGCATGGGCAAAATGTTTTTGATGTCTCAAGTAACAAACACAGATTTCTTCATGTCAGCAGAAAAAAACTGTGCCTCCCTTAACTCCTGCCCAAGATGCATAAGAATTATGTGAATCAATTAAGATTTAAGATGGAAATAATCTTGGTATTCATTTGCATGGTTTGCACTGGCTGTTGCTATTGCTACCCCCTCCCCCCCGCCAGTATGCCAAGGTGAACATCTATTTGTTTCGCCAAACTAAAGCTTTTTGCTACACATTCTGTTTTTCAAATAGGCAGGTCAAACTGCTGGCTTTGTAGTCCCTGCTCACACAGTCAGTCATCTGTTTCAGGTTGAATATTCAACTTAACAGACAGCTGTCTTCACACAAACATCAGCAGATGGTACTACAGTCTGTGTGGCTCAAGTGGTATCAGCTGTAGCAATTGCACAGCTGTCAGCCCACCACACATCCATCTCAGTGACTCCTGAGATGCTGGGGGAATTGCAGCAAAAGTCATTCAGATGGTACCTCTACAATCCGATCTCCAGTTTTCAGTGTTCCATTTTTGCCAGCTGGGCTGTCTTCTAGGATGTGTTTTATAAAGATCCCTCTCATCACTTCTCCATTGCTCAGGCGGCTTCCCATCCCTCGTCCTCCAACAATACTGATCCCCAATGACTTGCTAGGCTCTCTCCAGAGTTCGACCCTTTTGTGATAAAAACAGGACCAAACTAAATTAAAATCCGTTGTGATTATGACAAAGCTGCACACTGAAGACATCTGAATTTGCACCATTATTTTTAAAAATTATGAAATAACTCCTCCTTGCAAAGTTTTGCCTTTCAGTGGAAGTTATCTATTGCATTGATCAGAAATTCTGTAATTAGGACCAGTATCAGTCAGTTTGTTTTGGGTTCTAACAGAAACTTTCTCTTCATCTTTTTTGACTTGATCCCTGTGAGTCAGCTTGGATGAAGTAGAGATAAATTACTACAGCAATCAAGACACTGCTAGACCGCAGAGATTTAGCCCAATGGCAGTAAAAGTCAATTGTTAATCACTCCTGCAATGCACAACATATGTAAGTGCAGCGATTCTGTTGCTTTCTTACTCTTCTTAAAATACGCTTTAGAATTTTTGAATTTCAGATGACATTTTATAATGTGCAACTAGATCTGCACTTACTTTCTGGGCTGGTTCCAGTTACTGAAAGCTGCATTTTGAAGTTCACTTTCTTCTCCCTCTCCCTCTTCGCGTTCTGGAAGCTCTGGTAGTTCCCTGATAGTAAACAGGAACATGCAATTTATTTCTAAAGAATACACATAATCACTAGATTTTTCTGGAAAATTTCACATATTGAGTCACCCTGACAGTATCAGAATTTGTACACTGGATTAATGTAAGGAACTTCTTTTTCTGATGTCTTTTTAGCGTCTGTCCACTTTTTATCTGCAATGAAATTTCTAATCAAAACACAGAGCAACAGACTGCAATTTGGAACTAGAACCAAATCAAAGCTAAAGGAAATTTATTGTTTTCAAAATGGGAAAAATTACAACAGCAGTACTCAACTAAACTTAACTGCTTTTGGAGATCGATTGCAAAAAACCAATTTTTAATAACTTTCAAATTTTGGACTGTAATTGCAATGAATTTTTGAAGCTGAAGGAAAATAATGACACAATTTATTCTTTCCAATTATGTTCTGGAAAGACTATCAATACCAAGGTCTTATGTTGGAAGCACTTCAGTATTTGTGGCAATCCATAAATCCAATTGCATGGTATTTAAGAGAAATTCAGGATGAGAAAGAATTCAATCTCCTTCTTGCACAGATCAAACAGACTTGTAAAAATGCTTAAATATTTGCTAGTCAAAGAAAAAACTCTATTTTTAACAGCTTTTTATTGTAGTGGCTGCTGGTCTGAAGAAAATCATCCATCTTTCATCTCTTCTAAAACAAAACTTACCTTCCCAAAATGTGCAAAGTGTATAGAAAGAGTTAGCTTTGAGAGCTATTTAGGAGGAAGCTGTAAGCCTTTTGACTCACCTGACAATATGTGAAGGAAAAAGTTCAAGTGGTACAGCTCCCTCTGTCTGTTGTCCCAAACTGGCCCTGTACTCGTCTAAATTTTCTGCTGGCACATATGTAATACTGCAATAAAATGGAACATGATTAAACTAGCATAACTAGCCAGTCCTCCTTTTAGTGGGTGTGAAGTATGGATACTCAAGGAAGTATCTTGAGGAAGCCACTCAAGTCTACTTTGTTGACTTTAAAGCCACAGTGCTGGTATGTTGGGAATAAGCACTTACACAAATCCTTTGCAACTTGGCAGCAAATACACATCTATAGTCAAATTAGGTAGCTGAACAGCATATTTTTTTTTAATTAAAGTAAATGGTGCTTGAACAGTGATAGGACTGTAACAAGAGACAATTCAGCTTCATTCAAAACATAGATTCCTCATGCAAAGACAAACATTGAAGGATCTGCGAAGTTTGAGGCCCCATTAGCACACTCAATGACTGCTGAAAATGTTTCTGAAAGTTGGCCTGTAGGAGGTTTTGTGCTTTTCTGGGTCATTTTGTATTTATTTAGATATCTATGCTTTTAGTGAAGAATACTTCATGGGTTTGGATATAAAAATGTGTTACAACACACCACCTATGCCACAGGGACCAATCCCCTGCTCAACTCCTTCCTTCAGGCCTTCATGCACTTCCAACCAGTTTAGGACAGTCAGACAGTCATGTTTCATCAGACAAATGATGTGCAGACTCCACTTGATGTTTGAATGCCAGAAACAGAAATAGCCCAATAGATTGGGAAGAGTGAAACAAAAGAGGGGAAAAAAGATTAGGGCCTGAGGAATATTTCTTGATATATTTCTTGCATCTGGGAGGCAAAAAGATACCACAGTATATACCATGATATAAGCAGGGCTACTTAGATAGCTCTCCTTTAATGATGCTTTGTCTTCTTAAAAATCTATAGCTTAGCTATCAGACTCAAGTATACCAAGAAGTAAGGCTGATGGAAAAAGGACAGAAAAAGAGTCTGTCTTGCCATACATCACATTGTTCAAAGAAAAAATAACATATTTCCCCATGGAAGAGACAGGGCTAAAGAAAAAATAAAAGGTCTTGGCCACTTCACAAGGATATGTAAGCTGCTGGAAAGAGACTCTTTCAAGTCTGAGGTTTTCACATGGAGCCATCTCCAGTCCATCACTCCTGACTGATGTCCTCTTTGTCACACCTTGACTGCCACTGATTCCCCCTCTCAGCAGTTTTCTGCTGAATACATCAGGCATTAGAAGAAATGCAAATAAAGTTTTATATGACTAATGCTATCAGTCTAAAACACTCTACCAAAAATTATTATAAGGACCACCTTAATTTGTCTATCTGTGTATGCGTCCAAGCATGCTCCCTACCTCCTCTCACAAAGAAAAGTGCAAAATGGGTCAGTATGAAGATGTCTAGGATGCTGAACAGAGGGAACTTATTAGCTCTTTTAATGGACATTTCTAAAACCGTATTATCTAAATTCACATTAATTCTAAAATCTTTATCACCAGCTTTACCTCTTCCTTAAATCTCTCTGTTCTGCACTGGCCTTTTTTTAAACATTTAAGTGTTACTCCACTTGACATAATCTATTTTCCTTTTGGAGCGCTGAGAAGTTAACATACACTTGGAAACAAACTCTCAGCACAACGTCACTAAGCTTACCTGCATTTCCTGAGAGCATTCTAGCACTGGGAAATGCTAAAGAAATGCAGCAGCTATTCTGTGAAGACCCAGCAGTAAACCAGCAATAAACAAGAGAGAAAAGAATTTTGGATAATAATGACTACTATTTCTCAGCCATCTCCAACTCCAAGTGTGTTGAGCTACAGCAAACTACTAGTATTATGCTCACAAAACTCTGATGGGTCAAATGCTGATGCAGCAGCTTCACCCAACAGGCCCACAAGAATATCTTGCCTCTACAAAACATGTAACACTTGCAAGTTACATTTCAATGTAGGAAAATGTAACATTCATTCAGTTATATTCATCCCTTATAAAAATAAGTAGGAAATAATGTAGTTTTC
This sequence comes from Dicaeum eximium, assembly GCA_013396995.1. Taxonomy (NCBI): domain Eukaryota; kingdom Metazoa; phylum Chordata; class Aves; order Passeriformes; family Dicaeidae; genus Dicaeum; species Dicaeum eximium. The sequence continues at coordinate 189,021 of VWZP01006535.1, read as the reverse complement.
ACTTGACAGAAAGATACAGTAAAAAAACCCTGAACTTCTGGCTAGAAGGCCTCAACAATCTCCTTTATGCCAAACTGAAGCTGGAAGCTATGATTCAAAGCATGGAAAGGAGAATGGCATAGTCCTAGAAAGGAAACAGCTTATCCCAGATTCCGCCTGAATTTATACAGAAGAGTGTGACCTCCAATAGTACAGTGTCCAGTATATATCAACACTTGTCTAATCTTTTTCTGCAAGAGTACAAGGCAAATAATTATGCAGAGCACCAAGGTCCAAGGATAAAAGTAGTCCTTACCTTATACATGAGGACTTGAGATCAGCTGATCTCAAAGGGGAGGCAAACCACATGAACTTCAACTTCTGGGATACCCTATTGTGTTTTGTTATATGATTAATTAACTGACATTGTGCTGAATCATTAAAAACGTATGACTCAAAGGATGCTCTCAAAGAGTTTTAAATGCTACTTAGAAACATCTCTGAAAGCTGCAGTAGCTTGCCTTTCTGTTTACATCACCAGAATTATAAAGAAAAGAGGTTTGCTTTACTATTTTTTAAAAATGCACCTAAAATTGAGCAACTGAATTACCTAATTGATTTCCACAAATGGAATAAAATTTAGATAATCTCACTGGGAGCTGTTACATTTTAGCTCTTTGGAAAAATACATTATTCTTTTTCTAGTGCTTAACTACAGCTCTAATAGCCTAATTTAAAGCACTCAAAGGAACATTCAGTATGTTTTTAACTGTTCATTCTTATCTACATGATCATTCCTACCTAGGTTTCTGTAATGCTTCAGTTGTTTCACAAATAAACACCAAAACACTTGCATTTTGCAAAAAAACAGCATCTAAAAGAAAACCAAATTACATGGATCAAATACATGAAAAGTTATATTCTGCATGGAGTTCACCTTTTCATCTTGCTCACAATTTCCAAAGTCCAGTAAACTGCAAAGGTTTCCCTAACTGCTTTTATTACCTGTACTACTGAAGTGACTGTCCTCTTACTCTCTCTGTTCTGCATGTTATTACTGAATTGAAAGAGGATTTTCCCTGTTTAGTGCTCACAGGCAGACACCTCACAGCTATCAAATCCATTAATTGCTGGGTTGCTGCTGGAGCTCACTTGGAGGTCAAAGTGAGGTCTGAAGACATTCAGTGTCATCCTGAACAGCTCAGCCTGTGGCTGGGACGATGAGGGGCACAGAAAAATAAGTGGCTCCTCTGACCAGCTCTGTTGAACTTTGTGCTGTAAAGCAGAAATAAAACCCCACCAAGGCACCAGTTCATCTACAAAACAGACTGGTGATTGTCTTAATACAGCTAACAGGGAAGACAGTAAAAGAAACAAGGGCCAGAAAACAGACATGAAGATAGAGAAAACAAAGTAAATAAATGACTGCTCCACTTCTGTGTCATATTTCTTCACTGAAAGAGAAATTAAAGTTCAACAATTTCAAAGGAAAGTGTATCCATGGTTTAACCATCTTCCTCTCTTTTGTAGCTGTACAGCTTGAAAGAAAAGTGTTCTGGTTTTCTTTCTTGAGCACTATCACCACTTCTCCTACCCCCAGAAATATGCACTAGCAACTAAAGCAGTGACAATGGAAACACCAATGGTTGTACATATGAAAATATCTTGTAAACACAACACTGCATGCAATACAGAGGAACATTTATCACATGCTTGACTGAACAGCCACACAAAACCTTGAAACACCAACAAATAAATTACAAAGTATGGAAAACGCTTAGGACAAATTACTGTAATTAACATTTAAGGTTCAATTTGAACCTTTGCATATATGAATTAAGTAAAATGTAAGTGCCACAGAAAATATGACACTGAGATTAATCCAGATATCAGTACATTGTACTCATGCCAATTGTAGAAGTGAACCTTATACACATACACAATATGCACATGTGCTCTGAGCACACCTTGAGTGGCTGTCATAGATGAAATTTAAAAATATTAGCAGTAATTTTTAGCATACAGGTATTTTCGTTCCAGACTTAGAAAGTATGCTCCAATCTTCAAGTTTAAAGCCACATATAAGTATATAATACAATTATACACACACAGTTGTATCTGTCTTAATTAAAAAAAAAATATATATATACACATCCACATGTGCAGCCACATGTGCATGCACACATAAATATACATGAGAAGTAAGAGAATATGTACCTATATCTGGATATATCCCTGACATTACTATTGATGTCATAAAAGCATGGAATGATTTTACAGACAAGTTGCAACACAGAGCCATAATGAGTTTCTGAATTGCCAATACTCACACATAGCACAGGGCCTGATCATCAGCAGGTGCTGGAGAAGATCTAGAATGTGAAGCATACGATGCAGCATCTTTTTACAATGGTGTTAATTAATATCGATGTCTCATGCTGAATGCGAGAGGTATACTTATGTATATAGAAGTGTGAGCTGTTTTTTTTTCTTCCTTTCCTTTTTTTTTGTCGTGTTCCACCTCTACTTTATCTACATCTAACCCATAAAACATCTGCTCTTTATTATTGTCTATAGCAGTGACTATTAAGAGGCATGGAAAATGGAATAGCAATCTCTCTCATTTCTTGATCAGGAATTCATCCTCCTGTTTAGTCAGGTGAATTCTAATTCAACTTTGTAATTATCTGACAGATGTTACAAGCAGCTGCTGCTGAGCACAAAACACTGGCCTTATTACAGAAATATAATAGCTTCTGGCAAGGTAGAGTGAGAAGTGAAACAGAATGCATTCAATAAGGCCACACATCTGGTTTTCAACACACAGAGGGGAAAAAATTAAATACGCAACTCAAACTCAGGCTGCTCGTTCTTGAGCTATTCAAACTCAAATATCCTTTAACAGAATTAAAGAATGCCTTTACACAGCCTGTAAGAATGCTCTGTGTTTTCTCTGCAAATACTATTTGCTACTGTTTGAAATACACCTTTGGAAGCAAAATACTTCTGCTTAATCACTTTTTGGGACACCCTGCTACCCAAAAAAAGTCCAGTCTAAAAGTTAAGGGGTAAATTTTGCAGTAAAGACTAAGAGGAATTATATCTAGATGGTCACATCTGAGTGCTAGCATACCCTTGTTTTCCAAGGAAGACATCAAGGAGATTCAACTTAAATCTTTGAAATGGTAGCCCTTAAATAAAAAATGCTGCAAGGTGATGCACCACATTAGCTCTGAATTGACAAATATGGGACGGCAACAGGAGAGGGGTGTGTATCCTTCTCAGTAAACATGAAGAACTTGTTTGTATCATAATATTTTTCTGGGATCCTGTACTGCTCCTTCAAGTTAAAAATTAAAGAAAAGTTTGATTATGCTGAATAGTGCTACAGCAAAACTATGTAGTCAAAAAATACTGTCATTTTTCTTACAAGACCCCTTTAGAAGCTACCAAAGGATTTAGTCTATCTGTTTCTGAAGTGGAGAAGCTGGCTTCACTTTAAAACTTGTCATAGGAATCCAACAAAGAACATAAATGCAAAACAAAAGACAAAAATCTTGAATAAGAATACAAATAGGAACTGCCCCTTTTCTGCAATATCTTTCAGAAATGGGATGCATTTTCCTCTGTAAAATCTGAATATCTACACCTAAGGCAAGATTTTAGTATTTCCAACAGAACTGCAAAAGAATAAGACTACAAAACACAAAGCAGAAAATACAGCAGCTATAGAAGGATAAGCTCAAATAATGAACACACCTGTGTTTGATTATGAACTACAGCACTAAAAAAAGAATCCTCACAGAAGAATGGTGCTGCAGCATTTGTGTCTCTAATCAGACACACCCACACAAGCACCTGCACATACAACCCATTTCAATCATGACAGCTAGGAGTTGTAGTTTGGTACCCGACGTAATAACCAACGTCACACTTTATCACCACTGACTCGCTTATATTCCTGACAGCATTAACAATAATGTAACTTCATTGTAGGACCATATCCCTTTATTTAAACAGGCTTACATTAAATCATAATCTTAAATGCATGACAGCTATGAGGCAGGCAAGTAAACCTAGTAGCCATAGTGAAGGTACTCTGTCCACCTATTCCCAAAATACTAGGTCTTTTCCAGTTAGAATAATTCTGGGCAAGTATGGAATGCCCAGCTTTCCATTCTGAACTCAGTTCTAACCACAGTTACCTGTAACCACACTGGGACTGGACCGATTCTTTCAAGGCCACCCTCACCAGTAAGTAGAGGCTTCTATTACCAACAACTCCATTAATCCATTTCCATATCTGACCCAATCAGTGTTACCACAGGCTAAACAGTGAAAACAGTCACTAGGTTTTGAAGCTATATTGATGAGTCCACAGCTCCAACAACATCTTCAGGAACAGTCTCATTTCCAGATGGTGCTTGTGGACACAGTTAATTCCACAACCACAGCAACTAGAAAGAATTGTACTTTAAGGCAGTTAAAATTTTGTAAATTTTGTGAACTTAAGAAGAAACTTTCTCCTCAAGTGGACTTCTCAAAACTTGTATTAATTATTGGAAATTTAAAATTACTACCACTGAGAGCAGATAGCTATGAAGAAGAGCAACAGCTCATTCACATGTACTAATAAAAAATGGAAGTGACTACAAAAACCAGAGTGTTTCTACTGTTTGTCATAGACATACTGAAATGTTTTAAGCGTTAATTTTCTGCATTAAGATCATATTTCACACTTTCTGTCTGGCACCCAAAACCTACGAAAAAACGAAATGAAATTACTTGCGCAATGGCCAGGACAGTCCACCTAAAGAACCACAAACATCTTGAGAAACTTGTAACTTTCTTTAGAAGAGTCATACTGTGAATGCAAAATTCTGTCTAATCTTATGCTTTCAATAAAACTAAGCGGGACAGTAATAATGATGATACTCATTATAGTGATTTCTAACAACATCTGAAGTTCCACAAGTGATCTCATCTTTGAAATCCATGGAAATGTAATCTGAAGGTGAATTATCCATCTGACGCTGCAATTGAAAGGTAAGTTGATGTGTAATAACAAAATTTTCATCTAAAATATTCACATAAATAAAACAAAATTGATTATCAGCTTTTTCCTAGCATAATTCATCATCTAGTTTTACCTACTTTATGTCTGGTCCAATGAGCGAATGTCGTCTCAGCATAGCCCGGGCCTGTGCATTGGTTAAGTTAGTGGTTGACTCTTCATTAATGGACAAGATGCAGTCCCCCACACTAATCCGTCCATCACGACTTATTGAGCCTCCATGGATGACACTGCGAACTATCATTCCTAAACCATCTTTATTGGAACTTACTGTCATCCCTATAGGAAAAACACATGAAACAGTTAATATCTTTGAGCCACAGCTCTGGGTGCTGATAAAGAAATGTAACTTGAGGTACAGGGAAAGAAAAAGTCAGTCAGCCAAGCTGCCAATATCACGAAGACTATAAATGTTGCTCTTACTGTCCTCCTTTGAGACAGAAATTACAAATCACAATCACAGTAACTTTACCTTGTTGTCAGTTCACATACTCAGCCAATACAAGAAAAATTAAGACAGTGGAATATTTTTAAAAAATAAGAAAGATAATTAAATTGCTTAAAAACCGTTCAAAATCACCACTCTTCTAATGGTTCACTGAGTTTATACACATTTCACTTTCATTTATGACAAGTCTCTTTGGAAAGAAGGTGAAATGATTAAACAGGTAATTAGTAGGCTGAAAACAAACACACACTTATTTTCAAGAGAAAGCAGGAAATCACATCCCACTGAGACAGTGGCTGCCTTCCTGCTCTCCTAGGTGGGCCATAGCTTAGACCCAGAAGAGCATTCTGACCTCTGTGAAAGTCTGCATATTGTGAATGGATAATTATTATTCATATTGCAAATGGATACAGCCCAATATTTTACTTAAAGCTGTATCCTACCTGTGGCACAGAAGGACACTGCTTCTCAATATTTACACTCTTTACCTCCACTTCCTTTCCAGTAATGGGAAATAAGACAGATATGCTCTTGGCCCCCCTCTCCCATGGAGAACCTATAGGTTCTGACTTATGATCATGTGCCATTGTGACTGCTCGTACACACAGGAGGTGTCACTGTTATCTTCAGGGCAGTTGGTGTTCATGAAACAGACCCTGTAACAGTTTCAGGAAAAACTTAGTTCTTCACTAAGGCAGTGGAACCCTTGAAGCCCACTCAGTGGACTTCCACTATCTTAATGCTGCTTAATAAAAAACTCTTTATTTTTCTGAAATGTGGTTTGAAATTCTGAACCTAATCTTGCTGTTTGGTTAAGACATTACTGAGGGTAGTGTAATAACACTTCAGGAAAACATCACACATACAACAGATTCCCCTTCCCTTTTTTATGCTGACATCATCCTTACAGACCTGCAAGCCTGATGTCACATTTTGGACACCTACAGTTTCAGGTTAAAAATGCAAGTGCCACTGTAAAGTTGCCAAACTTGTTGCAGGACAATGGCATTTCAGCTCTTCTGCATTTGGGCGTTTCTCATCTTTTAAAAAACCACAGTCGAAATGTTGGAGCTCCAGCAGTGGCTGGCATTAAAGAGCTACTGCAAACTATGGGTGACACCATTTAAAAGGAAAAAAGAAGTGACAATTCTTAACTCTCAATTATTTAATTAATGCTGCTTCCCAGGCCAGAGCACACTCAGACTGGAAGAAAAATGCTACAGTTAAAAGCCAGAAGAAAGCAATATTCACATTCAGATTTTGTACATATCAAGACCAATCTTATTTTTTATGTATAAAATGTCTGCCAATATGAACCCTGCCAAGGTTTGTATTTTCATGCCATATTACACTTGATATGAAATCTGCTTTGATGTTCACTGCATTTAAAATACTCATGCACATAAATGAAAACCTAGTCCACTGAATGAAGAGTTTATTGCAAAGAAAACTTTTTTTTTACAAAGTCCAGATGCTTTGAAAGCATTGTGACCTGCACTTTATACAGCCTGGCAATTAGACCAGTAAAGGTAGTAATTAACCAAGCCCCTCATACCAATGAAAGATAAACCTTATACCCATATCAGCCTATTCTACATATTTTTATTTTTCAGACCCTGGTTTTAAACCGATCCACTTTGAAGGATGGAAGGATGTTTCATGAAGGTGATACGTGGCAGACTGAGCATCCATGCATCAGAAAGCAGTTTATTCCAGGTCAAGATGCCCACTGAAATACAGCATCACAGCTGTAAAAAGCTGACACCTACCTCTGCACAGCAAGGAAGTCCTGACATGGGACTGTTTATAAACATCAAATTCTGTGGACAGCCCATTTAAAGCATTTGAGGAGTTACTGCTAACAGTCAGCACCCATACAAAGTCCTGCCCTACCAGTCCTAGACAGTTTTCCAGATTATGCAGGTGGCTGGAAGAAACAGTACCAGAAATCAAACTAAATCAAACCAAATGAAATACAAGCCATGAACAGGAGGGACACATCACTGCCTTTCAACACAAAGCCTTCCTGGCATGGGCTCTGGGAGGATTCTATTCTTGTTCTCCCCCTCACACTGCCCAGGGCCAAACCTGAGAGCAGGACAGGACAATGAAAAACATTATCTGTTGTGTGTGTTCACTCTAAAATGTGTTTCTAGTCAGTATGCTCAGGAAATTGCAGATTACAGATATCTAAAAACTTTGAACTTCACCACAAAATGATAATATTGTTAAGCCAAAAATATTACCTATTAAATTTATCAATGATATTATTTTTAGAAACATTGAAGGACTTTGGATTCAAATATGAGGCAAGGAAGCAAGCAGTTTGTTAAGTCCCTTTGGACCACCCTCAGGAAGCAAGACCATTTTGTGTTTACAAATATTTGAAAGTCTCATCTGCAGCTCTTTGACTATAGTGCTCTTCTACAGCATTCCTTGGCTATATTTTGTTTTTCTACTATATTAGTACATTGAAAAACAATGCATTAAAATTGTTTTGTTAACATTTAGGAAAGACTCAACTCCTTTATGGGAAAACAAATTCTCAGTGAGCTTGTACATTTCACTTTTGTGAAATGACAGCAAATGGATCCAGTGTCATCACAGTCAAACAGGGCAAGAGCAGCAAAGAATGAATATCCTGTACCCACTAAAGGGAAAATATTTGGTTTACTAATAAAACAGGGAACGTTCAAGAGAAACCAACAGCCATATTCCTGAAGAATTTACACAAAAGGTTTACTAACTTACCTAGGCTTGAATTGCCTTTTGCAATAGTGATAGTCTTCTCATACATGTTTTTGACTGAATTTGGGGGTGTGAAATTTCCATCCAAAGATACTGGGCATTTCTTTTCCATTAAAAGCAATTGATCCTAACATAAAGGAAAATCACATCAGTTCAGATTACCAAGATAAAAATGACTGGTCATGCTGATCTCAACCACTTTTGCCTTACAAAAACCATGCACAGAATTAAGTCAGGTTCCTTATACACACAGAAAAGTCAGTTCATCAAAGATCGAACTATCATGATTTCTGTTTTCATTCAGGCAATATACCAAATCTATCACAAAGCACACTTTTAATTTAGGGACATTGAAATTAGTAAAATGAATTCAAGGGCTTCAGATTCATGCACCAGAGAAGTCTGACAATTCGCCAGTACTAAAGTAACAAATCTTGTAAGAAATTTCAGTTCTTTTAAGCATTTCTTAATAAATCACTGAATGGAATAAATAAGAAACACGTCTCAGGGACTGTCATATAAAGGAAAATGATGTTTGCACACTGCAGAATCACAGGTCAGTTTATGAACTGAACTGCACAAGCTTACAAGAACACCATGATGCAAGACATTCACACTATCCCCCCTCAGCTTCCTAGGCCAAATTCCAGCTGTGTGCCTCCTACTTGCACTCATGCCTCTGGGAAGGTTAATAAGGGCTAAGAAAACTCCCCTGTCCTGCCCAGGAGGTACAGCAGTATGTAATGATGCGAGGCTTGAGAAAACTGGTATATATCCCTGTACCAACAGCCTCTGAGAAAATACTGTCTTGATGACATAAATTATGTCCTGTTTTGGAAAGGTCTGTATCTCAAAGTTTTCATGTGAGCTAACACATCTGAAGGACATTAATAATCAAAGAAATATACATGGCTATTGGCCTGTGACAATTTCTGCAGGAAATTCTTTGGTCTAATTACAGGCTTTCTGTATATTTTTTAAAATATTATTAAAAAAAAAAAAAGGCAAGTAACTTTACTTTTTCACTGGGATCAAGCTGTGTGGTAGTAGCAAGTCTTGTATTTAGTACAATTTCTGATGCTGTCTGAGATCCAGTCCATGTTGCTGTATTTTCACTTTCATTTTGGTTGATATCTGAAACCTCCATAGTCACAAGATCTATTTTAGTAAAATCACTTGCAGTTTCCAGGCTACTGTCCACTACTGACTTTTCATCTCTCAGTCTCTGATTCAGATTCATGTTGTACAGATTCTTCTCAGATACATGGAAATCAGCTGCAGCATTTGGGCATTCCTCTCCAACAGACTGCTCATACAGGAGACAATGAACAATTACCATTCATTAGTAGTATAATTCAAAACCACATTTCATGCTAAAAGATTAAAAACTAATCTCATAGAATTTAAACATACTGCTGTGAGATCAGCAAGATCAACGTCATCTGCAGCTCCCTACAGGCATTTATTCTACTATACAGTGGACTTGATTTCTTAGACCATTTCTTCTGCTTTATAATACCAGAAATCAGTAAAATAAGTTACTAACTCTAACTTGAATAACTCCAGTAAGTTTTTTTAAATTCAAGCATACAGTTGTTTTTTCTCAGGTGAAAGAACTTTGCAAGACCAATGCCTTTACTTTTAGCACACTTAGCAAGCAAAGAGGAATTTCAAGCAGCTCAGACAATAAGAATACAATGTTATCATCCATTTAACTGAGCAGAAACATATTTAGATTTCTCTTCCTCAGAAAGAGTAACAAGTAAAAACTTGGTCAAACCTCAGCAAAAGGTGAATATGGGGAATTTGAAATGTGACAACAATGAAATACAGTAATGCAATTACAGAAGCTTACCAGTTATTAACTATTGCAAATCTACCAATTATGGCCACAGTACTAGGACTAGGTTCTCTACACATTGGTTTAGACTTCCAAGATTCTGAGGCCCTGCCTTTGAAATGTTTCAAGGGATTTCGATAATCCAACATTTTGGAAAAAAAAGCAACCCTTTAAATCTTCTCTAGCTGACCTTTTAAAGTAAGTTATTTTAAAAATGGGTAGGCATTAGATTTTAAAATTATATATCAAGGACTTAGAGGCTCTGTATCAATATTAGAGATTTTTTTCTGAAGTACAATAAAAGAGCTGAAAATCAACTACCTCTATCTGTCTTAGTTGTGATCCACTGGTCCTATTAATTGTTCTATTGCTTCTCCAAAAAAAGCTGGGGAGACATGCTTGAGGATATTTTGCAACATTTTGTCTCAAGAGCCTTAGAATTAATTTTTGTCAACTTTCATGAAGTGCATACATGTTTGTTCTGTCCCCAGACAAAAATCAAAAAAGGCTTGCCAGTAAATAAGTGGTTTAAGTAATAGCTGAGAAGATAATTGAGCAGTGCCTAAATACAACTAATCTATGCATGATATAATCAATTACATAATTTCCTACCTTTTTGAGAACACAACACAATATTATAATCGATTTAAATTATTTTATAAGGTTTCAAATACAGCTGGGCCATCTACTTTTAAGTCTGTTTTGTACCCTTTTCCAAAGCAGTAAAAAGAAGCATCAAATCATACTCAACATTTACCACATATTAAGAGTTGCATCATATAGTGATTTTTATTTTTGCTCATTTTTATTATTTAGCCAATGTGGTAATTTTTTAGGATTAACACAATTCCAGGAATTCATAACTATAATAGCATGTGGCCTCACTAGAGCATCTGCATTAAGTATATTTTTCAACACCTATTTTAAATGTAACACCAAAGTGACACTCAGAACCTGCCAACCGCCCTGCAGACAGAAATAACTGAAATATCTTTGCATTCCTCACAGCATCAAATAGTGCTGTTTTAATTTTTACTGCATTTCACTTGCTTCAAAAGTTTTCATTTAATGAACAGATTTTCCCACTATGTTTGTTTTTTGAATCCTGAATAGGTTACTTGATAAGAACTTAATACTCACTTCATACTAGTGTACAGAGACGAACAGTGAAAAATCAGGACCATGGTATTTTAACGGAGTAGGTAAACCAAAGTTATTATCTTAAGTCCACAGTAAAAATAACTGAAGACTTTCTAGATGTGATATATAATGTGATATATAATGTAATCCAGTCTCTATCTTGCAAAATACTCCTAAGCATGTAAAATGCACAATCCACTTAAGTAACAATTAGAGTTAAACAATACAAGCTGTCCCATTGGCACAGCAGAGATGTGCTCTTTTGTGGATTAAGAGAAACCATTAGAAGATGAATCTTGCTTTCTAACCAGAACCTCATAAGGGATAAACGTATTCCAGAAAGGTTAACAGGAGCTACTGCAGCTCAGGTGTGGCAGAAAAAGCAGCAGCCACTCTATTCAAGACTACAGACTGCAAATCCAGTGGTTTTCAATGAAGACTGCTAGGAGAATGGAATTGGAAAGCTCTACGTTACTGAAATTAAAATCTAAAGATTTAAAATAAAAGAAGAACATGAAAACCATGGAAAGAAAGATAACACAATCAGGTCATTAAAGGTATGTGACCATGAACCAAAAAAGCTATTGATTTCTTAATACTCTTAAATAAATCTTCATTTATTGCTTTACATAAAAATTACTAGCAGAGTTTTGACATATATGGATTTACTTTTCATTACAGCATCATTATGAAAATTTCATTCAAAACCACAGAAACATACTATTTATGAAGTACAAAAGCAAAAATCAGGATGAAAATTTACTCTTACTTTTCATACTAGAATATAGAGCAACAGAGTAATTTTGTGTAACCACTCTTTACTCTTTACTATGTTTTAAATGACTATCATATTTTTCTAGCAGACTGCTTACCACACCTTTAATACTACAAACATCTCACCATACTCTGGCTAAATCATACTTTATCTAGCAAAAATCCAAGCTTTGTGTCTTCTATCAGCCTCTCTCTTCAACAAAGATATCTGCAAGACATCACCACTACTCTAAACAAAATTTTACCCTGGTAGCAAATAGAGCATTTTGAACTAGGATGACACAAAACATTTATATCTGATAATACAGCCTGCTCACACTTAAAAATCAAAGTTTGCCATCAATAAAACCATCCTTGGTTTTACCTTGGGAGTTGATAATGGAAGAGAGAAGTTGTCGTTCACCTCACCGCTACAGGCACTGTCCTGCAGAGCTGTCACTGAATCCTGGAAGACGTCTCTCTCTAGAGAATACTGTGATTCAAAGGTGGACTCATCTGCTAGATCTGCCTCGCCAGAGTCCACCTAACAACAAAAGCAATTCAATCAGCCAGGCTGTTGCCATCACTCCACATAAGCCCCAAACACATGCACACCAGCCACTACATACTGATACTTCTTTTCTTTTTCATTCTGTGTTTAAGATTGAAATTACATTTGCACAGTGCAGTAGGAAAATTTTTCGCTTCCATTAAATCTGTGTAACTACTTCTTCAAAGGTTGCAAAGAACATCTGAAGTAAAGCAAGAGTCTGAACCAACGTAAGTTGCGGGGCTGTGGCACACTAATGCCTATTAAAAGAAGTACAAAATGTTGGGAGAATTCTGCTGTACTCCTTGGTGTTTATATTTTGATTACTTTAGGGCTTCTTTTTTCTTTTCTTTTTTTTCTTTTTACAAAAAAATATAAGAGAGAGAAAAAATTGAGCTTTCATGGGAGAAAAAATTGAGCTTCACTTGGTGCCACATGTCAGGAATGTTACCTTGACTCAACTTAGAATCAGTTATTTTTATACTCTTTTAAAAAGAATCTGGAAACTGCAGTGCTTTACAGTGCATGTATATAAAAAATTAATTACGTGATTTTTTTAAAGATATTTTACATTATTTTGCTTTTGACAACAAAATTTCTATAGGCATTCCTATATTTCTATTACTCTTACATGAGAAATAAAATCTTTAAAAGAGTTTCAGACATTGACATGGGTAGTATTTTTGCCTTTTTTTTAATTGAACTTTTTTTTTTTAAAATACTCATATTCTTTTAAATACTAGAATAAAATTAAGCCCTAAAGCCCCTAATTTATGGTGCTTCATACACTACATTTTGATTCTTATTTCATCTCCCCAGCAGAGCTCAAGAACATATTGTAGGCTAACAAAATGATCACTGGGTTAAGAGCCATGCCTGTATCATAAACTTGTATGAAGCAGATGAGTGCACCCATCTACAGAGATGGGATCTAACTTGTTTTTCAGCCCCTGTGGTTAATCATATTATGCATCTATTATAGTAGTAGCAACAGTCTGTAGTAATTCAACACATTGATTCCTTCTCAGGGTAAAAAGGATTTTTTTTATTATTATTTCAAGCCTATAGACTTAACTGCTAATTCAAACTGCTTCTTTGCTGTACTCTCAGCTCATCTTCTTGAAAATGCATATTCGTTTTACCAAAGCTATGCCCTAAAAAAAGTATTGTGAAATTTCAGGACATATCTGTAAAATCTGAGTACGGATCTGTCTATGAAAAACAGTATCTCACATGTGCCCTCTCGAAACATATCTTCAGCTGGGTAACTGCACACTTAGTTTCTTATTTTGCACATTTAATTAGACAACTGACAAACTTGACTGAATTTTATTATGTCATGTATTTTCATTGCTTTTTTTCACAAGTTTTTTTGATTGGAACCACAGATGGAAGTCAAATCTTTTAGATAGTTTTAATCTGATCATTTCAGCATATCTTCAATTAAAGGATATTTAAAATATAAAACTTGCACTTCTAAAAGAATGGAGTAAGAAAAATACTCTTACCTAACTGCTAAAGGTAACAAACTGAAGAATTAAAAACATGCAGTCTTGTTTAAAGGCAAGTTATTAAGCCAGCTTGTCATTTGCAAATGTGAAAAAACAGCAAACCTGCTGGAAGCAGTAATGCAGAGATTTTTACCCTGACAGGATGCATTTCAGGTTTTTGTTTAATTTTAAGTTTTTCTCTAATGAACTAAGTTCTGGTGTTTAGAAGTTGCCTCCCTGCTCAAGTCCTCAGAAAATAAGGGCCTAATAATCTCAACATCAGACCCAGAACAGAACAAACAACCATGGGAATACACACTTGGAATACATACATGTGTATTCTGGGTTGTTGGTTTTTTATTTTGTGGGAGGAGGGGTTGGGAGATTTTTTTGCTGTTTTGTAGTGCCCTAGTTCCTGTGTATTTTTAATCTGAGTTCTTATTGGTAACTTCTGGGCTATGTAAAGCACTGAATGCTCAGGTAAGCCGCATTGTTTGTAACAGTGAACACCTTTTGACCTTGTAAATCTCATAATCACTGATTGATGTTGAAGGCTGAAGAATATTATTAGGAGGAAGTATTTGCAGCTTTTGAAGACAGAGTGTTCCTTGTAATGCTGGATTACATGCAAAAAGAGAATATCAAAAACATTTCACAGTAGAAAAGTGATGTATTATGATACACAGAAAAATAAACACATGAACATTTCTCTAAAAAGGTGAGATTTCCAAAAGGCTGCTCAGTGCATGCAAGGACAAGTGGATAGCCGTGCACTTTTGAAAACATCAGCCAAGTACTATTTTTTTCCCTTAGGAATTAACATATCATAGGCCAGATCCACAGCTCATGCAAAAAGCCTAAGGCTCTAGATGCCAGTTTCTAGAAAGTCAGAATCCATCCCACCTACGGTGGATGAGTAATGTGGAGAAAGTAAACACTAAAAAATAAGCATGGACAGTGACAAGGCAACTCCTTTCACTACAAAATGCAAAGACTAAAGAAATCTGTGGTAAGTTGGGCCACTAACCAGAGCCAGCTCAGCATGGAAGAGGGCTGCATCAGCTGGCCCCTCCTCCTCAAGTGACTGGGCAGTGTAGAAAAAGCAATCTTCCTTAGCAGAGACATAGCCCTCCTCAGGTGAAAGCTGCAGAAAGAACGAAGCTCTGAGTCGGATGAGTGGCCTGGACACAGCAGGTGCTGAGTGCATTCTGCGAGGGGGCAGGGGGCTGTTTAGAAAGGCAAATGGATTCCAAATGCAGCATAGAGATAATTTCAATCACAGTCACAGTATTCAGTGAGTAGAGACAATTTTTTTTTTCAAATTTACCTGAATTTATGCAGCTTCACACCTCATTCTGAAACGCCAAATAATGAAAAAGGCCTGTCCAGGTATACCAGGGAGCCCACAACTTAGCCTAGGCTCATTTTCAATTTCTGGTCTTAATAAAGATATACTAAAACTGCCACCACAGCTGCCAACAGAGAAAGAGCCTAACAGCACAGGTCTTTACAATTTTGCTAGCCACAGAGTAATCTTGCTTACAGGAAGGAAGACTTCATCCACTCTCTGTGTTTTACTATTGTATCTGTCAGCCTCTAGAGGACAAAACATAATTCTGACTATAAACCAATAGCTTTTGCCAACATAATTGGAAAGTAGGTGCATTTGTCCAGTACTGGAAAAAAAGCAGGGATTATTTGCAACATTTAATTACTTGGCAAGCATAAGACAAGAAATACTGAAGTGCAAATGCCACGTTTACAACTTTTGGGAACAGAAACAAAACCCCCATGCATTTTCTCTTTTAGAGTGGCATCTTCTAGAGTATGAAATTTTGATTGCAATTAATATGGAATCTCCAATTTAAAAAAAATAATTTAGCAGAGCAAGTTAAAATGTACTCTCTTCTTACAAAGAGCAAAGCTTCTAGGAACTTAAACAACAGCCATTATCTTCCACCCTCTCCACAAAGGTCTACCAAGAATAAAAATTTGATATCTACATCCACAAGGGTTACGAGATTATCAATTCATGAAAAGCAAAAATGAACCCCTAAAACTGTGCTTGGCCTTACTAATATAGAGAAAGGTATCTCCCTTCTATGTATGAACTAATGCCATTCTACTGATTTGAATTTAACCTATCAGGGATGCTTGTTCACTAGCACTGTTACTGCTACACCATCCCAGTGACCATAGGTCTCCTTTAACCTCCTTTTTTGAATTGTTCCACACCACCTTATAAAACCAAGCCTGAAATTACAAATTAGATGTATAAAAACCGAAGACTACACAGTATTACATAAACAATGTGTGTTGTTTAAATACAAAGATTGCACAGATGCTTGTGAGGAACTAGAATGTTGATCGTCAATGCATCAAACATTTGCCAAAGCAGCAGGTGCTCTGCTAACAGGCACAAAGTAACCACCCAGCTGCAGAGGGGCTGCACACCCACCACCCGAGGCTACAAGCTGGGTTTTGAGCCAGATAAAGGAAGAGGCTGGGAATAAGCAAATCCTGCGACATGGCATAGTGCTTTTTATCATGTCCATGTCCTTTCACAAGTGGCTCAGGTGTGAAAACCCCCCTCTGGAGACCTACTGGGACACTCACACGAAACCTGAAGGTATTCGTGCCTTCTCATGGACTACAATTGGCTCAGCTACCCTAACCTGAGAGGAAGCTGTCACATCTTAGTTGTCCATAAACCATCAAAGACAGAAATGCCTCATGATCTATGTTGTTACATGAGACAGTGTACCTCCCCACCACAGGGGAGGTATTCAGGCCTTCTCATCTAGCCTGAGTGTATATGGTATATATTAACTCATTGAACTTTGTGTTTCATAGGTTTCCCCCATCTCCAGTGGATCAAGACTGTGACCAGCACTTTGGAGGGGCACTGAAATTGCAACAATCGAGTCTTGTCACTGGATCCATGCGTGGTGACTACATACCTTTCTACCCTTATCTTTTCTTTTTCCATATACATTTTCTGAAGTGTTATTTTTATGCTTTTTTATGGTTGCATTTGTAACCAAAATGCCTACATTTTAAAATTTGCCAAGTATTATTCTACCTTAATGTTATTAAGCTTGTAAGTAA
The DNA here is from genome assembly GCA_013396995.1 of Dicaeum eximium. Classification (NCBI taxonomy): domain Eukaryota; kingdom Metazoa; phylum Chordata; class Aves; order Passeriformes; family Dicaeidae; genus Dicaeum; species Dicaeum eximium. The sequence goes on along the minus strand of VWZP01006535.1, from coordinate 171,891 downwards.
AAATTTGTTATTGAACCTCTTGAGAGTTTTCTTGTTTCTCCTAAACACCACCCAGAACAAATCAAACAACCTCCATGAGCAGAATAACAGGTGTAACAACACTGTACCTTGAAAAGCAAAGGAATGAGTCAATTCCACACAAATCAAATAAAAACAACTTTATGTCATCATCTCACACATTCAGGGAGCCATGTAAGGTATACAGTGTACAACATTATGCCTCCCAACTTTCAGCCCTGAAAGACTCTGTTGGTTGCAAGGTTCTTTGCTGTTTTCTCAGCTGCAAGACAGTGTGCTAGGTCCTGCAATGACTAGACCAGCCTTATACTACCCAGGCCATTCCTACATGTAAGGCAATAGTTGGGCCACCCAGCTGTACCCCAAAACACACAAAATGTAAGAAGTCAGATCAGCATGTACCAGCTTCAATGATATGAAAAGTACACACTGAATTCCCAAATCCTTACAGGCAATGGTTTGGCAACTCCTATTTTAACTGTTCCTGTTGGAGCTCCTTTCAGTGCTTGCACTGCTTCCTCCAGGCTGCCATTTTCCAAGTTGATATCGTTGACAAACATAAGCCGATCTCCAGGAAGAAGTCTGCCATCTTGCTCAGCCACACCCCCAGGAACTAATGAACGAATCACAATTACAGTGTTGGCTGGATCAACAGGATCCTAATTAAATAAAGGAAAGAAAAATATTTCATTTTTTTTTACTCTTTTATATCTTGAGAGGAGAATTTTTATTCATGAGCTTTAATTAACTAGAGCTGTATTATTAAGAAGTGTTGCTCTCCTCTAGATGAACCTTCAGTGGGAGGAAAACATCCTATCTGTACTGTCCACAGACCTCCACTTATTTTTAATTCTTAAATGTGAAAATTATTACCCCTTTTTAGGTGATGTTCCATCATGTATCTCCAATATAAAAATACTACTAAATTGCACAGTGTTGTCATGCACATCAGAAATTCATACACTTCCTACTGCAGCAACGGTGTTGCAAACTCTATCCTCCCTTACACTCAGAGGTTTGAGGACACAGGTGGGCAATGTAGACTGGGGTAAATGTAACACATGCACTCTAGTGGAACAAATGATTTATTTTCAGTAACTACCTTATACTTCATGATCTTGCTCAACTGAGAAAGCAGTTTTCAAGAGGCAAGATCTTGTGCTTGCCTAACTAAATAATTACATGAGAAAGGAACATACCAATATAGGACTAAGCACCAAGACAAAACAAAGTGATGTTTGCTTTTAAGAAAGAAAACTGCTTTTAAGTGACCATCCTCCAATACACTGATTTTTACAATGAAAGCTAGCATCAAATACTAGTAGCAGGAATATATAATAGTGCTGTAACAATTATCACACATGAAAAATATTTATGTGAATCTTATAAAACTACATTCACAAGGAACATCATGTTAATACTTCCAACATGCAGTTCGCTTGAGTTCATGAACAGAAAAAAAACCCAAAAATGTAATTATGTAGCAGCTTTACTGATTGCAAAAGTAGAGAAAAGTAAACACCTACAAACCAGCACACAGCTGTTTCCACATCAAGATGGAAGGAAGGAAAGACGGACGGAAGGAAGGACAGAAAGAAGGACGGAAAGAAGGATGAAAGTCAAGAAGACCCTTAACACTTGAAGACAATAAAAATAATGCCATGGAGCAATAAAACACTTCCCAAGTCAAAATATTACTAGCAGCGCTGCTGAGCATTGACATCTTCTTCCCTACTTCAACAACAAATACTTACATTGTTACATTAGATGGCACTGCATGACACATTTTTTGGAAAAAAAAAAAAAAAAACAAGCCTCTTTAGTCTATGTGATAGACTTCCTTAGGGTTAGAAATTATGCAGAGCTTTCTACAGGCCTGCCATTGTATAAAGCATGAGGAATGTATTAGTATGAACATAATTCTCCTCAACTTTAGTCACTGTTCATTGAAAATTTATTGAGAATTTGATGGAAACAGCAAAATACAAACATAAATCGTCCTGTAAATTTGCTGTTCACAGTCTTATAAGAAAGCAAAACTTTGGTGACTGAGTGAACATTTTTTACTGCATATCAAAGGAGAGAACATATGACAATACACAAATATTATAACATCAAAAAAAAGCTAAGTATCAGAAAGCTAACTAAAGCTGGAAGAGTAACTCATATTTGAAAAATATATTAACCAATTTAAGGCACTTCCTACAAGGTTTTAGTACTATTACCCATAAACAAAATTCAGTCACTAACCACATACACGCCCACCATTTGTGTTAATGCTCGGAAGAGGCTGAAGCAAAAATGTGTTCTACTGAGTGCTGACATGGACTTCAAACACTCAGGCTCATCTGTGATGTCTCACTGCAGAGCACCATGAGCAACACTTTAAAGACTAGTCATTGCTTCAGAAAAGACACTTGACTTTGCCTTTATCCTTCACATTATTACACTACACTGCTCTTCACCTTGTCAGTGTGCAAATGCAAAATCTAAGCCATTGCTTAATTGTAAGGAGTACCCTGGGGCCATAATTTCCACCTGGAAGTTATCTCCAGATGTAAATGCATATACTCCTACGGACAAGATCCAGCAAAAACCTGGAAAGAGACCTGATCCCCACAGCACCACAAAACAGCTCAGCAAAAGCCTACACTGACCTCAAGCAGAAATTACCTGACATTCAATTAAAAACTAACCACTAGGAAACTGGGAACAGGAGGACTGTGTGTTCTGGCATTCTAACCAAGTGAAGGCAAGAGACAGGCACTGAGCTGTTCATTGGGACACACCAAGAAACACAGTGTAGATACCCAGGAATTCTGAAGTCAAACACAAAACGAATGGGATGTTTAAGCATGTCCCCGACAGACAGCAGCTAAGCAAGGGATTTCAGAATTACAGTTCTGGATTTTAGTAAATCCTGCTTTAAGCATTTAAGTCCTTTATTGGATCTTNATACATGGCTAAATGCCTAAATATGCTGGCTACATCATTCATTGTCCCTGGGTCACTAGAAGACAGCTTACTGAAAACCCGAGTACATAACAGATTATCTGTTTTTCTGAACCAGTATTACCATCATCATTAGAAACTGTAGTCCTAATGCAATGAGAGGAATATGTAATATAATTACTGGAACACATACCAGCTGTGATTAGTTACTTTACTGCTTGGTTTCAATTAATGTTTACCGTTAAAATATATAGAACATACTGCAAGATCTAAACAACACAAAGTATTTTGTCCACCATCCAAAGAAGTGTAAAAATTACCTGATAGTCCAGTATGCTAAATCCAAGCCCCACACTGCCTTTCTCCAGCTCAATGTGCTGTACTTCTGTTTCCCACATTGCCAGAGATGAGCTTTGAACCTCTTCTATGCTCTGACCCTCATCAGCTGTTTCTAAAGTTGTTCCCTCTGTGTCTGAGGAGCCAATGAATCCAATTTCTATGTGACCCTGAGAAAAACAGTAAACATTCACCAATAAAATGTAAACACTTAAGAATCTTTAAAGACAAAATTCTGCTTACCAAAACCAAGATAAATCCTAAGTGATTTGTCTAAACACAGAAGTGCAAGTACTCAGGAGATTTAACGAACACTGATAAACCTTGCACAAAATTTAAATATCATTTATAGCCAAGCTGAAAGTATATTAAAGTACCCACTAGAAAAGTATTTACAAAATGGAATTTCTTCAAATTAAAATCTTAAAAAAACTTTATTAGTATATGCATCCAAATATATGGGAAATATATTGTTTTACACCATGTTATTAAATGGTATATCTAATATATTCCTTCATTAAATGTAATCACACTGACAGTACCCAGAATATTTAATAAAAGCAAAAACAAACAAATATGTACATACACAGAATGTTCTTCAGTCTGTTCTTCACTTGGTTTAATAGAGAAGTTTAGAAACTATAAGCTGAATTTGGTGCCTTGCTCAGAATTCAGAGTTAACTGTTTCTCTTTTCATACAAATGCTATTGCTTTGTACACTACACCCTAGGGCATTGCTACATGTTTAGCTCACCAGGCTCCCCAGAGCTGTGCACTTAAAAGTGACAGAAGTGCCAGTCAAGGAATGCAAACACAGTTATGTGCAATGCAAACCCAGAAAGCAAAGTTCAAAACTAGATTAAATAGTTCAGATTCTAAAGAACCCAAGTTCAACTTGCTATACTCCTATATTTCACCTACAGAAGATAATGACATTGTAGACATCCTAGAATACTTTTGTCTATGACTAGCTGGGATTCATATCTTCTGGTGGCTTAAAAAATAGTCAAACGTTATTTGCTGCTTCCTATTCGTCTGGCTCCAACTCCAAAAACATTAAAATATATTTCTAATCTAAGTAGAAGAACTTAATGTTTTCTTTTTTTTTTTCTCAAGGAAACTGTCATTTTCAGCGATTGTTTAAAGACAAAATACCTTTTCTGTGAGCTGAACCTCAGATAGGCTTAGACTCTCTAGTATTTCTGGCTGAGTGACAGGTGGAGCTACTGGACGACAGCACACCATTGTCACCTTAATAGGCAGCTCTTTCAAGATACTGACCACATCCTTGTGGTTTTCTCCAAGAAGAGAGATCTCATTCACCTCAATAAATAAAGAATACACAGTGGTTAGAACTACAGAATATTTCTAAGCACAATAACAAAAATGAGGAAAAAAACCCCAAGCAAACCCCAACTCACTCATCTCCTCATTAAAAAAAATAAAATAAAAGCAACAAAAATCCCCATGCTAAAAGACACTTTCAACCCTTAATTTCTACTCAATTCAGTGCTCAGGACCACAGTATGTATTGAACTAAATGTATAGTCTTTTAAATTGCATTACATCACCACATACACTGTAGCTTCATGTTTCTTGCATTAACGTAAACCAAATTCATACCTTAATTCTAAGAAAATAATTTAGAAAAGCAATTACATGTTTTGTCCCTTCACTGAGTTGGGATAATCCTATTAAATCTTAATGCTTTTGCTACATATTCTTTTTTGGTGACTGTCTTGGTTTCAGCTGGGATAGAATTAATTTATTCCCAGTAGCTGTGCAGTGCTGTGTTTTGGATTCAGTATGAGAATAACTTTGATAACACACCACTGTTTTGGTTGCTGCTAAGTTGAATCAAGGACTTTTTGGTGTCTCATGCTCTGCCAGTAAGGAGGTACAAAAAAGAAGAAAAAAAGCTATGAGGGAACACAGTTGGGATAAGTGACTCAAACTGGCCAAGGGATATTCCACACCCTAGAGCACCATGCCCTCAGTATATAACTCGGGAGTTAACTGGAAGGTGTGTTGATCAGGGCTCTGAGACAGGGTCTGGTATTGGTCAGCAGGTGGTGAACACTTGCACTGTGCATCACTTGAAGGTTTTATCCTTTTTACTATGATTATTATTATTATAATTTACTTTGTTTAAATTATTAAATTGCCACTATCTCAACTTACAAGGCTTTACTTTTGATTCTCCGCCCCATCCCACCAGGCTGGAGGTGAGTGGGGTGGGTAAGCAAGTGGCTGCATGGTGCTTACTTGCCAGCTGAGCTTAGACCATGACAGAGATCTTGGACTATACCGAAAAATCAGCTACCAGCTGAGAAATGTATGTAAGCATATCTACTCACATAAATATATGTAAGTACATACAAAGTGACTACTCAACCACTAACTGGCATGCTGTTAGATATACATCACTCCCATGGTCATAACCTATGAGAAGAAACTTACTGCTCAAAAACCTTACTGAATGCAGACTAAGATAAAGTAGTACTTTATCTTACTTCCAGCAGTTCATCTCCACTGAACAGCTTGCCGCTTCGTCCAACTGGCCCTTCAGGTAAGATAGATCTGATGAAATGATGACCCACTGTAGCTTCAAGGCTTATCCCTAACCCACTGCTTTCACTAAATTTGTTAACCACAGCCACCTAAAATAAGATGAAGCAATGGTTACATTTGTCATATTTACAGCCAGATCTGTTACTTTCCATTTCAATTTACATGCAATGAGGTCAAAATTCCACAAGTGAGAAACCAGAAGTACTATCATGTGTAATGGGGACAGTCAGGTAAAAACTGACTTGTTGATCACACACCACTTACAATACACAAGTGGGAACAGCTTATGACAACAATGTACCTAATAATACATACTTCTGCAGACACTACATCTGTGACATGGAATTTTGCATTGTCTCCTAAAATGAGATACTACTTTTCTTCTGTATCTACAGTATATGTTCTATATATTATTTACATCATTACATGAAATCATGTATTCAGTATGCAGAATGAGATTGAAGCTTCAAGTTCTAGCTAATGAAGGGAGCTGTAAAATTCATATTAAACTTTTTTTTTTTCTCTAATACACATTTATCCTCCTGAAGCTATAAAATCAGTGAAACAACAGTCATGGGCACAGTAATCTAAGAAGTCTGCTATGGTTTTGATAAAATACAGAAAAATACATATCTACACTCAAAGTCTATAATTAAAATAATCTCAACATACTAAGGAACGCATGTGTAATTTTCATACATGGGGGAACAAATACAATACAAACATATTTCTGTCCATATGTTGTCAATATAATAGATGCACAGATGAAAGAGACGCACATTTAACAATAGTAAACAAAATTTACCTACCACAATTTCATAATTTGAACCCATAATCCTCTGCCATTTTATCTTTGCAGCCGCTTCTTCTGTACTAGTTAGCTGGAAATCTAAAATTTATATTTAAGATTACTGTGACAAAGAAATTAAAAACCTAGTCAACTCCTAAAACTGATAAAGTATATGGAACATGCACAATGACATAACCATTCCCATGATGTCAGAACTCCACTAAATATGACTAAAAACTTGGCATGTTTAGTCTCACCAAGCTTGGGTTTACCAGAGCAAGAACTCACAAAGCAGTATTAAGATTCCAACCATGCAGAAGTTACTGTGTATTTTGGAAGACATGAAGTTCAGTCAAATAGTTTGGTTTATGTGGCTGGGAAGAAAGAATACGTACTAGCCTCAAAGTTGAGTCAATTTTTTGCAATTTTTCAAGATAATAGATAATAAATTAATCCTTTGATAGGCACAAAGGAAATAAAAAGTTTGGATTCAGGCTCTCTGTTAAATCAGACTACATGTGGGCTGATCAGACTGATTTAGGGGGATGGCTAAAATGCATAAAAATGCACACTGATCCTTTTGGACAGACTCTGTATTTTACAGAGAATGTTCAAAAAACACAATCTGGAGGTCTCTTTTATTTAAAACAATGAACACAACTGTGAAAGACCTTTCTGAACTGTAAGCCCTAGAGTTCAGTAACAGAATGCAAGAAGTCCAAGCTCTTTGCCTTTTTTTTTTTTTTTAATGTATTTTAATAGCTAAAGAACACCAATGAACTTGGAAAGGAAGAAAGAGGGAGAAGTACAGCGATACAGTGACAGGCTAGGTAGAAGACTGTGGCAAATCTTAATTTGATTGAAAGTGTATTTGCAGGTTTGAAAAATAGAGAAATGCTTTCTTCCTGCTCATTTTCCCCTCATTCACATTGTCTAGGCTCTACAGCAGAAACCAACAAAAAGCAGTATTAAAGATACAACAGCCAGCAAACACAGCAAGTTTAACAGGACCCCACATATTCAAGGCCCACTGTCTGGGCTGTGTCTGCAGTAAGTATCAAAATAAACTCTTCAGATCTGAATGCTCATCACGGGCAAAGACAAGAATCTTCATTACAAAGTTCTCAAATCCCACTGATTTTAGTAAGAATAGAAAATTAGTAAGTCTCAGACAGTGTTTTAAGTCTAGTCATTGCTCAGAGACATTACTAAGTATAAAGTCAGTGTTGCATGGCATTCAAAGAGGACAATACTTTCCCCAAAGCCAAGACACAGCAGTATCTGAACGAAAGACATTAAAAAGAAATTCCTTCAGCTACCCAAAAAAATCAGAAACCATGAGTTATGAAAATATACATATTGCAGAACTTTTCAGTTCCTCCTTTTACTCTAGAAGCAAAAAATGTTACACATCAAGTTGACACATCAAGTTATGTCTGAATCTGAAAAGCATATCATCACACAGGACTTCTGAAATCCCAAACAATGTTCTAGGAGATCAAGCAGGAAAAAAATACCCACTAGAAAATAGGACTTTTGACAAATGTATGGGAAAATTTGGAGAATATCAGTGAACCAGAACTGACTAAATTTCAGACATTATCAGAGAAAAAAAAATTTTACTAAATAAAATGTAAGCTCAAGAATTTGTTAAAAGGAAATTTATCAGAAGATGTAGGAGTCCTGGAACTGTAGCTGAGCAGCTGCAGACAACTGGAAAGATAACAGGGAATGGGAAGGAATTTTTTTTTTCCTAGACTAGACTAAAAAGCGTAGATATGCAAAACTATGCTAGGAGAGGGTTGAGCAAGTAGCCAAAGCAGACTGCTTCATGTGACATCTTCAGCATGTAACTATTTTCAGACACATACAATAATCCTGTTCCTACAACACAATTAAGAGTATATGAATGTATGACTACGTTGACTTTCTAGCTCTACCTTAGCTACAGAACTCGCAGAAGATGGAAAGACACACAAAACACCTGATCTTTGTGTAAGCACACAGAAGTGCACACAGAATAAAATATTAAACCTTGAAAACCTGTTTCCTGTTGTTTCATGTCATCTCCAATATTTACCACACTGGCACTGCATGGCAGTGATGGGGATCCCTGTTCTGTTTCATTGTTATCTGAAAAAAAGAAGAAATGTTTTTAGCTATTTAGCTATTTTATGTCGTAATACTCATCAAGCTCACAGGTATGCTCTGGGGCACCAACTCTCTCCTTCACTGGACTTCAGAGTACCTATATTTGGCAAATGGAATCTGGCATGTGCGGCCCAAAAGAAACTCACATTTCAAAGACATTGTCTTCTGTGAATGCATTGCCTTCTCCAGTGAGTTCAATGAAAAAAACCCAACAAAAAAACCCCAGCACAATTATCAGTACCTGCATTTCTATGACTGAATAAAAATACATCTGAATATAACATTCTTTAGCATTCTTGACTTAATTTCCTTTTTTTTTTTCCCTTTGCCTGTGATTCAGAAAGATGACGCTGAAAACAAAAATGCTTCAGCCTTGGAGACCTGCATACCTGGCATATTTCTCATGTGTAGAAAATCTCTCCTACCACCAAGTTCTGCTATGTATGTGCTGCCTGTCAGATGTCTTGAACGCCTGCTGGCTAGAGAAACAGCATTCTAAACACTTGGTCTATACCTTTTGTTAAAGTTGTGAGTGAGAGGATGACATACAGGTAACATGCTACTGGCTCTTTGAAAATCTTGTGTGAGATGGGGATTAGGCCTCTGTTACTCACTTGTGACATACTTTCACTGACATCAAACTATAACACAAGCAGCTGTTTTATGCTTCCAGCTCCTGTGCATATATCTTTCATTCAAACACATTGACTTTCAAGATGTGGCACATATACTCAAATATGCACAGATAGAGTTGCACTAATCTCATGTCATCAGCAGCAAAATTACTACTGGTCTTTGGCTTCTGAACAATTTACCCATGCATTGTCAATACCCTATCAGCCCCTAAATACCGGCTACTCATCTCATACCTGTACCTTGTAACAAGCAAGAGTAAAAGGGGATGAGATTGATTATGCTCATCAAGGAGGATCTTTGTCTTATTGCTTTTGAATGCAGCTCACATTCTTGAACATGAATAAAACATTTGCTGCCTTCTTACTATTCAAAGATTTGCAGGATCAAAGTCTTGAAGCAATTCAGCTAGAAGTGAAATGCAGGAAAGAACTTTCAACACTCACTTTGAAAATGTAGCAAATAATACCACTGTGTCCAAATGATTAATCAAACCATTGTAAACAAAACTCCACCCTCATGTATAGCAGCTCTGCCATCTGTAATAGCTACCCAGAATGAATCTGGCACAATTTATTTACAGTTTGCAACTGAGAAGAAAAATACTTCAAGCCAACTTAAGAGCAAAGCCAGTTTTAATTACCTTTGACTGTGGTACTATCCCTTGTTTGGAATAGTAAGTCCTGTTCAACAGGAGCACTGAAGTCCTCTTGGGGTGGAATGCGATTTTCCTGCTTAAGACCTCTTCTGATCAAAGTGAGCCGAACCGTTTGCCCCGTGTGCCGCAAAACGTCAACTGCTTGCTGGTTAGTAAAACCCTGAAGATTTGTTCCATCCACCTGCACGATTAAGCAGCTTTTCAGTTCACCCACAGAGAAAAAGTTCACAGCAAAACAGTGCAGTGAGCTCTCAGCATCTGTTAGCCTAAAGAAAAAGCAAGTGGAGGGGCAAGAACAAAACCTGTACAACCTTATGTAATTGGATATGCTAAGCACTCCCACTGGAGTACCCCAGAGCTAGGTGACAGCCAGCACCACGGCAAAGAGGGGAGGAGAGCCCACCAGGCAGATCTGCTCTGCAAGCTGAGAGAGGGTACAGCGTGTGCTGTGCAGGGCACACTGCACAGCCTGGCGCTCAACCACTTGAGCCATCCCTACCTCTGAGGGGATAACGCTGCGTGAATAAACCAACCCAGCCATGGCTAGGAGTTCTGGAGGGAGAAGATTAATGAGAGACACATCAATCTACTGGGGTAGAAAGACCTAGAGTGCAGTCATTCTGAGGTCAAGTAAACTTAGATACACAGAAGTCTACTAATGAGCACCATGAAGTCCAACTTCCAAACAGAAAAGGTTGTCTCAAACAACCAGATGTTATTGCTGGTTTATCATTTTAAGAGTTTAAAGAATAAAATTTTGGTCTCCTCTGTTTGAAATTATTTTATTATCTCATTAACTCAGTTTTTTTTCCTGAAACTCAAAACTTTGGCAATTCTCAATTCTATCCCGTTATCCCTACCTAGCACCCACCAAATTTTATTATTCTTCTCCCTGCCAACTCTTTAATGTCCTTATATTTCTACACCTACCCCACAGTGGCTTAAATTTCTCAGATACTTCTTACAGCAGCTCTTTAACACCTGTATTTGTTTCTGTCCATCTACACAAAACACATACTTCATGAAGTCCTCTTAAATGAAGACTGAATTCCCTGGACCCTTAATCATTTGTTGTCTTTCTCTGAAATTCTTCTAAATTTAAAGTAACTAAAAATCAGGTGAGACTATTAAATTTTTCCTCCACACTTAAACAAAATGTACTTAAAAAATGTTTTTTTATTCTTCAGTGTCTGAGATCACTCTAATACTTTTCTCCTTCTGCATCTGCAGTAGAAGAAGAAAACAAACTTTTGAATAATCAATTTTAGCCATTTGTACTCAGCATGTAAATCATTACAAAAAAGATATGTACTTCCACAAACAAACACGCAGGCACTTCTTGAGAGAGACCATAACCTGTTCTTAGTGCTGTCTTCACACAAATTCAAGGACAGATCTATGAGAGACACAAAAATACACTCCCTGCATTCAGGACCTGATTTCCACCACAGAACCAACAGTTTATGGGTGAAAATATGTTCTTCTTTCTCTGAACTCCTAAAACCTTTTGGACACACTTTTTAAAATCGTTTTGAAAACAGTTGCCCAATTTGAATCAAACTTTGAAATTTCACACTTACTAACCTCCTACTGATATGGAGGATATATAATGATATATTCTCACATACAATACAGATTTTTTTTGAGGAATACAAGTTATATGCAGGTAACACAATCAGAAAACATGCGATGAGATACTCTGTCAGGAAAGGATTCAGAACTGCAACACTAATCCTAAGTATTTTAAGCAAGTACTTCATAAGCCTTTCTTCATGACATAAAGAAGCAGAGTCTTGTAGACAAGCAATCTCACTTGGTCCTGCATTTACTTACAACTATAATTTGATCTCCCACATGGATTCTGCCATCATGTTCAACAGCACTGCCTTTTGTAATGCTTTTCACAAAGATACCAGAAGGTTCTGGGATAAAAAAATAGGGAAAATTAAGTTAACTATTTATTAAGAAAGAATTGAAATAATGCAACTAAAGGCACAAATCAAAAAAGGAAAAAAAAAAAAAGAAAACACAATCCCTAAGTAAGATAATAAAAGAATAATGAATAAAGCAATGATTTAAGAAAAACATATATATTATTATTGTCCTAAAGAATCAGCCAGATTAATGCCTGTTTGCATTGGATCAGATTTCATCCAAAACCTTACAATGCCAAATACACAAATTTCCATGCCAAACAAGAAATATTCTAACTTGCTTTAATCTAAATGTTGAAATCAACATAGACAAAAAACATATCTCTGACTTTTGCCAGATTTGGACAGAATATTCAGCTTGAGTACACTAATCCAGTAATTTCTGAATTTTCTATGTACTTAATAACAGCTTAAGGAAATGCATGCTTGGATTGCCATATTGAGAAAATTATAAACAAACAGGAATACAACTTAACGTTTGAACCATTTTTTAACTGCAGTTATCACTATTTGATGAAAAGGTCACAAAGTTTTAAAAACTCCAACAAAACAACAAAATTAAACAAAAAACCACACATGAAAACAGAAATATTTTAGTTACTAACTAGTTACTACTCTTAAATAAGAAGGAAAGTAATATACAGAAAACATCTACAGAAGGGACATTTTACTAAAAGAAAACATTTCAGAAAAAACACACTTGCTTTGAAACAACTTCAACAGCTCAATAAAATGAAAATATATGGAGTTCCTACATGCACATTTTGCGTAGTTTACATGAAGTCAGGAAAAATAACATCATAAATTGGCATGAAATCACTCTGACGGTCTCAGGCCTGTAGCACTGGTATCAGAAATCTTAACAGCATCTACTTTCTCTCAACAAATGTTCTCATTCTGTTAAATGAATATGCTTTATATGAAGATAATCCACTACATCTTTTACATACTTTTATTTTAAAAGCTGTCATGGCCTTTGCAGACCTCAAGCTAACTTTTTACTGGCCCTCAGTATGACAAAAGTTATAAGGAAGGAGGGTTAATAACTCAGTTCCGCTTAGGAAAAATAAGATTACATATATATTCAAGTCACCTCATNTGGGGTTTTTAAAAAAGTTGTTTGCCTAGGCTTTGTGCATAATTACATGGCTGTTCTTCCTAATTTCCAAGCATTCTTATATCTTATAACAGCTGTAAGATAACATGACAAGTTATTTGTCCTTCACAAAAAAGTCAGAAATCTTATTTGTTATCCAGTAGTTTTATTGCTGCTTCTCTGACAGCAAAGTTGTTCTGTAAGTGTTACATCACAAAATTGAGTAACCTAACTAGTTCCTGGGACAAGAATATTCTCTAACATAATTACATGCAGCACAGTAATTTCAAACTGAAGATTAGTCATGTCCAAACACTAAATCAGTTAAAATATGCTCTCAGATCTTAACTTGTCTTTTGAAATTCAACTGGAAGCTGCTAAAGAGTGGACTTGCACAAACTGTGACTGTCTGGTCCTGTGGAAGTCCAGTTTTTTCTGATTAAAAAAATTACAGCTAAAAACTGCCCAAAACATGGAATGTACCTATCCATACATTTTTAAAACAATATATATGTGGATACAAGTCAAATTAACAGCTCTTTGGGAAGCTTTATGACACATTAAAAAGACTACTCTTCCTAGCAATAACGAATTTGCCAAATTTCCCCTAAGGAGATCTAAAAGAGTTCCAGATTATTTTTGTGAAAAATGCAGTGGAAAATACAAAGTAAAAATAAGCAACTGTCCATGAACATTTCCGCATTTATTTATTTAAATAAACTTATTTATTGTCTGTCATAGCCCACAGGTGAAAAAAACATTTATTACATCCAGGAATCAGTACAGAATTCATGATGTGCTAGCAGCATTATACACATTGTTGAAAAATTAATAACAATCTCTTAAAACTACTAGAATGCTACTGTGTTGCCCTGTAAGAAGGCTACTTCTAACAAAAAGGGCTCAACCCATTTCACCATTGTTTTTCAAAAACATGTAAGCACAAGTTTACCTAAAAGTGAAGATAAAAACTGATTTAAAAATACTGAGGTGGGATTTTATAATATCGATTGCTTTTACTCTGAACATCAGTTTTACAAAATGAAAACTATTCTTTTTCCTTTTCAAATATCAAATAGATTTTAGATGGTTAAGGGCTCTTTTAAGAGAAGCTACACCAAAATTAAGTCTTTGATGCACATATACCATAGCATGCAATAGACTGCATGATAAAGTGCAGGAATAAACAATTACCTGATGTCTTGTCTCCAATGTAACCAGCAATAGTTATTCCTAAGCCCTGGTTGTTTTTAGTGAGTTCAACATTGAATTTCTCCCCATCTTCACAGCTATCAACAGAAGCATCATCCTAAAAATATAAGGGGGATTAGAAAGAAAGCTCTTTTTCTTTAAAGATTCACCAGATTATTTAATGTCAGTAACACATAAAATTCGATAAAAAGGAAGTATGAAATTTGCTTCTGTTCTTATTTGCTGTTCATCAGAGAAGCAAGAATTAGGTAACATTCCTCATGGTAAAGCAATGCGGGGCAGATCAGGTCCTCCTCACCCCACTGCTCTGGAATATTACTTTTAACCTATCAAATAATTATTTAATGACTGGTAAAGTTCGTACAAATTGAACAATGAATTTCTTGTACAGTAAGTTACATATATATGTATATGAATATGTAGCTTGCTGGCTTTCTGGGACCTCCTCCAAACTAGCTTTAGACTGCTGTGTTATTAAAAAGAAGAAAAAAACCATCCAAATTGTATTTTTTATTCTATTTGTCTAAATTTCTGTTCATTAACTATAGGTATCTTTTTAAACTTGAAAGTTTAAAATATGCTAAAAGCTATCACTAGTCAAGCAATTACATTTCTTGCTTTTGAAAGGCTTAAAAATTTCATTTTAGCACATAGCAATTATACTTCCAGCTAGCTAAATAATTACCATCTTCATTAATACCTGTTATAACTCTGAATTTCAATAATGGCAGATTCTGGGGATATTTCATTACTTGTTAATGAAATTGGAATATGTATTAAAATCCTATTTCAACAATAGGGGGTTTTATTAAAAGTTTTTATTCTGTCCCTTCTGCATGCCAAATAGGAGCTAACTTTTTTCAAAGTACCAATATAGCAACCAGGCAGATACTAACTAAAGCCAGTTTGACTAGGTAAGTATGCACCAAAAAATACTTCAGGAGAGATATGATGCTACTTGCTGAAAAAGAATCTGACTTGAGCTCTTTATCCAAGCAACTCCACCAGAAACCAGACTGAACACAAGAAAAATAGATTTATAATGTATTAATTATCCCACTCACTGAAAATATCGGATTACTTTGGCCACAGGTAATGCCACTAAAAAAAGATCAAACTCCTATACCCTCATGAATTTTTACAGGATAGACATCAGCAGGCAACATGACAAGGCATGCCCATTTTGCAAAGCCATTCTGGTCTCAATAACATTTTAAGAGCATCATGAAGACTTCATCTACACTGTATCTGATAGGAAGAAACTGAAAAATCAAGGTGTTTGAATCATCATCTTCATTCCAGACCCAAAACAATGAGTTTTGCATGACTGTTAACAGGGTGCTCCTTCCAAGAATGTGACTTTGTGTAGGCAGGAGCAGTTTAAAAATATCCTGCCTCCTGCCAGGAGAGAAGTACCAGGAAAGATGTATTGAAAAGTAGGGAAACTGGGAAGGCAGCAAAAACCTCAAATTGTGCCCCTTCGTTGCTTTGAACTATTTTCAGTACTAGAAATCGTATATATTCTGCAACTACAGAAACATCTTTTAACATTGAATCATATAACCTCAAAAAGGCAAATACTGCAGAAATATACAGAGATTAAATTATCAAGTTCACAATATTTTGAGAGATGCATTTCAGACAAGTAATACTAGGGCTAAATATCAATCCCTTTATCTAAAATGCAGACAGTTTTTACATCTCTGCGTGCTGTAAAGACACAAAAGTACCAGTTTGTCTCTCATCTTCGATGCTCAGAAACCTCCAAGATTAACTTTCTTTGCTTTATAGGCACAAAACAGGAGATGAATATATGTTAGGTTTTCACAGATATCACTACAATGGATAGAGACAAGAGGATGGTATCACTATCATAAATTGTTACATAACAATCATGCATAAATTGCAAGAACTTCTCTTCTGATGTGATTTGTCTCAAATCTACCTTGCAACTGAAGAAAATGCATAGAAAAACAACAGGAAAAAATAAAACCAAAAATTCTACCTAGGGGTAGGCTCAAAAACAGCAAACCTTTTTCTTCTCTCATTAATTTACTTCACATATTCACATTTAAATGTATCTGGTCATAGCCATATGTGGCAAAACAGTACTGTTTCTGACTCCCATGAAACCAGACTTTGTTACAAATATGCAAATTATCTATTTTGTAGAGGTTTTGAGCTGACAAGTTGTGATAATATTTACAGCATTTTTAAGTGTCTGACAGTTGTAGAGGAGTAACAATATGAAGTACAATCATCAGCAGGGGAGTAAAGGTAGCAGCTGGCTTACTTTTTTTAAAAAACATCTAGCAAATGAGCAATGACAGGTGATGTAGGAAAGGATTATCATCTGTGTGCTGCTTGGCACAGGGAGAAAAGTTCTGATGAAGAGATGAAATTATATGGAAAAAGGGCAGGCAGATAGAGAAATGTTAAAGAGTCAACTAGCTCAGTCCTGAAGAAAACACTGCACTGCTTCAGTTGTGTCAATGTAGTAACATACCCTTACAAGCAACTCAGAACAAGTTGTTAATCAGGTTATACTTATGGAAACCCTAAACCTTAATCCTGAAAACCTTCAAGAATACAGTTCTTTGCACTGTTGACTCATTACATTTAAATTCTCCCAGGCTCAGATCAGAATTGCACTACTGGGAAAGAAAATCCTAGCTTCTGAAAACATAAACAAAAAAGACATTCAAATAGCAGTTAAAAAGGAAAGGAAGGAAAGGAAAGTTTGCAATGGGTTACATATGTTCATATGTTGCTTACCTGTTTCTCTGGTGCAGAGGTGGGTACTGGTGTACCTGGAGGAACTGCTGGTAGAAGTGGCTCCTCAACAGGACCTCTTGCAATTACCAGTTTCACTCTATTTCCACACTGCCTTAGAACTTGTGCCACCTGCTCACTGCTCATTCCAGCTAGGTCTGTATCACCAATTTTCAAGATGTGATCTCCACTACACAATCTCCCATGCTGAAGGAAAAATAATGACGAAAAAATGACATTTCTCCCGTTTTCCACACAATTAGAAAAAACCACATCGTTTTAGTCACTTCTAAGACATTTGAATCAGGTGACTCTTTTTGGATTCCAAGTCAATATCCTGATAACATGGAGAAGAAAAGAAGGTTGCCTAATGGCACACACATTTTACTGGGAATTTCCCCAGAAATATCCAGATTATTTTTCAAGACATCACCCAAGCACAAAGAAAAAAACGTGTTTAGCTAGTTACTCCTACTGGTATTCAACAATTGCATGTAGATTGCAGAACTTTGGGTTTCGTTTTCAAGCACATGTCCAAAAAACAGCATACAAACAGATATTCAGCTTTGCACTGATACCAAAAAACTACCAGTAGTAGTAACAGGATTAACCATGACTTCAAAATAAAATTAATTTCTCTCTTCCTGTGATCCAGCTATCTAAATTGCTTTACACTGGTTTAGTTTCTTACTGATTAATCTTTAATTAATAAAAAAGCACCACATGAATTTAGGCCATATCATGAGTGCTACAGAGACAGGTTTGTCTCAGAAGAAACCTATCTACCTGTTCAGGGGAAAGATGCAGCAGTAAATCCTATCCATGCATCTCCAGGCCCTGTTATCAGGCCCCTACGGCTACTGTAGGACTGACCATTCCCTGTGCCTACTCACTCCTTGACCATCATTAATGCAGCCCTAGGTACCTGTCCAATGAACAAGCTTGAAATGAGTTGTGATAACCAAATTCAATTCACATGAGCCCTTCAGGAAAGAGCAGAGCCCGTGTCTTGAAGCAGACACATGAAGCCACATACCTGCTCCAAGCTTCAGTAAGCTCAGCAGAGAAAAGCAGATGCTCTTAGCTGTTAGGGCACAGCAAGTCAATCTCTAGAGTCCCCATCGCCCCTGATTACAATCAGTACACTTGTGAAAGAATTAAGACTCTAAATGCATAAGACATATATAATGTTACAGATTTGAAAACGTAATTTAGAGTCTAATGCATTTTTAATATTCAAATGCAGAGACTCCTGCACTAAACACACCTTTACAGAGGAAAAATTTCAGCAATTACTGTTTCTTTTTTTACATCTATTTGGACAAAAGCTACCACTATTTGGTCTGATCACAAACGTAAAGAGTAGCTTCACACCTTACTGAACAGTAACAGAGAGGTAGGTTAAATTTACCTGATCAGCCACCCCTCCTGGGAGAATGGTTTTAACAATCACTCCAGTTGACTTTCCTCCCACTATCCCAAATCCCAGACCTGAGCCATCATTGACCAACTCTATGGTCTCCACATGCTGCCAGTGAACCTAAAAGGAATAAATACAAGCTTGCAAATGATTAAAAACATAGAATCATAGAATTGTTAAAAAAAACCTTTAAGATTATCAAGTCAAACTATTAATATATGTATACCAATTTTCAAGCTATTTTCTCTTATTTCTTGAGTATGTTATTAATAATGGAAAGTTGGAGGAAGATGGACATAAAATATCTTTTTAACAATTACTATTAGGTGTGATATTACAAAATATTTAATCAGTAAATTACTAATTCTAGAACAGGTGGAACTTCTCTGGTACAAACCAGAGTTGAGTAATGGGTCAGACCTTTCAAGAACTTGTTGAATGAATTTAGGCAGCAGCCTAGGTCTGCCTACCTTCATGACCCTTTGCAGTCAGTAAATACTGCTCCTAGAAAACCACACAGGACTGGAAATTAAAATCTTCAGATACATACATGTTCACATCAGCCATTATAACAAAGCACAGGAGAAAGTAAAATCCCAATTCAGTATTTTTAAGGCTGAAAGCAGAACCAAATATTGTGAGGCAGGTAGTAACAGAATCACCCCATGTAATAAAGTCTTCTGGGTTGTCTGATGGCAACAGCACTAGAATGAAGTCATTCTAATGGCAGACTTTGTGTTCTGACAGAAGCAATACTGCTCTGAAAGACAAATCCTAGCTCACTTGTATGGGGCACTACTTGAAGGGACAGCTGGAAGCTCATGGTATTCTTTCTCCTGAACAAGAACTCACACAGTAAACTCATCTGAAATTTAAAACCACAGCTGGTGCTACACCAGGTATATCTTGAAATAAGGTTTTTTTTGAATAATCGAGGTATTGCAAACTCAAAGCTCTGTGGTGCCTGTTTGGAAATCCAGTCTTAACATAAAGCCAGTATGATAAACCAAAGCCTGAAGGAAAAAGAATGGTTCCTAATATGTTGCATTTGAAAGCGAAGATATATGAGAATTGAGAAAGGCAAGCTAAACAAACCAGAAGCAGCTATGGAATGTTTGTAAGGAACATCTTTTCATGCAAGGGAAGCTGTTCAGCAAATACAGAGGCAATCACATAGAGAGTCTATCACAGCAACACTGGAGAAGAGCAGGCTTCTCCTACGTTCTGGCAGAAAAAGGTAGGTCAGTCAGCTGCACTCCTGCACACAGACAAGAAGAATAATTCTGACATTCCTTCACTAAAGGTTTTATGCTAATGCTTAAAAAACCAGTTCCTTTTCCCACACTGATTGCTCTCCATACTTCTGGTAATTGACTCCCTTAAAGAAGGGCCATAGACAACTGAACAGTAAAACCTACAGAAACTGAATATAGGCTGTTCTATCCCAGGACAAGCCATTACATGAGTATGGAAGAGAAAGTACAGTTAATATCACCATGTTTCTGAACTGTGTTGTCTACACCTAGATGTGCAAAGCTCACATAAGAAAGGAATTGTAGTAGAGCTGCTTTTTGGGGAGTCCTTAAGCACATCTTGTAATTCCATTTGGAGCACCCATGCTAACAGACCACAGAAAAACAAACACAAAAGCACCCATGGTGCAGATCAGATTACAAAGCCTCAAAAAATTGTTTGCTCAAGCAGAAGGCAAAGAAAAAAATATCCTGTTTACTGCAACCTCAAAATAAAGCTTCATCAAGTAAGGTAAACATGCTGTATTTGCACTGGTGGATATAGATAATTTGGCAGATGGGAGCAAAGAAGATGAAGATTTTTCCCCAGCAAGCCTGAGTATTTTCTACTCTTTGTAGGGAAAAAGTTCAAAAAAGATAAATAGAAGAAAAAAATCAAGAACTGTGAAGGAATGTACATACAAGCTACAAAAAGTGACTCAAAAGACTATATGCAGTAAGTACATGCACATCCAGAACTGAGTACACAGATGTTTGGACTATACTCACCGGGTTGGAATGGGCTGAAATTGTGCTAGCAGCAGATGGAGACCGGGAAACTACAGGACTGATGAGCTGAGGAAAAGTGCCTCTAGCCACAACTAGCTGGACATTATCTTTAGCTTTCTGCAAAATGCTGATAGCCTGTTGATGCGTAATTGTCTGATCAAGGGCTTGTCCATTAATAGCAAGGATTTGATCTGCTTCCTTCAGCTTTCCATCTCTGTCACATAGAAGTAAACAGGAAGGAGGATGACAAAATAAACAAATAAGAAAAATCAAGGAAGCATTGCCACCGAAATTGCGATATTTTGACAACTTTCCAGGATTTTTAATAACCTGGTCTCTATTCCCCCCACTTTTTTAATCCTCCCCTGCAGTTTTGCTGAAAGGAGTTGATGTGGCACCCTGGTGAAAGCTCCCTTTGAAGCTAATCCCACTGCTCCTTTCCCCTGACTACCCCCTAGCCAGCTTTCTTCTCCCTAAACCCCCATGCAAGACTAAGCATATTAATCTCAGTCGCTCCCAACCACAGCCTGGGAACTTATGCTTATCCTTGACTTTGAGACTCTTCCTTTACAGACCAAGTGCCCCACTTTGTTCAGTGCACCCATTCTGAATATTTCATCAAACCATGGAGTGGAACACACTTTCATCAGTATGTTACAGAAACAAGTTTTGTTTTGCTGAAAAACAAGGGGGAATAAAAGGAAAAGAATAAAAAAAAAAAAAAGAAGGATAAAGAAAAGAACAAAAAAAATGGTAAAATAGATCCCTTTTATACAAGGGGGGAAAAGCCCTGAACAAATTAAAAAAACCCTCTTCACTTTCTGACAAAGGAAGCATCACTGTAAAATTACATACTGAGTCCTTCCTCAGATCTACTCCAAAGGAAGTGTATGAAGCCTACACAGTTGAATTACCACTTCTTTGCATACCAAAGTGGCAAAGCTTTGATAACAAAGGGCAGCAAGGAAAATAAGGATCTCTATTACAACAGCCTTTTTGAGTACCTACACTGAGGAAATCCAGGTAGCATACCCAGGCAGAAAAAGACTATTTAGCTTCAACTCATAGGAAACAAACAGGAAAAAAAAAAAGAAAAAAAGGAAGGAAAAAAAAACAACACAAAAACCCCCTCATTTTCCCTATTTAAAAACCCCAAGGAAATGACATTTGCAGTTTCTACAAATTAAGAACAGTTCATGAAATGCCTGTTCCAATATCACATAAATTGTGCCAAGTAATTTTACATCTGCAATGATGCTCAGGATATGAAGAGAGAAACATGCCCTTGCACCACAAAAATAACAGCAGTAACACAACTGAACTGCAGTGTCATGTGCATACTTGGTAGAGTAAAATATTCAGTAGTAATATTACCTATGCGCCACACTTCCCTCTTGGATTTCTTGCACAAATATTCCTAGTTCTCCCCTGTTTTCACTCTTGAGTCCCACAACACTGAAGCCCAGGCCACCACTTAGAGGTTTAATAAGGTCAATTGTCTCAACAAGACGACCCTGTTCAGCAGAAGTTAAAAAAAGGGTACAAATGTTCAAAGGTTAAAAATGAGAAAGGTTAAAAATGTTGAAAAGCAGTAATAATAAACATCAATGAAAATCAATTTCTAATGACAACTATAGCTGGGCAAGACTATACAAGCTAATAACTGAAACATAGTTGTTCATTTCCAGTTTCTTGCTATCATAAAGAAAATATTTGAGAAATAAATATTATTACAGACCAGAAGAGGAGATCATGGCAAAAGATTTTATATTCTGTATATTTTATCAAAAGATAAATATACAGATTTTGGTTTAGTAGTGACTGAAGTAGGATAAATACCTATTTTAGAGGGTACAGGACAATCTTCAAGCAAAACCAGAAAAAAAGGATGAACTTCAGAAAGACGAAAAAAAATTGGACTATGCAAAAAGGCTCTCCTGAACACCACTAGACTTCTCCTATCCTGTTCTATTACAGACTAAATAGATAAATCCTAGAATATATGCCTGGGCGTTCCTAGCTCCAGCCACTGAAGAGACTCATGCACCATTTCTGCCTACTACAGGAAAGCAGTAAGATTACAGAACAATGCACAGCAAGGTCAAAATTTTCCATTTTATTTCCAAGAAAGCCATAGAACTAGCTTTCATTAATTATGCATACAAGAGCATGTTCTGACAAAGTACCTCCCTCGTGCATAGAGCAGCAGTTCTACAATGAGCATGGAAAAATAATGGCATGCTGATCTGTAACACAGACAATGTTCAGCTAAGGACAATAGCTCATGAGTGACTGTGTCAGGGCTAGTTTTTCAACTGCCTTCTCATTTACTAATTGTTTCTCAAACTAAAGGGTTACTTTCATTTCATAAAGTGGTATTGTGGTTTGTGTAGTAACTCAATTGCTTTTAAATAAACATACGTGTAAACTTAATCTTCATATAATAAGTAATCCATATTTTGTGGCTATTATATGACAGGATTACCTGGGACATGTTTCTGATCAGTTGCTCAAAGTCATCACTAGGGAATTTTCCATTAATCTGAGGAGTAATGGATCTCACTGATGTTTCTAACACATTAGCTGGGCTGCCATTCTGCTGAGCCAACATATATGACTCATTAAGTGGCAAGGACCCCACGTTCACACCATGATGGAGAAGCTGAGGGAATTCACCACTGGAATGTAATGAAGGTGTAATATTTACCTGTAAAAGATTGAAAGTAACACAGATTTATAGACACAGCAGAAACTTCATTAGGTAAGAACATTATCATAAGCCAACTGATCATTAGAAGTACTTGAAATTCCAATTTGCAATTTTAAACAGACATTTTAAGGAGAAAAATTACCTTCAATATATATACCCAATGTAAAGTTGCAAATTACAAGCATAAAACACAAAATATTTGATTAGAACAACCTAAAATTATTTTCCATACTCTGTCTAAAATTCCTTTGTTCCTATCACTGTAGCATCTGTAGCATTGAAGTATTCCATCACTATCTTAGAGGTAAACAAGAACAAATTATTTCTACAGTATCAGTATTTAAGGAAAAAACCCACCAAACCAAAAGCAAACGAACAAAACAAAAGTTATCAGTTATTTTACAATTTTAAAAAAGTATGCACATATTGATGAAAAAATAATTAAATCTCACAGCTACATAGAGAACAAATTTCACTGGTCAGGATTTCCATATCACTGTATACTACAGCTACCAATGTGACTATCTGCATGAGCTAGTATTAAATACAAGATTATTGAAACCACCAGGCTGATCTGAAAGTCACAATCATACATTTACACAGACAGGCTTTACAACCCACTTTTCTCAGAACTGAAAAGTAAGAAAATTCTCTGTTTTGCACAGCCACACTAAATCACCTCTTTTCAAGCAGATCTGTGTCAACCAATCTAATGAATGGCTGCTGGCGATATTAAGCTCAGGTGAAGCAGAAACCCTCATTTGTCTTTTGACCCGCTTGCCTGTTGACTATCAATTGGTACTGCTTTACTCCAAATTAATGTGCTTCTTACTTGCCTGGCACACTAACTATTATATTGCAATTTCAAACACTTTTCAGGGTTTTACAATGCACACTTTCTAGTATTCTGCATCACAATGCAGAACCTCAGGTTCACCTCCCTTCAAGTTATATTTTAAACTTCAAATATCAATAAAAATTTCAAAACAGTAGCTATATTCTAAAATGTCTGCACCAGTCTCAGTTGTTCAAGCATGTTACATCTAACGGGTTTATCATAACAGTCCTCCAACAGTCCAGTTATTAAAAGGTCAGCACTGTTCTCCATCATACAATTCCATCTCATCTGAGTGTTTTAGGAAAATGCAATAGAACGTAGTTTGTTGAACAACTTAGGTGGCTGGGAAGGCCCTCAAATTAAAGAAAAAATACCACAAGGCAGCATTAGAAAGAAAATATCTCAACAGCATTGCTAAGCCTGCTCTGACATAAAAAAAACTGTAAAGAAGAAAATTTGGATGGTTGGAACTCAGTGATTTTTATAACCCATTGGATTATTTTCTTTATCCATACTTGTGAGGAATCATTTGGGTTATGTTTCAAACAAATTGTCATGCCTAAAATGTGCACACATGCACTTTCCTCAACCACATACATTCATGTTGGCAAGCTTGTAAGGCACAGGTAGACAAGCCTTGTTTCACAGTTCATTACTTGTAACAAAACCCAGAGACATAATCAAACTCTACCCTTCTGAGAATATAAGACTTCCCCTTACATTATATGAATGGATTTGAAACTAGTGAAGTCTATGACGCACTTGTGTTTCTTATTTGCATAAGGTCATATAATAGGTTCCATCTATACACTTCCACCTTCACAATATTGTCAATTTCAATGTATAAAACTGTATAACTGAACTTGGTCAATTATGTGTTTTATTTCTTATTCTCCTCCATCTTCAAATCTTTTTATAGAGCCTGTTGTTATGCTTCTTCCCACAAAAAATGGTCATTGGTGAAATCATTAATCCTAGGAGTATCTAAATTACGGCAATTAACCTTTCTTAACTAGTTCTACTAAAAATATTTTTACATTTCAACTGCAATATGAAGCATATTGCTCTGACCATCCTCAGAGCACTCTTGGTCAAAGCAGTCACTAGAGAACTAATCACCTCCTCTGGCAAAGCCAGCAAAGTTAGCCTAAACAGAGAACAGAATAGTGCGAGTAAAAGCTACCAACTTTATCCAATGGCAATTAGTGAGATCTCACTAAACTACTTTGGGGCAGCTTTTGGAGTGGTAACTTCAAACTAAGTGAGCCAGGCTCAGCTGCTGAGCATGGTAATGTCTTCAATCAGGATCATTACACCTAAGAGAAAAATACATTAAATGTCTGCAATTTCATTTAGCACCATTCTAACTGCATTATTCTGTCCTGGGGGCCTTTTACTGTGGTAAGAGCTTCCAGACATTTCACATTTCGGGCTGGCAGAAGGGGAGAGTCACTGGTATTAGTGACAGTCTTATAAAACCCAACTGTATGTGAATTCCCCACTTTGAGTAGAGTGTGTAGTCATTTTCTGAGACAAAAGAAGGAAAATTCTATAATAATGCTAAAAGCAAAATTTGAAATGTACAGAAAGCTAGAACACCTACTTCACAAAGAACAAGCCATGCTGGGAAAAAAGGAGAGAAACAGAATTTTACGTCACAGAAACTGACTGTAGCTGACAGTCCACTGCTTTGAATTTATTCCATGTCACTACAGAATGTTTCAGACTGCTAATGCACATACAAGCCCAGTTTGTTAAATCCCTCTTGCATAAAAGGTCTGTGTCTTTCATGTATCTAGAGTATTTCTTTACACACAAATAAGGAGGGAGCAAGCTGCACTAGAAAAATCATGCACAAAAATCTACATCAAGCCACACTAAATAAAATGATGGCAATTTTACAACAGTATGGATGTTATAAATGGTGTTTGTATTATCATACTGTTTTTTTCAAGTATACAGTAAATGTCTCTGTATCCATAATCACCAAAGAACAAATGGAACTAAAATACAAGGTTTTGGAGTATGACATATTGCCCTTATGAACAGTATTACATGCCTAATCTGAATCCAAAATACTTCCTGCACCACTCAGTCTTGTACTGCAATTTAAATATGTTCTCCTAGTACTATTGAACAGTGGATTGATTGCTTTAGGCAGCTCACTGCACTGTTTGCAATGTTCTAAGAGCAGAGTAGTCACGATGGGCACTTTAACTTCCACCTGAACACCTGTCCAGTATCACCATGCTTTTTTCTACTCAAGTTTGAAGGACTTTTTCAAAAAAGATAAGGCAGTGTCCTTAGGGAATTCTGGTTTTCTCCCTGGTAGAGAATTCGTGCATTCTCAAGATGAAATAGAAGTAGTTATAGGCCAATTATTTTTTTTAGTTTTTACATTGTATGTTTTAATTGACCAAGTCCTGTTCAAACCGTCAATAGAGTGGCCATTTCCTCCATTTGAAATTTCATCCTATCTCAATCCTTTTGTGAGCTGGAGCATCACTGCAGACATATAGGAATTGACTGACTTCTCCCATTCCTTCTGCCTATCAAAGCAAAAGAAGGAAGTTGTTCATGTTCTTCTAATACACATAATGTAGTAACAACTCCACTATTCTGAAAACACTGGATTATATTTATTTGCATGATGGTTAAAATACCACTGAAAATAAGTCTTGCATACTACATATATTGCAGGAAAAAGAAAAAATAACGTACCAATTCACACTAGCTTAACTAGAACTTTAAAAGCTTTCCCTCAAAATTTCAGTACAACAGCACAGCTACAACACAGTATTGAACACAATCACATCAAGAGCAACTGACAGAAACATCTTATTTTCATCACACCTTTTTTAAACAAACACAGCTCGTATTTAATTAAGGATATGCTCAGTGCATGAAGCCAGCCTCACATAAAATGCCATCTGACCTCTGAAACTCCAAGAAAAAAATAAACTCAAAAAAATTTTAAACTGTTAACCAAGTAAACTTTTGTGTATGTGTATGTGCAAAAATCTCACATTTCACATCTCCTCTTCTGAAACAGACATGGTTACTCCTTAAAAACTATAGAAACATTTATAGTGACATTTACAGTAGTACTTAAGGTAGAAGTTCAGAATTCTGGGACAAATTTATTTTAAGCGGAAATGTGATGACCACTCTCTTCCATGTGCCCCCCAAAATCCAGGCTTATAGCATGAAAAAGTAGAAAGTAACTGCTATATATTCTTGCTAACCACAGAAGTATAGGTCATTCCAGGGGGAGAAATAAACCAAAAGTGCAAATCTTAAAATGAAGTATTTTTTATAACTTATAAATTGCACTACTTTGCAGTAATACAATCACCATAATTCTGTTAAAAGCTTTATAGCATTGTCATTGTGTAATTACAGAATGAAACATTACTGCTTTGTTTTATAAGCTTGCTTATGCTATTTTTCCTTGATTGGCTTTCTCTTTATGGTATAAACATCTCCAGTGTGAACATAATTTGCATAAGATAAAAAGAAAAATTCATAAATACCACTTAGTATGACAAAATTTATGTTTTAGTCACAGAAAGACACTAAATACAATCAAGCAGTGCTTACATGCAGTAGCTCAAAATACTTTTTTAACAAAAAAGCAACACAAGCCAGGTCTGCACTGTATCAACACTTAAAGCAATGTCCTCAACATTGCTAGGTCTCAACTTATTTGACAAAAAGAAATTTTCAGTATTTCTGCGCTCCAGCCACTCAGCAGCAGCCCTGGACACCCCAAGAAGCACAAGACTGATTGCAAGATTTCTGAGTAGCAAAAAGGCCAGCTGCAACAACAATCACACCAGAAGTGAGGAAGCACGAGCAAGAGAACATGCAAGCACAACAGCAGGGAAAGGCCCTGAGATCTCAGGAACAGGAACTCGCACCAGCACCACTTTGCTGACTGCACCTTTATGACTCCACCCTCACAGCAGATGAAGCAGATCCTAAATTAGCATTTCTTGTGATCACTTCATTTAAAAGAGCAAACAGTATTATTGCAAGAAGGGGTTCAAAAATGAACTAAAAATCTCTAGATGTGGAAAATACAGAATTAACTTAACACTGGTAAGTGTTCACTGGCAATAGAAAAGACAGTTTCTCACTTCTTCCCTAAATCCTCTCTGGTACTGACATCCAGCTGTGATCCACCACTACACTGAAGGAAAAACTATGGTCAAACTCACAAGTAAAAACAAAACAAAACAAAACCAAAAACACAACAGAAAAACAAACAAACAAAAACCAAAACAAACCACCAAACAAAAAAAAAAAAAAACTGAGAAATTCAGCCCTGCCATCTGAGCCAACCACCAGATATTCCATTCTGGCAGAGCTCTGAGTGGAAGCTCTGAGGAGGAGGTGCAGAGGAGGCAGTGAACAACTGAGACAAAAAAGGAATGGAAGAGAAGTAGGACAGGAATGCTAACGTAGTCCAATCATTTCCTTTAAAGTATTTCATAAAGAAAATAAAATGTTATTAAAATATTTAAAACACCACCATCTATTTTTCTTCTGTCTCTGTCTTATCTTCAAACAACAAGACTGCTCTTCAACATCAGAAAACAAGCATTAACTGAAGAACAAGGACAGAAAGAGACAAGAAAAAAGCTGGTTTCTTCAGCACTCCCCAGCTCAAGAGACTTGTGAAGTCAGAACAGTAATTCACAAAAAAACATCCCTTTGTCGTGCCTAGACTTCTCCACTTCAGTTAACTTCACAATGACAGTTTTGCAGTACAAACAAATCCTGCTCACTCATTTAAGAAAAAGAAACACTGCACAACTTTAAAGCCTACTAATAAGAACCAAGGCATCAGATTTGCTGACTTCAGCACCAGGCCTCAAGATAAAGCAACATACCACTCAGTCCACACACTGCACAAAGAGAGGGCAGGACTTTCACTATCATCTCTATGCTTTCCAGACACAGTGCCTCAAGCCAGGAATACATCCCTACCTTGAAATTTATTGATGACCCTAGAGGCCCACAATGAAGTCTCACTGGTTGACCTGCTGGGATACTTCCAAGGAATTTGTTTGACTTGTAAAGTAAACTGCCATTCTTCTCTGCTCCCATCCCCTCTTACAAACTACACTGTCCTAAAAGATGACCACCCCCAGAATTTTGCACTAGTCTTGTAGCTTTTTAAAAACTCATTAAAAACAGAGGGGCGGGTAAACAGACTGTCACACTTCACCTCGAAAAGACTCAACTGCCGATTAAAATGTCACTGCAGCTCATCATTAAACATTAAAAAATTAGCCATCTTAGTCTCCAGTGGGTAGAACCTGCAACATCTTGTCATTGCACAACTCAGCACCATTTGTCATCCTGTCTCAAACACGGCTCTGACTGCAACTGTTGGGACATAACTTCTTTCCTTAGTCTGGCACAGATTGGTCAAAAAACCTGGTCGCTACTCAGATGCCTTGAAGTTTTCATCAACCTGTGGCTTAAGAGCTTCAAGAGCACAGTACCCTGACAGTTGTAAAAAGGGTGTCCTTGAAGGGTGTCCTCAAAAGTGCACCTATGAAAACACAAGTTTTTTTAACATAACTGCCTATCTTATGCTTTTATTCTTTGTCCTGTTTCAGTATGCTTTGTAAATATTTAAATAGCATAAAATAAAAACAAATAATCTCATGTCATATTGTAGGGAAGAAATTCTACAGAAAAAACACAGGATAAAGAACTGACACAAATCTAAGAATGCTGGAAACATATATTTACATGTGTAAGTATTCATATAAGCACACATAAAAAAATGGGAATTCACATCCAGATAGTTCCCCTGTCAACTAGACAGGGTACATATCATACAACATGCACAGATCACTAAAGTTTCTACACAGACAAATCTGAAGAGTCAGGACAGAAAGTGAAGTTATTCTTTGCCTTTTAAAAAATACATGCCTTAAATTACCCATCCTAGTATCTCCTGCTTCATTTTCTAATTTAGGCAAGTGTATTTAAAAAGATAGCCATACTTTAAGTTGATAGCTAATGTCCAGAAGCAAAAATTTAATTTGTCATTTTACCAAATTTTTATTAATGTTTCCGGCGTACTTTTATTTCTCATTACATTTTCCCAGGGTCTTCACCACATAATTCACACAATTTCTGGATGTCACAGTTAAATTCTCATTTCCAAATAGCAGCGCAAACAAACCCTCAGGACAGGTTTTTTTCCAGAGATTTTTTAGAATTACTCCAATGTCATCAAGTCTCTAAATACTAAACAGACAAAATCTGAAAAACATCGTGATGAATACAGCATAGACAACATTCTAATTTATTTCCTGTCTGTGCAAAACAGCATCAAGATTATCCACAAGAAGCAATAAAGGGTCACAGTGCATTCTTCTGCCACAGTGTATTATTCTGCCCCACAGCTGAAGTACTGTGAGGACTGTGAGGAATCCTCCTCATCACAGTCTGGTGAGAGACCAGATGGGGCTCTACACTGATAAGGTCCATGTGCAGAGCCTGCTCCCTCCCACTTCAGCAATTCTGCATACCAGACAGAGCTGGCCATCTTGCAGGAGTCAACAGGAACAATGATTTGTAAAGCCAGATACAAAGTTTAGTCCTAATTCAGTTAGTCAACTATCTTCTATATTCTTCATATTCTTATTCTGCTGACAAGAAAATCATAGCAACAAATAAAGTCAATACAGCCAAGTTGGTGACCCTTTTCTCAAGCTCATTGAAAACATGCAGAAAATTAATACTTAATACCCTGAGCAAGCAAAAAGGAGGCAAGAGCTCTGGCGTCTCTTTGATCTTTTATTCCTACACAAAGTACAAAACAGGTCTTCATTTCCTTCTGAAGTCAACCATTCCCAGCTTCCTTCTACATCCTCATTTTAGCAGGGTAAGACACAAAAGAGCAATAAAAGGCTCCTAGGAAAAAACTCTTAGACCTTACAGAAAACATGCTCCTTTTGAAGGGCAGAGAAAGAAAGCTTTATGTTAACCCCACACCCATATCACCATTTCCCTACCCTGCCCATTTTAAGTAATGAGCATATACATAAAAACCACATACACAAAATACTCCCTCAACAAAGCCCCGAAAAGTCAACAGGGTATGTCCCCGAACCTTTGGATCAGATGTTTAGTTTAAGCTATTTCACTGTTCAACAAGCAGAAACACACACACCTTTGCATTACCTTAGCAAGTTTCTCTTGCACTTGCAAGACTGCTTTTCCTACCTGATCTCTCAGTTGTTGAACAGAAGTCTGAAGGCTCAGAATTTGATTAAAGAGAGGACTCTGCAGCACTGATTTTAATAGGCTCAGTTTCTCCTCATTTGCAATGTCACCACGATCCCGAAGTTTTGTCTGTAAGCGCTCCATGGCCTGGAGGGCCCGATGTGTATCTGTAGCAATAATCATTCCTAGTCAGTAGCAGTCTAGAAACAGCCACACAAGGTAAGAGGTTTAAATATAACCCTCTCTCCTGTTCAAACTACACAGAAGTTGAATGGCTCCGTTTTGAACAAAAATCCCAGCCTGTCTAATGGAGAAGGAACTCAGAGGCAAAGCATAAATCAGAAGCCAAAGAAAATTGTATTTTTGTCCATCAAGAAGTGAGTTACAAAAATGAAAGAGCCTGCATTGAAATTCAGTTACAGGAACTGTGGCTACAGTCCACTGTAAATAAATAGTGCCATAAATAGTCATAATAGAAAACATTTATCTTTTCCATGCGAACTTTTAATTCAAGAAAAGATTAAAACAATGAAATCAAGACAACAAGGCCAAAATTTAAATACACTAAACATATAATGTACAACTTTTGTTTTCAAATACAAAAACCCAAACACAACAGCATTTCTAAGGACAGTAGATTTTTTTTTTCAAAACCTCTCTCAGCAGTATACACCCACATCCCAAATGTATCACACACTTGATTTGGTCAGAAAAATACTATGATACAAATGAAAAAAATTACCAATTGTTTCCAACATGTTTTCTACTTCTCAGCTTCTACTTCAACACCGGAAAGAGACTGTAAATATTTCCCTGAAAAGAAAGGAAAAGAGGTCACATTTATAGAAATACTAAGCTCTGAAGGGAAAGAAAAAAGCTTGACTTTTGAAAGCAATAAACAGCAAAATAACAATCCACAAAAAAAAAAAAACCAAAAACAAACTATCTCCACAGATAATCAAAATAACCTCAAAGGTGACCATATTCTGACTCACTTTGGTGCTCAAAACCTTCCTAAAAATTGCTTTAGAAATATACTTTGTAATATACTTGCATTTCCATATCAAAGCAGCTGTCTGCATACTGTTGCACAACATGTCCTGCACTGCTTTAATCAGACACTATGAATCATAGCTGCCACTGAAATTTTACACTGTTTCATTGCTTTCCTTTTCAGTGATTCACAAAAGTCATTCCCTGCGGGACCAGTTTTCAGGCTCCATGTTGACAATTTCAGGTGCATGAGCCACAGCACATTTTTTACAGTCACCTTTGAAAGAAAAGTCATATAAACCACAAGGCTACAGGCTTTGCAGGATGCTCACACTAGAACCTCTACTATTAATACCTATTGGAATTCAAACTCAGATGTGGATGATAGCTGAGTTTTCATCAGCATGGGTTTCCATGAAGGAAATTCTACACTGAGAGGAAGAAATTCTGAAATTGCTTCGCTTATTCTTTTTTGCTGCTTTTTGGGGTTGTTTGGGGCTTTTAAAACATGTACACCTGCAATTGCTCAGGAATTTGCAGTGACAGAACATGTTTGATAGAGATGGCCAGCTGAGAAGTGAGGAGCTCAACTATCATTGCAGGTGTATGAACTGTTGATCTTATCTTCCATAATCTGTTTTCTTTATAGTAGGAAAACACTTCAGTACAGCATCCCCACTTGAATCTGGAGAACCTAAAAACATGGAGAGCTGGGATCTCTAAGCACTCAAGAAAAGTGATTTTTTTCTTGATACTTTGAATAAAAAGAGGAAAAGGAATGATGTTGACAGATCACTAGATAAGACAGCCTAACAGAACCATTAGTTACAGAACCTGATTTGTTTTGTCAAGCATATACTATTAGCAGTTTGTGCAGAAAAAGCAAACCAAATGGGTTTAAAACAGTTTCAAGTTCCATCAATATGACTTCCCTAGTTTCAATATGCCTGAAGCTTCCTATCAGTTTTATTCACGGAATCACAGAATGGTTTATGTTGGAAGAGACCTCAAAGATTATCTAGTTCCAACCCTACTGCCATGGACAGAGAACTTTCCACTAGACCTGGTTACTCAGAGCCCAATCCAGCCGACTAAAAGAATGGGGAATCCACAAGCTCTCTGAAGATCACATTTCAATTTGACAGTACATTGATACAGAATCACTGATCTTCCTTTTAAGATTACATACAACATTCAAACCCCTTAAACCTGACTTTGTCAAAGTAATGTTACTCCATGATCCAAATTATGCCTTTAAATAAAAATAAGCCTTTATGAATTTTGTTTTTTTTTACTCGGCAAGGAAAATCCCAGCATGAGATTAGCAGATCTGAAAACCAACCCAAATATCTTGTATTTTCACCTTGTCACTCTACAAAACAGGACAAAATGAAGTCTATTTTACAGGAGAAGGGCTGGATAAGATTATTTAAACATTATGAAGGAAGCTGACTTCCCCAAATCCTTATCACCCATAGCTTTTCTTTCTAGATTAAAAACTACTATCACTTCTATTCAGAGCCCCTGTTTAAAAACAGAGATATTTATGTCATACTTGTAGATGTTTTCCTCAGTAGCAATACCAATCAAAGCAGTTCTTTACTGTTTCACTGTTCCAGTTCTTTCTCAATACCTACCCTTGAGGCAGTGTAGTGGATGGAACCAGAGAACTGTGCAAAAAATTAGAAATTGAGTATTTTTCAGTCATTTCATTTATCACAGCCTATATGCACAAGCACATAACATCGTATGTTCAACAGATGAAACTGCTTCAGGAAAAATAGAGGGTAATTGTTCTGCTTTAGGTCTGCAAGAACCTCAAGAAGAGATGCAGCTGTAAAATATCTCTATCTTTGTGAGTAGCTGGATATTGCTTTATCTTATGACTCAATTTGGCTAAAATCTCATTCTTCTTGTGCTGAGAAAGACAAATTTTACAAGTGACAATACCCAAGGTCATCACTGTGTTCATGCAATTCTGAAGGCATGAACTCTGATAACTTATACCAGAAGATTCTACAACCAGACACAAGTCCTAAACATATCTATAGGTTGAGATTATGCCATGTAATTTGCAATGAAAAGAAATCCTTAGCTCTGCTGAGACACTCATTAGCTACTTCCTATTTACCTCATGCTCTAGAGAGAGGAGTGAATACTGCTCTAGCCCCATGCTAGGATCAGCAAATACATTTTGAACTCTCAGTTTATTCTCCTTTTTTGGAGAATACTACACGTATACTACACGTTGCAGGACAAGATGACCCCTGTTCACTCTGCCTGCACTCTAAAATGGTAAAAAGACACGTGACTGCTCCTGCTGTGCCACATCCGCAGTAACAAGTGGGTTGTCAACACCAGCTTAGTGGCACATAGTGGCAGTACTGGAGAAGCAACCACACGTCTCCAAAATGCACTGCAGAGACATATCCATAAACACCACTACCCACTACAGGACACATTGGCCTTTAAACCAGCTTGCTTCCAGGTATTTTAGCAATAATGTGCTAGTGAGAAGTAGAGTGAAATGCATGATCACTTGTTGAAAGGCTAATTCTCCTATAGTGAATATCTTTATAATGGCATCATAGATTTCTAGATGTACAGTGGGAAGTTTAGTTCTGATTTTCACACTTTGCAATCTCCTGGCAGTCTGTATCACAGGAACCTGAAGCCAAAACCAGCCCTTCTATACATGATACAACAATCTTCACACCTCAAAGAGCTTACTAGCTTAGCTCAAAGTAGATTTAACTATTTTTGTATGTTAGTGCTGAAGTTCATTAATCTCTTCACAGCAACAAGAATACAGACTGTCTGAGTCAAGACGTTATTGGCAAATCAAAGAAAGACTGTTCAGCAAATAGGAAGCTAAATCTATGTTTAAGTTCTAAAGACACAGGTAGCTGAAGGCTGTGATGTAAGCAAAAAACAAACAGCCAAACAAACCAAAAAAAAAAAAGGAAAAAGACCAAACCTTATCATCTTCTTGCTTTCCTTCTGTTTTAAAACATTAGAATAGAAAACAAGGAATTTTAGACAGCTATATAGTGACAAACACGCCATATTCACTTTAAGAACAAACCAAAGTTAAAGATGATCCCTTTCAAGCTTGCACTTCTGAAATTTGATTCTTCCGATGCTAATAAACAAAAATGTGTTACATACATTTTGCCACTCTTCATGCTACCCTTCCCTGATAACACTGGTTGCCAGAAAACAGCTAGCATGTTGCAACTCTGGTTTTTATCTGTCCACTTCTGAAACACTAAAATACACAGGTGCCAGAATTTTTTTAGCTTCCGAAACTTGTTTGATCACCTCCTTTCCAGTACAATTGCAGAAGGCATTTAGCTAAACAGACAAAAGATTTATGAAAATAGTAAGGTGACCCACTTCCACTGACCATTCTTTCACACCCGATCACTTAGCTTCTGCAAGGAAACCTACTCTGTTTCATTGACGGATACTCCATCTACTGTTTCACAAAGCCATTTTAGATAATACCTTGGAAACTAATGCGCATAGCACGGATTAGGAAACATGCAAGGCCAAAGATAGAAAACATAGTAATAGGCTTTGCCTCATAGCTCCTGCATTACTTTAAGTGCTCTGAGGATACAGAGGAAATGCCTATATTAAGAGTCATCTCTAGGCCCAAACTTTGGATTGGAGTTGCATGAGATTAAAATTAAATCTATTTCAATTAAGCAGCAAGGTAACCACAACATGCATTTTATAGCTGCTAAAAAGAGTATTCAGAACTGCTAATCTAACACTTTGGCTTGGATTTGTCTGGGCTAAAGACAGTCTTTAGTACTTGATTTTTATCCCATGTCACCTTCCTCCCCAAATTTTCTGGCTATCACTCAGATAGGCGTATTGTGTTAGCACCATGTGGTGCAGGAATGGAAACCAAACCACACGGGAAGTGGAAGATACTCATTACTGCTAAACTTTCTGCTTTGCACGCAGATTCTAAGAGCTCTTCCACTCTTAAGTGGATTTTTCCCACTGACCTTCTGAAAGCTGGCTACTAACCCCAGGAGGAAAACTACGGTGGACCCGGACTCCGAGCAGTCTTGTGAAAATCAAGGCAGTGGAAACTATTCACAGTAAATTGAAAGATCTCATGCTTTTCTATGTATTTTTTTCTAGCTACTTTTCCACTGTCAAAATGCAATTTTGCTGTCACATACAGCACTTTTTTACACTCACAAAGGGTGTGAAAATAAATGCAAGAGAGCAATGACCAACAAAGAGAACAAACAAAAAGAAAAAGCAAAGTTAATGTGCACTGTTCCACAAGGAACAAAGCAGAGTTCCATCGACTACCTGGAATGTAACAAGCAAGCAAGAGATGCCTGACATCTACATTTAATAACTATGCTAATGAAAATTCTCTGAAACATTGAAATTCTCAGCAAAATGCTTGAAAAGTTCTGTGATAGAGCTGAACAACACTATGTACTTTGAAACAACTATAAAACAGAATTTTGAGCATTCAACTACTTTCAACCTTCTGTACGCATCACTCTAATGTATTAAGGAAACTTAAAATGTTTTTCCATGAACTGGCAATCTGTTCACTGTGTATAATTAATAATGTTCTGTAACACTGTAAGAAGCCCTACAGCAGCATAAGATATAATATCCATGGTAACTGACATACTAATAATTGCAACTGGGAAATAGGACTAAACTATCCATAATGATTTCACCTACTGATAAATGTGTGTGATACAGTGTATTCAAAATTGATTTGTAAATAGCATTCCAAAAACAACAACATACTAGGGTGTTTCTTGTGGGGTTTGTTTCGGGGTTTTTTTGTTAATGAAACAAACAGATCATATTTTACAAAAAAGTATTTTTTCAGTAAATATCTCAAATTAAGATCAATTGGAATCCTTCCACATTAGCTTCAGCAACTGAAGCAACTTTTTAGCATATGCAGAATATAGGGGACACTACATATACTGAATTAATGAAACACAAGCATGCTTAATATTGCCTCTTTATATTTTCAAGTATAGGCAATTGATTACCATATTCATTAAATTCAATTAAACCTGACAGATTTCACAGCAGTTGCACCTCAATGTATATTGGATTCTTCACAGGAGTGACAATAGCATACATAAATGAATAAATACAAAGCCTCTCCAAACAGCTGCCAGTAAGCATCAACAAAGAGTCATCATTTTCCCTACAAAGTGAAAACACAAATTTCTCTTTGTGTATTGTGACAATGACAAGTGACTTACACAGAAAATCATAACACTGTGTAACAAGACCACTGTGTAAGTGGTCTCAGATGCAAGGACGGGGTCTGAAAAGCCTACAAAAGAAATACGCTATTATTGCCCAGGCAAAAATAGCACATTTTTGTATTGACTTGTTGGGAACACCAGCAGTGAAAAAAGACTATCCTTACCAATGATAATATAGTATCCTGCCAGCATGGCATTGTATTGGCCAAAACTGCTTCACCAGGATGTTCAAATATAAAGCCAGTTAGAAAATGCACTGGACGAACTTTACAAAATTTTAGATTTTTTTTAATGTGAAACATGGAGCAGAGATTTAAAAGGTCTTTAAAATGGTTCTCAATATACTGAATAAAGTGTTACTTGTTAAAACAAAACCATCTACAGTTATCTGCATGACTGAGAAAACATAAGGCATTCTTGCCTGAAGAATTCACAGACCAGGGCCAGGTGGAATAAAAAGATCCATTAGTATCTAAGTAGTGCAGTTCTGTTTCGCTAGCGCTGATAGCGATCTAACTTTCCTAGCGCACTTTTGTGTGAAGAGGGGAGAATGTATCCAGTTCCTAGTGAAAAGCTTCTTCAAAGCACTAAGGAAACCATAGAAACATCCAAGCTAATCAGTAAATGTTACATGCATGTTACTGTTAACAAGATAGGAGACATAGAAACACGCAACTAAAAATTGATAACAATTTTTTAAAAATTATGTTCTTCGTCTAAAAAATGCTGCTTGTTAAGGTGGGTATGTCTTTAGGTATTTTCCACTTGCATTTTTTTCTTTTAGTGTTACAACTTTCAATTTCCACAGAAGCATGAAGTAACACTCCCAAAAACTATGTTACCACTTCCTCCTTTTCCAGTTTAGATTCTTCCCTACCAAGGAGTTGCTGTTACCTTGGGAAACGCAGTAGTGATATGGAAACCACAGCGCATCACACAATAGAACTTCCGCAACTACAGAATTCAGACCCTTCCGCTTAATCTCAGTAAATCACTGCTCTCCTACGGCTGACATCCTTTCTGGCAATAAAGCCAGTAAGCACGTTTCCTATCCAACAGTTTATAGTTTAAAAAAAAAAATCTTCTACACGTATTAGGACACAAAAATATACTTGGATGACGCAGTGTTTACATAAGCAAAAGACAAGGAAAAAAAATAAAACCCCAACTTTTTTCAGCCCAATTGTAAATCAGATCTGTTAAGTACACGGAGTTCAAAGGTCGGCTTTGTGAGTTTTTCTTTTTCTTTCTTTCCTTCTAGTGCTCTTTCCAGTAACATAAGGAGGTGCTGGCAGCAGGGAGGGACACGAGAAGCGAACCATCCCTTTACTTGGCGCACCCAGACTCATCAAAGAGCACAGCTGCGGCAGCCCCTCGCCCTCCGTTCCCGCACAGCCGAAGCCCTTTAAACGCGCACCGGGGAGCTGCTGGAGCGCTACAGCGGGCTCGGACCCGCGGGGAGCGCCGACACCAGCACGGCAACAGGTACCGGTCCCGAGGAGCCGCGGCCGCCGCCCCGCCTGCAGCCCGAGGACACCGCCGGTGCCGCTGGGGCCTCCGGTCCGCCTCTGGCTCCCAGCGAGACCCAACGCCGCCGCCCACAAGGGCCGGCCGAGGGCCGCGGCCGCCAGCAAGGTCGGTGGTAGCGGCGGCCGATGTGGAGACCTCCTCCCGTCATGAAACGCCCGCGGGGGGTAAAAAAGGAATGCGTGAACGGGCAGCAGGGCTCCCTGCAGATGTCACGGGAGGTTCGGCTTNGCCGGAGCCCCGGCCCAGCCCGGCCCCCACAGCTGCTCCCGCGGTCGGCTGTGGGGGGAGGAACAGAGGTTGTGCCGGGACACAGCAACAGTCTCAGACCCCGGCCCGCGGCTCCACGGCCTCTCTCCACCGCCAGCTCCCCCGGCAAAATCATTCGGATCAAATGGACAATAATAAATAAAACTTCCAGAGATAAACGCGTTTTAAAAGGTCGCTCAAACTCCAGCGACGCGGCAGACCCTCCCCGCCCTTCCCGGCCCGCATCCCCGCAGGACGACTCGGGCGGGCTCGCCCCGCTCCCCGCCGCCCGGCCCAGCACCCTGCTTACCCCAGCCGCTCCNNCACCCTGCTTCCCCCAGCGGCTCCGCGGGCCCCGCCGCTCGGCCCGGCTCTCCGCCCTTCCCACCCCCGAGTAGCGGCGCCGAGCGAGCCTCGCCGCGGGGGCAGCGCGCTCGGGCACGCCCCGGCCGCCTGAAACCTAATCCGGCACCCCCCGCCCGCGGGTCTCACCGGGGCGGGCTGGGCGGCCGCCCGCAGCGACGGTGGGCGGGGGGATCCGGGGGATAGCGGGGCACGCTCGGGGGGGCCCGGCTCCGTCCCTGCTCCCCGTCGCGTCGCGGCCCTTCCCTCGAAGTTTGTCTCCCCGCGGCTGCCGGAGCGCACGCCTTGCCGGGATGACACCGAGGAGCCGGGCCGGTCCGCTTTCCCTCTCCGGTTCCCCTGTGAAGGGAAGGCGGCGGCAGGCTGGCCCCTGCCTCTCTCCAGCGGTGCGGTGCCGCCTGCGGCCGGGCCTGGCCCCTCTTGCTGCCAGCCCAGCCGCCGGCCGTACTCCTGCTGGTGCAACAAGATGCGCCTGCCTGGAACGGAGGAAAATTGGAAATGTTTGGAAATGTTAAAAAAAAAAAAATTAAATGCCAAGATCAACAAACAACACATGATGAAGTTAGACAAGATGATTTATATGGTCGTAGAATTAATGAAGGGACAACTTTTCCCTAGATGCAGCAGCTGATTAGTGTGTTAACTAAAAGTAAGGAAGATGCTGTGTGTTTCACATATATATATCACTCAGAATAAAGCACATAATGCAGAAATGTTTCCAGTGACCACAAAACACCTGAAAACATAAGTTCAGCTAAAGGTGGAATTATTTTGCTATTTGTTAACTGTGCTTCTACTAGCAAATTTTGTCAGGGTCACAGTTTCCCATTTTACTTTACGCAATATAATTTTTTGGTGTCAATGCTCTCAGGCGGCTCAACTGAATTAAATCCCCCTGCACCGGGAGATGGACCCCGACTGCTCCGCTGGGCATTTTGGCTCTGGCTCTGCAGAAGCTCCGTGAGCTTTTTATTTGCTTGCCCTCTGGCTTGGTTTGGTTCTTTTTCCAAACAGATGTTAACCTTAAGTGTCATCGTAAGTTCTAGTAGTTTGTGGGGGGTAGCGTGGGGTGGTGGTGTTATTTGGTTGGTGGGGTTCTTTGGGTATTTGGTGC
Organism: Dicaeum eximium; assembly: GCA_013396995.1. Classification (NCBI taxonomy): domain Eukaryota; kingdom Metazoa; phylum Chordata; class Aves; order Passeriformes; family Dicaeidae; genus Dicaeum; species Dicaeum eximium. Next base: position 131,009 of record VWZP01006535.1, on the reverse strand, counting down.
TTCTTTTTTTTTTTTTTTTTTTTCTCACACAAAAATTTTAAAGAAACCTAGTATTATGAAGCTAGAATGGAGTACTGCCCTATTTGCAAGAGTATCAATAAATGCAATCCCAGTACTAACACTTTCTTTGGCAGAACACTTAATATGTAAACTTTAAGAAACACAGGTCTTTGTACATTGCACAGTTTGGGGTTTGGGGTTTTTTTTTGTTTTATTTGGAAAATTGAATTCTGAAAAAAAGGTTGAATCACTAAACAATATTTCTCTTGCTTGCTCTTATTACAGCTGATGGATTGAAAAACTCCAAATTATTAGCTGCCTTTCATCTGCTGAATACTAAAATATTCATGTAATTACACCTTTTTAACAGTAGTTTTTCTACTTTTTAACTAAGAAAAGTAATTTTCAAGATTTTATTCACAAGTTCCATTGTTCAGTCTGGCATGTGCTCATAAGCATATTGCTTTTTTAATCAAACACAGAGGCTCTGTTGTAGCAAGGGCATTGAATGCTCTATAACTGTTCCACCAACTTTAAGTGTTACATGAGCCTCTATTAAATCCAGAATAAAATTTTAAAAATAAGTTACAGTTTGGTTCCATGTATCATTGTTCAATGAATAAGCCACAGTTGATTAGATAAGTACAAAATGAGACTGTTACTGTTATTTTTTTCCTGTTGCTTAGCTTTAACTATGGCATATGACTGAAACAAAATGCAGTGATTCTATTAAGTTTATTTGGACAAAAAAATGGTCAAAATTAGGCACAATAGTACTCCTGATGTACAACAGCATCACTTGCATAATAATTCTTCCCAGTCCAATTTGTCTTTGTATGGGATACACCTTTTAGAAAGTTTTTTTAACGTGGAGAGTGCTATTCTAACATTTTTAATTCTATTCAGATTTTTTTCAAATCCTTGGAGTATGTATTAAGTAGATGATAGTTACTGAAGTTCAGAACATTGTGCTACCATAGGCCTTGCCTGTATTAAAAATATTTGCATGAGTATAATTATTCCAACATAGCTGTTCACAGAAACTGAGCCCTCTCAGTAAACATACAAGTGTACATACAATAAGCATAAAACTGTAATGGGAATTTGCATCGCAGCAATCCAATGAGCCCTTGGGCACAGTACCTGATGACACTGATGAAGAGCTACACAGGCACAGTTCTAGCAAATAGCAAAGCAAATTGTTCGGGTTCAGAGTACACTATTGGTCCTGAATATATTCAGTACTAGTTTTAGAAAGTTAACTCAAAAGACATCAGCCGTTCGTATTTACTTATTTCTTCCTTTTTCTATAAAATATAAAAAACTTCTTCCTATTTTTATAAAATAGGACCTCTCCAGCCCCTTCCTAGAAAAAGAGGGTCACAATGTATCAATGATTTCCTTAGTGTGGGTTACATCATGTACAGTGACACACAATGTTTGAAGTTATGTCATAGCTTTCTTATAGCAAGGAGTGTGGCCATTGCTGTTATATAATCTTGAGGGATCTGTAAAATGTGAGAAAAGAGAATCTACTTTGTCTTTCAAGGCGAAATGTTTTAACAGGCTATAAAGAGTTGATGTGTCTACACGTATTTATTCAAATGATTGTAAATAAAAATTGCAAGCAATTTTTTAAATCATAAGCTTTCCTCAAAAGACTACTATGACTACAAAATCCATTAAAAATATTCTCTCAGAAAGGACTCTTAACAAGAAGATGAAGGGAATCTAAAGAAACCCTCATTTTATGTTCTCTAGTATTAACATCCTGATATATTTCTTTTCTCAGGTCAATTTATAATATACTCCTGGTCAAAGTATCAATATTGAATGAGATGTCTGCCTTGCTGATTTACTTAAATAAATAAAATATTAATATTAATGATCTATTGCTTAGATTTATTAGAAAACATGAAGGAGAAGTAAACTGATAAAAAAAGTCTTTACATAAATAACAGGGGCACCAGAAAGAAGGCTATGTGCCCTTTAAATAATTCATCGGGCTGCTGTTGAGGATGCAGCCTTTTAAAATAGTAATGGGAACAGGATCTAGCCAATGAAATGAGAGTCTGATTCTGCTCTATCTGAGTCACAAGTACTGACTTCACTGTGAGAAGATGTTGCCTTTGAAACACATTTGATGACATTTATGATACAGATCTATTTATTCCCTAACAAAAAAAAAAAAAAAAAGTGTTCATAACAGTAATTGTTTTCTTTCACTTTTCTTTTCACTGTGGGTATCATATTTAGTATGGGCATTGTTATTGCATGCTCCCCTGCAGAATGGGTAGAATATATATTTTAGGGACCTAGAAATATCCTGTCATGAAGGACTCAGGAATGTTTATATATTTTTTATTTATGCTTGAAGTATTCCATCCCTGAACTTAGAATAAAACATGAAAAGAGACCAATAAACACTTTTCATAAGTCCTCCCCTGATTAAAAATTATATACATTTCTCTTTTATAGCCTTACTCTTCAATACTACAGCATAATGTTCTTAATGCTTATTCATATGTATATATATATACACATAGACACAATATTGTACTTTTCATTACAGAATTTGCTCAAATTTCAAGTTAAAAACCCCACTAATTACCATCTTCCTTTTAAGAGAACAGTAATAATTTATTATAGAATGAATTTTATTCCTGGCTGTGTAAAGCAAAAATAATCCATTGCATTAAGTGGAATTAAGCTGTAGAAAACCAATCTGAGATCAAAGGTAACTATGATCCTAATTGCTATAGCTGCTAATCTAAATATGTTAAGTATGTGGTTATGCATTTTGTCCTTACCCAAACAAGGACGGACCACCATCTTTTTTCATGGCGCTCTTAAGAGTAGAGTAAGTTATACTAGCAGAAGCATACAGTATTAAATATGGCACTCTTCTCCTTCATTTCAACATGAAAGTTACACTTCAAAAGTCAGATGGTGTAACTACGCGGTACTTCTGTTACTGGAGGTAACACCGTGTATGTTGTTACACAGAGTTAAAATTGGGAATTTTCTGTTAACTTCCATGTTTGAAATTTACAGTTTTTGGCTTATTATGCTGGAAAGCAACAAATATTAGTTTCACTTGCTGAAGCATGCATGTTGGCAAGAATGGTGCATAAATTTACATTTTTAAGGTTATTCAGGAAATTGCCTTCCCTGCGGACATACTTCGGAACTGTTATTATTGCTATTGGAGGTTGCACATACGCGTAGAAGGGAAAGTATGCCCCATAAGGTAAAACAGAGCAAAAAAATCATAAAAGGTATGTTAATTATTTATAACTACAAAACAAAATACTTGTGATTATGACAAATTAAAAGGGCATTTATTTACACATAAACAGGATTTTTTAAAGCCACAGGCCTTGCCCATAGCAGAGAAGTGAAGCCAAATAATTGACAAAGCATAGTAACCTTATCATAAATTCTTCAGACACATAATACCTAAAAGGAGTGTCTGGTTTTGTCAGATTACGGTTTGTTTTTTTTTTTTCCTGAATGTTGTGTTTTGCCAGAGATTGCCACATATTTGACAGACCCCACTCTCAAACAATCTAATTTTAAAAGCTTTTTTCAGAAGCCCTTCAAGGAACATTGTCCAGAGCAACATGTGATCTGGTATACTTGTCAATGCAACAGTTGATCCAATACTTGAAAAGATGAGGCACTATCTCATTAGGAATTCTTGTGTTACAAAAATTGGGAGGTCTTGCATGACATTTGCTTTAGATCTAAAAAAATTCAGAATGGAAGGAACTTGACCTGAGTAGTTCAGGAGTTTATGTACAGATGAATTGGTGAAACTAAAGTAAAGCATAGCAATATGTATAGAATTATTTGTTGTATGGCTCTGCAATTTATCACTCTCCAAATAGTATTCACCTCTGTATGCACTATTTAGCCAATCAAAGTATCTGATGTCTTGATGTCTTGCCCTGTGCAGCGTATGATGCAGATTGCATTTAAGAGCACACATTATCTTCAAGTCTCTGCTTCTGATCCAAATGTGAAATTGGAGAAATGTTTTGCTTTCAGTGATGTTCAGAGTTAAAATCTTAGGAAAAAGTACATCTCTGCATTCTTAGGCCTTTTGTTCCCAGAAACATTCATGATATTACCCATTTTGGATAAACAGTTTAGTATCTATTGGACCATCAAAGTGGTATCAACTCACTACACAGCCCTAGTCATGGACTAGTATTAGAGCTGTAGTCTGTTTGAGAGGGTAATAAAGTTTTACAGTTAGCTTTGCCAAGGCATTGTGTGTACAGAGAGGCCATGCAAACAACCCTGCTCCATTGCTTTTCTGAGGCAGTTGATTCCACATGGCTCTGCAGGTTCTTAGTTTTTATTTACATGTAGAGAAGAGGCAGAAATGTACATCTGTGCCCTTTCATCTCGTTTATGGTGTAGGTGAACTTTAGGTCAGAACTAAAGCTATTACTATTTACCACTATTGTTGACCACCAAGATTTTGGAGTCTCAGTCAGGTTCACTGATGTAAATTCCTTACAATTTGCTTTGATATATTGAAGGTCTTTCCTTCCTCTGTCCAGACTCAAGTGCTGTAAAGGACTTCACCATTCCTACAAGCCAAAGAGAAAGTACTAAGAAAACTATGAAAAAACACAGAGAGAAAAGAGCTTTCAGCAGACCAGAAGATGTAAAAAGGTTGGCATTTCTGGAATAAGTTCATTTATCAAGTATCTGACAAATGGAAGTTTAATTTTAGTTTGTTCTTAAATAGGAATTTAACACAAAGTGAAATTCATTTTAGCAAATGAAGCAAATTTAGATTTAGTCCAGCTGCAACATTAAAAAGCTCTGTTAGAGCAGGAAACTATTTCAGTAAATGCCTTTTTTCTGTTAAAATCCACTTTGGTTTAGGTCAGCTGCTTCTCTTATATCTATAAAGGTTCCTTCTCATAGTGATATTGTCAAAAGGAGCTCTTAAAAACTTTGATATGAAATGAGCAAATCTGCCCTCATCTGGTCATTAAGTTCCAGAAACTGGCAATATAAGTAAAAATAACAATCAATACTCCATCTAAACCACCCAACAGTAGCAAGCTGAATCCCTTATTTTCAGGAGTTAAGTGGTTACTTATCAATACTCACAACCTTGTATACAAAAAATAGTTCGTTTTCTAGCTAGATGGTGTAGCTGCTCTCATGGGCTAAGTATCACTTTTTTGTTGTGTTCTCCAGCCTTTTAAGGATTCATACAATGTGCGGTCTACATCCAGTCAGAATCTCAAAATGTGTTGTGCAAAGACTGACTCAGATGAGCGGCAATTTTTTTTTTCATTATATGGTTGTCTTTTAATTTTTGTTGCCAAGGGGACAAGCCAAGAGGAAATGGATTAAACAACTGCAAAGTGATGAATTTTAAGTCTCCTCTTAATAATATTTGAACTCTGAATCTAATTTGTATGTAGGAGGAATGAATAATAATAATGCCATTTCCAAAAACAAACAGCTAAGCAAAAATCACTCTCTCCTTCTCAAGCTCTTCTCTTTCATTTCCCTATTATTTGAGTACTTGAGCTTTGAAAAACAATCTATAAATGCCCAGGCAACTACAGAAACATATTAAGGTAAAGAGAACAGAACTATTGAACCTATTCTGCTTCATAATCCAATATTGCCTTAGCATACATAGACTTTCTTGAACATGAAGAATGCCCAATGCATGATGAACACTGGTTTGTAAATGCTACTCAAACAGCAGAAAGGAGCTGCTTCAGACAAGAAAAGAGTTTCTATACCTCCCTATCCCTCTTGTAAGCTTTTCGATAGGAAATACTTGACAAGAGAAATAAAAGTGAAGCCCACATCAGGAAAAAAATGCTCATAGTTTTTAGGACTGTTCTTTACATAAACTAGCTGTACACAAACTTAGACCCATTAATTTGTATATAACCCCCTGTCCTGCAACACAGAGTGCACCATCACACTCATGAGGCTACAGTCAACCTTTCTCCTTCCCTTCCCCAGGTCATTGTATGTGTTCTCCTCTTCTAGAATCTTAATGCCTGACAACTCACATGGACTTCACTGCAAGAACATTTCTGGGGCTTTCAGACATACATGTCTACAAGGCCACTCTCACTGCAGATGTCTTCTGCAGGTGCTTTTTCTTATAATGCCACTGTCCACAGTTATGAAATAAATGGTGGACCTGGGTGTTGAAACTATCCTCAGAAAAGTTAGAGAGAAAGAATTCTCACAGAATTAATTCAACCTAGAGAGATTCAAAAGTCTTTCTTTTGATCTGTGTGAGTACCTAGAGAAGGCTACCAGTATTGCTAAACCCAGCCCCATTCAAGTCTGGTGCCTGACTCTTCACACCTTAAGAGCCACCAGCATTATATTTGGGATATTGAGTTTACCTAGATGAGTCCATTTTTGTTTCCTAATATATTTTTGGTCTACCCTCAGGTAAATCCTGCTAGAATTCATAAACCAGGTGTTTTTCAATCTGATTTTGGAGACTGTACCCAGACTTCTCTGCTAGAAGATACCTTCCTGTACAGGTACCACAAGGACCAAAGGGAATCCTATGTTTTCATTTTTGAGAAAGAATTTAGCACACAGACAAATTAATTGAGATCCCTCTTGGAAGGATCTAAACTTAAATTTCTTGAAAAAACAACCTACATTATCCTCTTGGTATGCATTTGACACCAAGCTTGTTTGATATCATACTCCTCATTATGTGCAGTGGCATAATGGCATTATTGACATCTAAACCCAAAAGTCTTTCACCTAACTCTGTCCAGGAATGTCACAGGAGAGTCCTTGATCAAGATAGCTTTCATTCATAGCAAGGGGAGGAAATTACAGTTAATTGAGTCAGCTACACTACTGCTGGAGAGTCTGCCCATGAAGCTATTCGGTGTATATGTGGATGCCTTCTCCACACGAAAAGGAGGGATTAAATAACCAGAGAATTTTGTAATCTATAAATCTGAAGTAATAGGAAATACCTCAGTCCAGCAAGTGAGAAAGATTTGAATATACTTGTCTATGTTCTTCCTTGCTAAGGCAGCTTTAGGGCCAGCCCTATTTTCTAAGAAAACAAATGGCCTCTGCCTATACCTCAGTACTTCCATGAAGACCTTGAAAGGCATGGCAAGGTCATAGGCATATAGCATACTTGCAAACTTATAAAAAACTGGATCAATAGTATTTTGTCTAGATCCAACTTTACACTCATTACCTTGTTTTTTTCCTCAGGAAAATTGAAATAGACTCTTAAGTTTGTATTATGCTCTCAGTTTTGGGAACATGAGATTAGCTCTGTTGGGTAGAGTATGTTGCTAATAACACCGAGATCCTGGATTTGATCCCTATATGGGCCATTCACTTATAAGTTGGGCTTGATGATCCTGATGGGTCCCCTCCAATTCAGAATATTCTGTTATTAGTTAGAAAATAGCATATTTAACATGTCTGTTTGATGTTTTGTGTGAATTGTAAAGAAAATCCCTGAAATTATTTAACAGGAAAAGTGATCTTCGGAATAGTGTAATAAGATTTATTTTGCTTCTTCAATTTTATTAAAAAACTGTATTTTTATGCCCAGTTATGACCATGAGAAAAAAAATCAGTTTTGTCCTCTGACTCTCAGCTGCCTCAGGCCTTCATTAAGCCATAGGCATCAGCAGTCTGATTGTAGCTTGTGTACCAAATACAGTGGTGACAGGTTTGTCTTGCTTTTAAGTGTACTTTTCTTACATGAGTGGCAAAGCATAGGTAATTTTTCAGCCTTGATGAGAGATTTGAGAAATCCAATTTCCTGCGGGAACAAAAGTGCCTTGTAATCCAGAGGTACTGAAGACACTTTCTAAAACTGGGGTGTGGGGGGAAATGCAAACTCTTAGGAATTTGAACGCCTCTTAAAACTAAGTAAGCATTTTCCCAATGACTGAAATTATAAATCTGATAGACTTTTGGCATACAGACTTGAAAGAATTTTTAAAAAATAGATTTATGGTACAAATTAATTTAGCAGATGGCTCAAATAAGAATTCCTTAATTTCTAGTCAAACTTTTAAAAAAATCAAATGGACATCCAAGAGAAACTAAGAGTCAAGGAATACATTTAACAAGTGTCAGAGGAAGAGTGGCATTAAATGTTATTAAGTATTCATCACAGTAGCTCGCTGAACCTATTAGAAGTCTGTAGAACAGGAACTTAGTAGTAGGAACTCTAGTAGTAGGAACTCTAGTATTAGGAACTCTTAGTAGTTGGAACTACTTAGGAACTCCTTAGTAGTCTCTCTGGAGAGTTGGTCTCCACAGTGGTTCAGGGTGCCCCTGGGATCAGTCCTGTTGCTACCTATCACTTCAGATATGCCAGCATGCCATGATGCACTGCTCTGCAGAGACAGAGAGCCTAGCTTCAGGTGTTCAGAGATGGCTGAGATACCAGAAGTATAATTTACACATTAGTGCAGCATCAAGCATGCCAGAATTCAAGAATCATTTGGACAGTGGTCTCAGGGATATGTTATGTCTCTTGGGGATGTCTTCTGTAGGGCTAAAAGTTGGGCTTGATGATCCTTGCGGGTCCGTCCCAATTAAAGATATTCCATGATTCTATAATTCTATGACTCAGCTAATTAGCTCTGGGCAATGGAGCATTTTAGCCCAAGTAGATATTGTGCTAATGTAATCATACTGCTCCTGATACCCATATGGCTGCATAATGAAAACACACACAACTATGAAATATGCACCAGAAGGAATGAAAAATTCACATCACTGTTTTACAATACTGTACATTACAGACAATGTTTGTAGTGAAAATTTTTCAAATTGTAGATGTACAAATTAGTTGACTGGTGCAATATTTTTTTGCAATAGGTGCTGTAATACTTGCTTCAGTCTTTGCATACAGGGAGCCAACACGGATTGAGGAACACTATAGAGCAGAAGAGGATAAAAAGGGAAAGTGGAAAACAAAAGTTCATGGCATCTTCCACTGCAAGTACTAGGAGACATGAAATGAAACTGAAAATCATGACTTCACTAGACAGCTTGTTCTAATGTCTTACCATTCTCATAAATAATTTATGCCTCATGCCCAAGAAAAACATAACCTCTTTCAGTTTTAAACTGTTGAACCTTGTCTTTTCACTACAGGCCCTGTTAAAAAGTCTCTTTCTATCTTGCCAAGCAAGTCTACTTTTAGTACTGGAAGGCTGGACTAATAGTCTTCTCTTCTCCAGGATGAACAACCACAATCCATTCAGGCTTTCTTCAGAGAAAAGATGCTTCAGCCCTTTGATCAATTTTGTGGCCCTCCTCTGGACCCATTCTAACAGATCTAAAATATGACACCTCAGATTACAGAAAAAGTTGGGCTATCCTGCCAAAGATTACCTTCACAGTATCAGTGATTTGACAAGAGGCCATGCTGGAACCCTTGTTTAGATTTGAAGGACTGAAAGTCCTTCAAAGTTATCAAGTCTACTGTCATAAAATCAAGGTACATTTGGCCACAGGTGGCAAAATTTCCCAATACATAAGGCATGTGATGGAAAAAATTAGTAATTTAAATATTTAAATGCTATATCTAATGATATGAAGTTTCTAAAAGCATTTGTAACAACTTACCACTATTCTCACTTTTGTCTCTTTGTAAAAAGAGCAAGCTCTGTCTCCGTATGATTACAGCTGGAAAATAAAAGGTAAGCTCTCTAGGTCTGTTTAGATTAGACTAAACTCTAAATCTAAGTCTAAATTAATGAAGTCTCATTTTTGAATACTTTAGGCTTTCTAGTTACAGCAGCATTTCCATAACAGCTTAAATAAATTCACTATTTTCAGCTCTGAATATCAGTTTTGTTTTTCCATTACTGTAGCCTTAGGGATTATGAAATGATGTGTAAGGATTATTTTGTATTGAAAATTCTAAAAAGAATGTAATTCTCACAAACTAGCACTGCAAAAAACTATGCTTTTAACTAATATTTGTGAAATACTTAGTTGGATGGCTCCAACTAAAAGCTGGCTTTCATACTGTTACTCTCTATAAGAAGAAATTAGTCTTTTGCATATCTTTCCAAATACTCTTTTAAACACTTTAAAAATAATAAACATTTAATATAAATTAGCTTATATTCCTGATGCCTTGTTCTATTGCTACAATGAGAGCATGTGATGGCAAAATGTTTAGATTTGGCCAGCTTGCTTGTAAATTTTTGTAGTTTTAGAAAGCTGCACATGATAGAGGGAAAACATTTAACATGAGTATTGGTCAGCTGTTTCTCTGGGCAAGCTCAGTGAAATTTGTATCCTTGTAATGACCGAAGCATAAAGGATTTATTGAATCCGGTTATGATGTTCAAATTAAAATAATATGAGATCTTCACACATTCAAAATATCCTCACATTTAAAGCTACTGATAATCAACTTCCCAACTTAGGAAGGATGTTGAGATACTCAAATGCACCCAAAGAAGGGCAGCAAGGCTGATGAAGAGTGTAGAACGCAAGTGCTGTGTGAAGTGGCTGAGGGAGCTGGGGTTGTTAAGCCTGGAGAGGAGGAAGTTCAGGGGAGACTTTATCACTCTCTATGACTGCCAGAAAGGAGGGTGTAGCTGGGTGAGGGTCGGGCTCTTCTCACAGGCAACCACTGACTGAATGAGAGGACACAGTCTTAAGCTGCACCAGGGGAAGTTTAGACAGAACACGATGAAAAAATTCTTCACAGAGTGACTGGGCATTGCAATGGGCTGCCCAGGGAGGTGGTGGAGTCACTGTCCCTGGAGGTGTTTAAGAAAAGACTGAATGTGGCATTTAGTGCCATGGTTTAGTTGATAGGGTAGTGTTTGGATCTCAAAAGTCTTTTCCAGTCTATTTAATTCTATGATTCTGTGATTTTGTGGTATCTGTCAGCATTTACTCCTTCCAAGATAAGCAACTAATCACTTATCAAGACCACTGCACCTTCGTCACCAAGTTCTTATACTTTTGATAAAGTCCAAAACATGAGATAAAAACTATAAACATGTTTAAGGAGTGTGTAAAACTGTATTTCCTGTGTGACTGCAGGTAACCCATAATACTTTTAAATGTTGCTCTATCCAACTTAGCATAGTCCTGCATTCTGTTATGTTGGTGTTTTGTGCATGTAGATTTAATGATAAGTGTAGACAGAAATCAAGCAACAGCTGCTATACAAGCCCTGCAACTTCACTAGTAAGTGGACTAATTGTTCCAAAGAATATTGGAAAGACAAAGCATATAAATTTCCTGTTAAATCTCAGAGGAACTTATTTCTTAATTTTTTTTCTCCCTCCTGAACTGGCAGAGTACCCAATGTGTCTTCCTCATCCAGACAAGATAAAAAATTTTGGTAAGTAATCAGAGAGCTCAACCAAAATCAGAGAGAATATTCCCTACACTGGATATTTTTAGCAATGCAGCTGGAAATATTATTGAAAAGGTGGTACCCTAACATACCTTTTTCTTTCCCAGATTTTGAGGAAGAAAATGTCTAAAATATAGTAAATGTTATATATTTTAAGGTTGCAGACTGATGTTTAAAAGATAGACTGATATACTGTCTTTTATGCCTTAAATAGCTTAGAACACGTTACCTTGGAAATTTTATTACATTTTTAATATGTACATTTTTAATATGTTCTGTCTTGTTTGTCTTTCTGTGCTTTAAGGACATGACTTGTGAACATTCATGTATATTGTTCCCTGCCTATCAGCCTTTTCACAGAATCACAAGGTTGGAAGAGACCTTCAAGATCGAGTCCAGCCCAGCCCTAACACCTCAACTAAACCATGGTACCCAGTGCCATATCCAGTCTTTTGTTAAACATCCAGGGATGCTGACTCCACTACCTCCCTTGGCAGACTATTCTAGTACTTTATCACTCTTTCTGTGAAAAACTTTTTCCTAATATCTAACCTTTTACCATGTTCATTTTTAATGGAATTCTGTTCCATTTCATGGTGTGCTTGGGCAGCTGTAAATTAAAAACTCAACCAAGAAGTATCCAAACAACTTCAGTCAGATGTGATGGCAGGAGAGAATTTGTGGTTTTTCCGTGCACAAGCAGACACTGTGGTGCAGGATGTTTTTACTGTCAGAGTCATAATACAGCAGTTCTGCTGCCATACTAGGTCTATTTAAACCTGACTCAGAAAATCCATGCCTACTGTTAAATTTGCATTGTATAGCTGTTATGTCATTGCAATGACATTTGTTTAGTAACAAATTATCCTGTATCATCCCCATTCCCTTTCAGTGCCTCACTATGGAGTGTTAAATAAACAGCCAAATTGGTCGGTACACCAGCCTACTAAAATACCAGTCCAAGTAGTCAAATTGTGTGGTATAACTATTTACAACGTATGTATATCTTAAAGAGCTATATACAAAGAGTATATTTCATTACAATTAAAATATAGATTCTTAATATATATTCCATTATTAGCAAGATGTGAGGACAATAGCATAGTCAGTTGCTTTAGGAGGAAAAAAAAGGGCAAAGGAAAATAAGTACTTGCAGAAAATGATGTTTTCTTATCCCACAAGTGGTATAAGAATTTTTTTTTTTAATGTGGTAAATAACCACTTTTTTTTTTTTAATGTGGTAATTTTTTTATGTGGCTTGTAATTTTTTACCTTAAATATCATGCATAATAGTTGAAAATATTTTACCAGTAGATGTCAGTGTAACCATTGAACTCAACTGTAATATAAGAGAGTATATTCTTCATATTCACTACTGCAGACAAATGGAAGTATACTAATGAAATTTATATCATGAAACAGTTAGTGTGATGGTTTGGGAAAATACTGAGTCTGTTTTTCTTACACTGTTTCATTAATAGCTTCAGAAGCTTGAAGGGAGCTTCTGTTAAAAAAAAAAAAAAAAAAAAAAAAAAAGAAGTCAGAGGTATTTTCTAGGCATCTTCTTTACTTTCTGAACAGCAATTCTAATTTTCCTTTCCGCCCCCCACCCAAACCTATGGAATGTACATTAATATGTAGCATTAACAGAAATAGGTATTGGGACTTGACTTTTTCCAGCCACAACCTAGGATTATCCATCCAAAGGCACAGCTACAATTTATCAAAGATAATGTAGCTTTCTCTGATCTTCCAGGTAGAGTCCAGAGCTGAGTGAGCTTTATGGTGGCTTATATATGCAGTTAAATTGGTGGGGCCATATATCATGAACTGGTAAGTAGAATCTCATTAAAAAGTAAAATTGCTTACCATGCTGTTCTTCCTTATTTTAAGTTTTCATATGCCAAGACTATGATTCTTTATTTTTTCCTGCAGTAGCTGATCCTAGTCATGACACTTCCAGCAGAAAATTTGATTCTTCATGATCATTTGGATGTTAGTGATGTCATTAACTGTTGGCAGAGAAACACAAAACTCACTCCAAAACCCAAAGTCCATGGCAGAATGAAATCTTTTAAGATGTTTACCTGAAACCAAAGAAGGAGAAGCAGAGAGAAAAACTGTTAACAGTTAGACAGTTAAACTCTTAAAGTAACTAGTACAAACTACTATCAAGTCAAATAAAGTCATTATGGGCGAATTGTTGTACTTGGGTTTTTAGAAACTTGTGTTAGAACTCCCACAATGGAATACTAAACAGAGTAAGTTGAAATGTAGAAGTTTCATCAAGCTACATCTCCTGTCTCCTCTCTCTGACTCTGGTTATCTGTGTCTTGTCTGTATGCTAATATCAGTTTCTTGTAATGAGGTGGAATATTTTGTGAATAATTTGAGAAATGCACAATGCTCTATAATGATGCCAGTATAATCAGGAACAGGTCTGTTATTGACTAACATCCTTCTTGGCTTCATGAATCATAGCAAGTTTAACATCTCTTCATCAAACTCAACAGACTGTATTATTTACAATCTCCACAGTTCTCCTGAAAGCCAGTAATAAGTCCCACATTGCTGATCATTACCAGATAGCAGACATTAAGATGTATAAAGTACATAATATGAAGAACAGAAGAATGGTTACAGAGCTTGGGATGAATATGCCTGAGTTACACTAAGTTCTCTGCTCAGATATGTGAACAAGAAAGAAGAGATGAAATCAGGCACCCAGGAGACTCTAGTTAATATACAGCCTGGAAAATGAAGTTAGGATCAAAGATGAAGAATACTCTGTAGGAAGGCACTAGCCTGTTAAAATCAACATACCCCTGAAAGCAAATGGAACGTAACACCTAACACTGCAAAGCCTTTCACCCGTTTCTCCAGTACTTCCATCAATCACACGGCAATGCTACATGAGAAGAGCTTGTCCCTGTGAAAGACAAAAAAACTTTCCACTTGTTGCCCTCTGAAGAGCTAAATAACTCAAATTAGTCAGTGATATTTTGACAAAATTCAAGGAAAAATTTGGTCCCCTCAGTACTAAGGTTTAAAAGAAAGATGCAGGTTTAGAACCATAGACAGAAGATAAATTTCATGCAATATAACATAACAAGTACAGACTTTTAGGGAGGGAAGGCTACGTTTAATTAAACACTATTACTTTTTACTTATACTCAAAAATATCTTTAAAAATTGACAGGAGGCTGCCAGTTTCCAGTTGCCAGGCTGCATAGGCATTTGGACTTTGCTAATATTTTCTGGATTTTGCATTGTCTGCACCATAAGAGCATTGTCTGCACCATAAGAATATCTTCATGCTATTTCATGTGCAAGACCTTTTATAACCTTTGGTGGCTTTATACCCCTTTGGTGGCTTGACCTTATCACTAGGTGTGAAAATTCACCCTGAATCCATGAAGAAATCATACCTATCTGGAATCTCACTGTCACATGTACCCCTTCCTCATGGCTGAAATGGCTGCTTTCCTTGATGCACCCTGTCTGACCCAGAGATAGCTGTCCTGAGCATGGTCCTTAGAGTGGCACCTTTCCGGATACAGGTGAGCTGAGCTCAAACCACAGCCTTTGAAGTACCTGCTCAGCTGCTGACGGGTATCAAGACACTATGCTGTGGAAAATGATAGCTGACCAGATGATGGCATCACTTTAACAACATATCCAACTTGGTTGAACCCTCCTTCATTCCGCTTATTTCTTCCCAGTAGCTCAGCAAGTACCAATTGCAGCCCATCATAGTAATTCTTCACTGCCATAGGATAGCAAGATTCTACAATTTCCACAGCTTTGCAATGAATACTTGACATAACTTGATGAGATATGCACCACTGCTAGCTTACTTAAAGGCTAAGCTAAGTTGGAGTGGATGGCTCTGTTTCCTTATCCTCTATATTACTTGGTTGTGTTGCAAAAAGTAAAGGAACTGAGTAGTAGCATAAGGAAGGTAGGAGCTCTTGAGTTTTTTTNTTTTTTGCTTTTTTTTTTTTTTTTTTTTTTTCCTTCTTCGTTTTGGTTTTGTTTGTTTGGTTTTTTTTCCTTTTTGAAGACTGCTAGATTCACTTCATTTACTGAGGAGGATCTTTAGGTGAGATTGATCAGAGAAACCCACAAATGGAACATGAAGAGCAGCCTGTCCTAATGAAGCTCTTCATAGCAACAGACATAAATGTGCCCTCTGGTGTCAACAGTGGTTTTTCAATGATTTGCTTCAGTGATACAATGGTAGAGGCAATACCTGCTTGGTACTGTTACAACGGGGGCAGGTGGGCTGGAGACAGAGATGACACACACCCCAGGATTCTCATGTGACAGCAGTGAGCTTTATTGTTCCAGCCTAGTTTATATAGGGGGTTTGAAACACCCTGGTCTAAACCACTGACTGGTCTGATCTCCACACAGCCCAGGTTCCTGACCAGTGAGATGTCTGCAGCTTAGGATGGAATGTGATTGGGTAAAGTCCCTGTGTAGATTTGAATCCAACCTATCCCTGCCTCATCTGAGGACCTGTTTTACCTCTAGGCTGGCTGAGGTTGAAGGTCTGATATACCCAAATTTATTTGGCAGCTACAACTGATAGGTACTAGGAGGAAGGCACTGGAGTTCAATTCCACAAAGCATCTAGGCACCAAATTCCTAGTCCAAAATCTTTCTTTACTTAGGTCTTCAACACTTAAGACCAACTAAGGGGTTCCCAGTGCCCTGAGCTGGAGGACCATTACTGCGAAAATTATAAACACGCTGTAGGCCCTGTGCAGGATCTGCTGTTGCAGCTGGATCCCTCTAAGTCCATGGGGACTCATGGGATGCATCTGAGAATACTGAAGCTTCTGGCTGGTGTCATTGCAAGGTCTCTCTCAATGATTTTTGAACAGTCTTGGACTCTGGAGAGATCCCAGTTGACTGAAAGCTGGCTAATGTTGTCCCAGTTTTCAAGAAGGGCAAGAAGGATGATTCTGGAAACTAGAAGCCTGTCAGTATCACTACAGTGCTTGGTAAAATTATGGAGAAGATTATTTTTCTCAGAATTATTGAAAAACACCTAAAGGACAGGCGGGTATCAATCAGAGCCAGCATGGCTTCATGAAAGGTAAGTTTTGCTTATCAAATCTAATTTCCTTTTATGACAAGGTAACACACCTAGTTAATCAAGGGAAGCCAGAACATGTAATCTTTTTGGATTTCAGTAAAGCTTTCAATATTGTCTTCCACAATATCCTCCTGGTAAAAATTGTCCTGTGCACAACACAATAAATGCCTCGTGAAATGGGTGAGCAAGTGGCTCATGGCTGGGCACAGGGGGTTTCAGTGAGTGGGGTGACAGCAGACTGGTGACCTGTCACTATTGGGGTTCCAAAGGGCTCCATCCTTGGCTCTGTAGTCTTTAACATCTTCGAAAATTATTTGGATGCAGGATTTGAGAGGGTACTGGGTGAGTTTGCCAATGACCCTAAATTGGGAGGAGTTGTTTGATTCCCTTAAAGGCAGAGAGGCCCTGCAGAGAGACCTTGATAAATTTGAGGGCTGAGCAAACAACAATGACATATTGTTTACAAGGGAGGGTGCTGTATTCTGCACCATGGATGGGGTGTATAGACAGACTGGGAAATGAGAAGCTGGAAAGCAGTGCCATGGAAAGGGACCTGGGGGCCCTGGTCCATGGAAAAGCTGAACATGAGTCAGCAGTGCCCTGGCAGCCAGGAGGGCCAACCCTGTCCTGGGAGGCATCAGGCACTGCATGGCCAGCTGGGCAAGGGAGAGGATTGTCCTACTCTGCTCTGAGCTGGGGCAGCCTTACCTCCAGTGCTGGGGGCTGGTTTGGTCACCTCAATATGAGAAAGACATTAAACTGTTAGAGAGTGTCCAAAGGAGGGAGTGAGGATGGTGAAGGGCCTTGAGGGAAGGCCATGTGAGGAGTGGCTGAGATCTTGTTGAACTTGGTCTGTTCAGCCTGGAGGACACTGAGGGGAGACCTCACTGCAGTCTAAAAATTCCTTGTGAGGTGAAGAGGAGGGATAGGCAATGATCTATTCTCTGTGTGACCAGTGACAGGACCTGAGGGAATGGCCTGAAGTTGTGTCAGGGGAGGTTTATGTTGAACACCAGGAAAAGGTTCTTCATCCAGAGGGTGGTTGAATACTGGAATGGGATCCCCTGGGCAGTGGTCATGGGAGAGAGAGTTCAAGAAGAGTTTGGACATGACTTTCAGACTCACAGCAAGATTCTTATGGTCATCCTGCGCAGGGCCAGTAGTTGGACTTTGACAATCTTTGTAAGTCCCTTCCAACTTAGGGTAATTTATGATTCTATTATTCCAACAGTTTGGTGAATTATGCACTAGCCTTCATTCAGGGTAACAGAAGAAAAGCCATGTCCTCTGAGAAAAGCATAAGGACACGCAAATTGGTAGTAAATACAAGGAACTTGTCCTGTTGCAGCCTCCTACTTTTGTTTCTTTTTCTAGCCAGTATCAGGTTCTGAACTAATAAAGATTGGCACATACAAGAGTGAGCAAGGTTAGCTTGTTCCATTCCCTCTCACACTCCATAGTGGTGCCCTCAGGACTTCAGTGCCATGAGCCCAAAATCTTGGCATCAACCAAAGGCATAAACACTTCAAAATACTTAGAATTAAACATACTGAAAGTATGCATCATGAAAGTAATAGAATTGCATATGAGTGTGCATTGATGGAAGCAATAAGATGAGTTTGACTGCTCATGTTGGCCAGACCCATTAGGCAAATACTTTAAAAAAAAAAAAAAACAACAACAACCAAAAACCACAAAAAACTGCATCATCTGACTTGAAATGCAGATTATGTAGTTCATGTCCATGGTAGAGCAATTTCAGTATTTTAATTAAAAAAAAACCACATGAATAAAACATAATTTTAGAAGACAGAAAGTAGAGTCTTCATATGATTTTGAGAAAAAGGGTTTTTTTAAATAGAGAGTCACTGACTGAAAAGTACAGATATAATCAAATATTGAAGGCATTTGGAAACCTACCCCAGATGCAAATTTTGTCTTTGTGTCTGTAGCAATCTAACTCAAAAGTCAGAAATGAACATAACAGAGCTTGGAGTAATAGAAATCTGGGTGTGAATTCTGTGATTCTGATGTGTGTCTTCATACACATACTACTTTTGAGGGCACCCCATTTATATGTAAATGATGAATTCCTAAAATATGTACCATATGATTTGCAGAATAACAATGCCCCAGTTTTGCATAAATTAAACAGCAGATCCTGATAACTAAGCTTTCCCATTTACATTATGCCTCAGTTCCAAATCCATGGGATATAAATGAGAGCAGCATATGGTCCGGAATGGGAAAGCTGTGGGACTTTCATGTATGCACCATGGGAGCAAATGGCTGTCCCACAGATGGTGCAGTATTTAGATGCATCTCCTGTATGATGGATGCCAACGCACAGGAGGATGAAGCCATGAGCAGCCTCTAGAGGTCCCCAATGGCAGGCGTGCCTAGAACAGATGCTAGAGCTACACAAAGGGTTTGCAAGGGTAGATCTTTTCATATCTTGGCTTTCTGTTCTCAGTGCTTGTCTGTATGCGGAAATTTATGGCAATAGCTGAATGATCTTTCCAAAAAGCTGTACTATAGCTGGAAGTTCTCTGTGACAGCAATAATAATAAAAATAATTTTATTTCAGATTAATCACTTCAGTTTTTACATGAGCAGTGCAGGGAGCAGACACACTTTTGGGGGTTTGTTTTTAATTCTCTTGGCCTGGGGCTGTGAGAAGAAATTCACAAAGCAGAATAGATGATAAAGAAAGGTCTGAGATGCTACTTCCATATTCCACAGGCACAAGTTATATGTAATGCCATGAACATTGACAGAGGTGGACATTTAGACACAGACAACAGGGACAATATCACTGATAGGAAAGTCAGAAAAATCTTTATGTGAAAAGTAATTCAGTCCACTAGCATATTTTTAAATATTAGCTTTGGTTATTTGGAGAAGAGTTATGAAGTATTGAAAAGAAAAAGAACTTTTATTTCAAAATCTGCTCTGAATTTACCTGTGAATCCTTAGCCAGGTGTAAATAATAAATGAGTTAGCCCACAGGATCCTAGCACGCTAGTGTGTGTCCTATCAGCTCTAATCAAAACATGCATATAAAGCGGCAGAAAATTGTCACAACAGATAAGAAAATACTTGTGACAAATGACAGCACCGAACTGTCAGAGAGCAAGGCACTGTGAGCATACAGCACTCCTCTCCTTGGCCTTCTTCCCTCGGCTAACCATATCTCCCACACCCTGCCTGCCCTGCATGCACTCTCCTCCTGACCCCCCTCCCATTTCCTCCTCCTACAGCCATGCTCCTTTGCTCTCCAGATGCTTTCATGAATACTTTATAGTGTTGCTGGCATCAGGATTCTCACCACAGACTGGAAACTTGATCTCTGTTTGAAAATGCCCTGCCCTTGCTGGGCAGCAAGGGGCAGGCTTCCACGTGAGTTTTGGAGAAAGAAAGTGGTGGGAGCTAAGCCAGGAACAGACAGGTCTGATTCTTTTCGATTATCAGGAAGAGGATTTATGGATCAGAGCCTGGCTAGCAGAAAAGAGAGCAGAGACATGCTAAAGCAGGCATGGGTGCAGAGATGTGGCAGCAGCAGGCTCTGTGGTTAACTCCATATAGTGGGATTGGTACTGTTGGGGAATGCTCTCTGCTGACTCTTCTTGAGACCCCAAAAGCTTCTCCCACACACTTCACACACACATGAAGTATGTTTCTTCACACTTTTGTCTCCTTACCCTTTTTCCCCCTCCTTCTACAAAACATTTTTCTTTAATGTCAGAGTTAAAGTGACTCAACAAACTTCCTTTTAAGAATTCATCTCAGCACTTCAAAAAGCTGTGCTAGCATTTTCTTAGGATAAGGGTCAAAAAAGAGCAGGGATAGATCAGGATTTGCTTTTTGCCCTTGTCCAGGTGTAGCTAAAATCCTAGTTCATCCACAGCATATAAGAAGAATATGGTGGATAGATGGAAAATTTTATAAATTCTTGCTATTTCTGAGATCACAGAACAGATGTGGGTCTCAGATCTCTAGCAGGTTCACTGCACTGGTGGAATCCAAAGAACAGAGGTTTTTCTGTATGGTTGTTCTGTAAATCAGGGCAGACTGTATGTGTGTTACAAAAAGCTTAATCCCTGAATTTCCTGAGCTCCCCTACCTTGTCTTTCTTTTAGCTATTTCTTTGATATATATATATATTTTTAATTTGTGTTTATAGTTAGTTTTATTAAGGACATTCTGCTTCATCCTACTTTTCTGTTCCAAACATCTGGCAGTTTTTTTATTCTATTCTGCTTTTCCTCCTCTTAAATAGTGGTGAATCATTTTTCTCAGCCTTTCATTAACCTTTTCTTCAAAGTGTTTTGAGATTTTTGAGAATTCTTCTTTTCTGTGAAGACCTTTTCTCCATTGCAATTCCATTTTTGAGAGTGGATCAGTTCAATCTCTCTTCTTCTACCTTTCACTTTTTTGTCCTCAAAGTCTCACTGTATTTGGAATTAAAATGCCTTTATAGAGATTGCCTTTTGCAAACAATGTGTCTACACAAACTGAAAGTTACAGTCATTTGCTGGGTACAGAGCTCTCATTAGGAAGCCTTTTGGTCTTCAGCAGCTCCATAAACACCCATACACCCCACTATATAAACCCATGACATGTATAATATGACTTAGTGTTGCATATTTGAAAATTTCACAGCTAAATGTGCATGACTGTATAAAGTCAACTTCCCTCTCCACCTCCAAATGTGTCTCATAACACAGAGTATCCCTGAGTTGTTTCATAACTGAAGTAGCACAAAAGCAAAATCTGGCAGAGAGTGTTCTGGTAGACATCAAAGACCCACAAGAGGTCTACATTTGTGAAGTACAATGAGTGATAAAAATAAAAAACAACTGCATGCATAACTGGTTACTATTTTTTTCCCTAATCATATAATTTGAATTGATATTATTATTTTTTATTGTTACATTTACTCAGTAGAATCTTCCACTCACAAACTTATACACACAATGCCTGACAAGTTGTATGTGATACAGGCAGTGTCGTGAGTCAATTTACTTAAACATTTAATCATTAGACCACCTTTCACTATTAAAAAAAAAAAAGGTATCAAAGGCTAACTAGATTTCTAGGCACTCACAATAAATTTCCAAATGAAAAATGCATATTCTCCTCAGTTATAACAGTATTGATCAAAATTATGACCCTTTTCTTCCACCAATTTAATTGAAAAGGCAATTAATCTTAGTAATTTTTTCAATTTCTTTTTTTCTATATAAGATCACAAAAAGTTTGATAACTTCAGTAGAGCCAGGACAAGAAACTTATTTCTTAATATAGAAAATGTCCTCTAATAGCTAAAGCATGATAGAAAAAAAAATCCTTCTAGTCATGAAAATGTAGCAAATCAGCTCACTGCACTTAAAGCTCCAAAGTTTAAATTTGACCTGCGTTTTGGAATCTAAGTGAGTAATGAAGGAATTTTATTAGGAAATACTCTTGGAAAGCATTCAACCCAGTTTTGGCAGCAATAATTTCACTGTAGTCCAGGGAGAATTTCACCTTCTCAGAGTGTGCAACTTGCTGACATTAACCCAGAAGTAATCTACCAGAATCATGTAATCTAGTCCTTAAACATGTTCAGTGAGCATTTTGGGAAGAGTCACTAAAAAGACACACACTATCTCTTCTGTTTTGCATGTAGTTTCTTATCTTTGGTCTCAAATTCAGAATGTCAAAGTCTTAAGAAGGACTTTTCAGCCAAGGATGTATTTTTTCACAAATATAATACAGAGACAACAGCATTTGGAGTTGAATTTACAATTTACTCACTGCTGCCTCTCTTACTGGAATTAACATGGTTAGAAACAACTTCCAAAAAGAATTCTGTCTCTTGTGTAATTTTTTTTTCCCACACCAGCTCTTAAACTCCATTTTCTTTTATTTACTAGAAACTTAAAACTTCTTTTGGAATGTATTTAATTGTCTCAGTCACAGAATCACAGGATCACAGAATGCTTTGGGTTAGAAGGGACATTCAAGTTTGCCTAGTTCCAACACCTGTGCTGTGGTCAGAGGCATCTTCCAGTATGAGAATCATAGAACCAAACTGTGCTGAAGCTAGCCAGCACCTCTAGAGAGAGCCCAGTCCCACCTCTGCTTATTAGAGACAGAGCAGAGAGCCTAGAGCACAGACAGCTGCAGCAGGTTGCTCAGGGATATGGCCAGTAGGGTTTGATTATCTCCAAAGAGGGAGATTCCACAGCCTTTGTGGGCTCTTCATTAGTGTTCAACTGTGATTGTCATTACAGAAAAAAAAAATTTAAAACTTGTGTTTAAGCAGTATTTATTGCATTTCAGTTCAGTTTGTACCCATCACTTCTCATCCTGTCACTGAACAAAACTGAGAAGAGTCTGTCTCCATCTTCTTTAGTCCCATCACATATTATACACATAGATTAGTGTCTCCTGAGTCTCCCTTAGGGTAAACGGGTTTAGAAGTCTCAAAATGTTTTCATATGACAGATGCATCAGTAATTTCCAATTTTTAGTAGCCTTTCACTATAACTTCCATAATATGTCTATTTTTTTCTGGTACAGGAAAGCTGGACCCAGCACTCCAAGGAGGGTCTTACCAGTCCTGAGTGGACAGAAAGAATAACATCACTTGGTCTGTTTGTAACACTTTTTCTAATGAAGTTCCAGACACTGTCGAATTTCCACAAGGGAATTTCCACCGTGACTCATGGTCGTCCTAGCATCTACCAGGACCCCCTGTAGCTCTTCTGCAAAGCCACTTTGCAGAATGTTCTTTGGGGAGAAGGAAAGCCAGCTGGTCGGTTCCCAGTCTTTGTTGCTGAATTGAATTATTCCATACCAGATACGGACTTTGCTTTCCACTCATTTAAATTCATGGAGTTCCTTGAATCCCACTTCTCCAGTGTGTCCCCCTCTGAATGGCTATAAGGACAGCTGATATAACTAGCCACTCCTTCTGGTTTTGTATCTTCAGCAAATTTGCTGAGTGTGCACTCTGTCCCATCATTAAGGTCAGTAAAACAGGTGTTATGCACTGTTGGACCAACTATGGACTCCTGAAGGAAACCTGTAGTGATTATCCTCCAGCTGGAGTTCATGCTGCTTTTACATCCCTTTATCTAGTAGAGATTTTGAAAGCTTTCAATCCACCTCACTGTGCATTTATCTAGCCCATACCTCCTCAGCTTTGTCAGCGTTTTCTGTGATAGTGGCAAAACCCTTGTTAAATCAAGCTTAATATCATCTACTTCTTGCCCCCCCCATCCATAAAGCCCTTTTTATCATTGTAGATGACTACGAGAATGGTGAGATGTGATCTCACTTTATAGATTTATATTGATTTCTTCAAATACCCTGCTTGTCTTCAATATGCTTTGAAATTTCAGGATTTTTAGTCCACAGTCTTCCCATGGATTAAGGTGAGACTGAGCAGTGCTTCCCCACATACTCTTTCTTGCCCTTCTTGAAGACAGGAGTGATATTTACTTTCTTCCAGTCATCAGGGATCTTTCCTGATCACCATGACCTTGCAGAGACAATGAAGAATCATTTCACAGTGAC
Source organism: Dicaeum eximium (assembly GCA_013396995.1). Taxonomy (NCBI): domain Eukaryota; kingdom Metazoa; phylum Chordata; class Aves; order Passeriformes; family Dicaeidae; genus Dicaeum; species Dicaeum eximium. The sequence goes on along the minus strand of VWZP01006535.1, from coordinate 106,941 downwards.
CTGGTCCAGCTCTCTCAGCACTCACAGGTACATTTTGTGAGGTCCCAGAAGCTGTGTATGCCTCATTCACGTAAATACACCCTAGCCAGATCCCCCTTCAGCAAGAGTAAGCTTCTTTGCTCTAGATTCACGTTTGTTGGTTTAAAGTGACTGTTGCTTAAACTTTAAAATATTTTTCAGAAGGGATTTGATCAAATGACTCAGGAATTTTAATAATCACCGGGACAGAGCACCCCTGCATCACTAATTGAAAAATTGACACTAAAACATGGACAGAAAAGTTAAGGAAACTATTTTTGTGAGNTGGAGTCTGCACCTGAGAGACGCTTTGGCACCCTTCCCAACAGAGACTGCTCACCCCCTCTCGGATTGGTGAAAACATTTGTTGTCATCTTGGACTGTTTCTTCTTGTGTTGGGGAGTGTTTTCTTTTTGTTGTTCCTTAATAAATAAGTTTTTTCCACTTTCCCTCTGAAGTAATTCCTCCCGAACACGGTGAGTGCAGGGGGAGGGGCGGAGTAGTGGAGGGTTCATTTTCCTTTAAGGGGGCTCCTTTGGAGATTTTCCCCTAATTTGTCCTAAACTAGGACAGAGGAGTAGGAAGGGATAGGTTGGCTGAATGTTAAAAGTTTTGAGAAAACTAATAGCCTAAAAAGTCCTTCATGTGGAGGTAAACAGTTTAAATCACTGAAATCAGAATGCATTATTGAACAAATTTGCATCAGTGACGTTTATGAAATGGACTTTTCTCAGCTCTCCAAGATAAGCAAAAAACTGTTAAATATCCAAGCTGGATCCAAAACAAGACTGTGTAAGTACAGAAATTTTTTTGCAAGCTGTACTTCCAGGAGTAGGTCAATACAGAATCATGGATGTGTGTTAATATGGCTGCCATCTATGCAAGAAAAGCTTACTGGGGGAAAAGAATACAGTGGATACTGTCATCAAAATATCATCTTCTGCCAATGCTAAGATTTTAAAACAGAAACAAGGGCTTATTTTGAAAAACAATAATCTTTTAAATATAAGAAATTGCTTAAGACAAGTTAAAAATTTAGTATCCCAAGCTTGAAGAGTATGAAAAACCTATCCCAAAAAACCAAAACGTAATATGCAGACCTTATGACAATAAAGCTTCCAATAAAACAAAACTTCTGCACATCTGTAAGTGCCATAGGCATTATCCAATATGCAATGAAGAACCATCACATATATTCCAGACATGAAATAAAACTAGATGAATCTCTGGAAATACAGTGCATAGGCAAAGATGAAGGATTATCTGTAACTTCACTGTCTGGATTGATCTCTGGTCTTTCTTCATTTAAGCATACCACTAACTGGCATATGATATATAGCTCAAAGCAAAATGAACAGTGAAAAGGTTTGATCCATACCAGCTGGCAAAGAGTTGGTTTTATGCCAGCATTAGTAGGATGTGCAGGAGCTGTGTTGGGATTTAGTGGCTCTACAAAAATATCTGCATGCTGAAAACATCAACTCTGTGGAGTTATCTCTTTCTGCTGGGTGTTACCTGTCCGGAAACAAATGCTCACCACCCAGAAATGTACTTTACTTTGATACAATTCAGGAAGGAATGTTCTGTGGGGAGAAGGAAAGACGGAAATGATCTGGGAAACAATGATAAATGTTGAAATCAACCATCAAATCTACATACTTATAAATATACTCAGTGTGAGATCAGGAAACAGGAAATGTGCATAGTGTTTATTACCCACACACAGCAGTGAGACCAGCTGCCTACATGTCCTGGAGTGGTCAGGATAATCCTGTAATTAACAATGCACCTCAATGGGGAAAAAAAAAATCTAGTCATCTCATACTTGATGATGGATGTGTGGAGGAAGAGGGCAGCAAAGAGCATTTAAAGACCACTGTTAGCAATTTCTGAGAAGCTGATTCCATGCCATGTTCACAATGCAGTTTTTCTGCACACCAGCACATCCTCAAGCAGTCCAGATATCTTCTAGAGGTCCTGTGTCAGGACATCCTGTTCCTTAACAGCAGATATACAAGCTGTATTTCTCTTAGAAGCCAAGAGATGCTACTGTAGAAATGTAACACTTGATGTAATTCTACTAGTACCTGATGCCAATTGAGATATTAAAGTATGGTAGAGATATACAATCATGATTAACTCTTTAAAATATTATTTTTTGCTACCACCCCTCACTATGAAAAGAAAAGGATTTCTGAGATCTCAATGGTCAAAAGGATGGAGATCACTATAAGGGGAGGTTCCTTTTGTAGGGATGGCAAATGCTGAATTCCTCTGTGGAAGACACAAAACTGCAAAACCATTTCAATTTTTTTAAAGTGTGTAATGGATACTCTATTCATCCTCTATGCATTGCAGTTTCTAAGATGTATATTTTCTTCAACTTTAAAATTCAGTATAATGAGACAAGCCTTCTTAGAGAACAGAATTAAATCTACAGATCTACTAACAGGTTATATCCTTTACTCCTTCATTCACACAGAGAAATGTTACCACTGAGCAACAGAATATCTTGGTGTTGATTAAGGCCCCTTTGACCACGGAGAAATTACTTTCACTGATTTTTGCTAGACTTGAGAGAGAGAGTGGTTTGATGGCAGGACTGCATAAGGGAAGGGACGGGTTTAATGATTCATGACAACTGAGCCTTACCTACAGTATTTTAAAGTGAAAAAATCAGTTAATGCAAAAACTGTCATACCCATGCCCATTTTTGTAAGGCTTTTTTTGAATTTACCATCTCAAAACTCACATTCTGTAAGACATACAGTAATGATTATTTATCTATCAGAGAGCAGCACTACAAAACAGCCTCACTGGTTTGACTAAGCCAAGCACTGAAAAGGAGAAGGAGGGATAAGATTTCCGATTTTAGGCAGAGATAGCCTTTATTCTCTCTCTGCTGGGTTTTCACTTAACGCCAGATGTTACCTAAGAAGAAGAACAGCCCAGCTCCTCTGATGCTGAGCAGCAGAAGAGCTAGTGTAAAGATATTACCTTCAAAAAAAGTATAAATCCTACTTTTTTGGGGGTAAGACTGTCAAATATTGGTGTCTTTTCCAGATATATTCCATGCACACACTTAAAATCACTAAATGATATTTCACTTTGCTCTGATTGATGATGGAAAACATAGTGGGCAACTTAAGTCTTTTGGGGTTCCCCTCTATTTCCTACACCCACAGAAGACATTAATTTTGCTGTTTGTCCATCTGCCTTGATGCTGTATTTTGTTCTAGACTTGTGTTCATGACACGAAAGTCAAAATCGTGTCATTATGATCAAAAGTGAATGAACAGTGCACAAATTCTCAGTGATGTTTCATTTATATACTGTAATGGAGACATGAGCATTTAAAATAACTGTGCTGTACTCTGCTCCAGGTGCCTGCTAGTGTAGCAAGAGATGAAGGGTTAAAAATGTCTCCTTGTCCTTTCAAAAGTTCTGCTTTGTTTTTAAGCTTAAAATAGCCTCCAGTTCATCTATGTCTCCCAAAAGGGAGCTGTTTGCAAACAGCTTTTTCCTTTTCTCCCTGCCTACAGCCCCGCCTGCTCAGACCAGAGACTTCATTCTCCCAGCCAAGGCAAATGGGTTGCAATTCCCCTTGGATTTCATCCACAAATCCCCTTAATTGGCAGGAGAGATTGCCACTGAGTGGTGTGAAGGACTCTTTCCTCCACAGGGGTTGATTGTGCTGCCTCCGCAGGACTACCCGCACCTGCCAGCCGGCAGAGCAAGAAGCCAGCATTGGTCATCGTCGGATATGAGCCTCCTGCCTAGTTAGAATACAATGCTTTAAAGAGCATGCAGAAGACTACATGGAGTGCACTTGAATATAGCATTATTTTTTTTGGGACGAGCACTATTGCGCTTGGCACTCAAAATGAGTCAACCGTTGCAGTACAATGTCCTTCTCTTTCTTGATGCACTGTGTGGACTAAATAGTGAGTATTTAAAGCTACCTAAGCAGTGCTGTCACCAAGGGATTACAGCTAAAGAAAAAGCACTGAGTAAATGACAATGCATCAGAGGTCAGCACTTTGTCTTCCACCTGTGTCACCCATAAGAGCATCCTATGCAGTCCTCCTAGCTCTGGGATGGTAACTGCAGGAGAAAAGGTTTGTCCATAGAGGTATATAACCATGGGGAAAAGCAAGCCAGCGAAAAATGCTCAGTAGCATCAGTTTCTCAACTGAAGGGTACTTACCAGCAGTGAATGTGAAGAGCCATGTGGGTTGGCAGCAGTCAGTTCTTGCTTTCAGAACCATAATGTTCAATGTACAATAGTAACTCTCTTCAAGCTGGTGCAGCTGTTCAGCTCCATCAGGCACCTACTGAGTTGAAGGGTAAGTGCTCTATTTGAACACTGAAGTCTCCATTTCGAAAGGCAAATGAATTTCCTGAAACCTGCAAAAGCCTTAGCAAGTCATGCAAATAGCATACATGAGTTGGTCATGGTAATTTGAACACTTAATTAGGATACCCGTTTTCTCAATTAAAAACAAAACAAAAAAAAAGGAACACAAAAAAATCCCTGTATTCCATCTGTCTCTAACTTGCCATTTTCAGTCTGTTTGTAGGTCCACAATACAATGTGAGCTTGGAAGGCAAGTGGACTAACCAGCTTTATAAGACCAAATAGAAACGAGCAAATACTTTGTAGAAAAACATTCATTTGGCAAATTTCTTAATTTAGCCACTCATAAAACTCCTGCAAATCATATCCGTTCTGGGAAAGTTTCTCCCAAATTGTTACTGTGTGTAATTCTTGCTTTTCGCTTCACCTGACAGAAAGTAGTTGGACCTCTGTAGTTTTAGCAATGTGAAATTCAGATTGTCCTGTTCAGGTTTTGTCTGACCTACAGGAATTGCACTCAAGAATATTAGACAGCTCAACTTCTCCATTTAAATTCTCCATTTAAATGTATTACTGGATGGTGGAAGACTAGGGCTTGCCAGGTATCACAGTCTTGAGTCTCTATGTCTGAATGCTTTCTAGAAAGACCACAGGTCCTAGTCACAGTGCAATGGTCATGACCCTTTTTTCCAGAGGTCCCTCCCAACACTTTCTATGGTATTGTAATACTGCTCAAAGCAATTCTTGCTCTTTGATAAAGGAAGAGTTACATATTTTAATAGCCATATCTACTGTTCATTCTTGCATCTACAGTCTCCATGTTATGCCACATGACCACTGATGAGTATGTTAAGTCCACCTGTGTTCAACCATTACAGGAAAGATTTCACATTTTCAAGTTCAGTCTTTTTGGTTGCCTGGAGATATTCACTAAAAATATGTAGCTTCCAGCAATAATCTGAAGCAAAACATGAGCAAGGAGTGAAAACGGAAAGCAAGGTAAAGTTGAAAGCAAATTTATGTGTAATGCCCATGGATACTGGAGAGGAATGTTGGCCTTATCCCTCATGATGACACACCACTGGTTCTCGAACAGGAGTTAATGCTCTTACTTCTCAAATGATGAATATTGGAGCTTATTTTCTATGTATGAGCAAGATCTCTTTAGGACAATTTGAAAATTAGAAGAATGCTGTTGAAGACTGTTGTGCTGTTTGATCGCTCACCCCAGAAATATTACATGCAATGTAAGGTAATGTAAGGTCCCAGACAGGCTCATTGCACAAGAGAAAATTTTATTTAAAGACAATAGAAACTATGAATGCTTGGAAAAAAGTGTTGCTGCATAGTTTGTTCTCTGGACTGGATGTAATATAGCAGTAGAAATGTAGCAGTCTGGCCAAGAGAAAATTAAGGAAATAAGTTTTGGTAGGGTATTTGTTTTGTTTAGTTTTAAATCAGAGAACCGTTTATGATTCTAGGATTCTATGAACATTATGTCTTTGTAAATGAAGCATTCAGACAAGAAATTTAAATTTGGCACAATAGGTAACTTGAAAGATGAGTGGTTCATAATTAAACAGGATGTTAGCTAGTGAAGGAATTATTTTCTAAAACTGGTTTTCCCAATGAGATGTGCTTTTATTTTTCTTGTACCACGATGGCTCATAGGAAAAAAAGGTGGAAAGGAGGATGTGGTCACAAAATCTTCACTTGAGAATGCCCAGTGACACTCAGTGATACAACTTACAGCTCCACTGCAAAAACAGTCTCCTTCCATCTGCACAGTTTCAATGATGGTAGTCACAGCTTATACAATTCATATTCGTATCCTCTGTATCTACATTATACAGGTCCTCACTGAGAATTAGCTGTTAAGGAATTAAAAAGTAGTGCAGAAACCTAGGTAGAAGAAAGGAGGGAACAGGTTTAGAAATGCAGCTCTGTTATTGAAAAGGGAGGAAACTCCTCGTTAATTGACCAAGCTCCTAGTCAGGGATTTCAGTTGTGCTTAAAACTCAAAAGAAGTTCATCTTTTTGCACCTAGGTAAAAAATTATATAATATGACATATTACAACACAATTCTGTTGAAAGTCATGGGTAATACAATAAAAACAAGAATTGTAAATCTCTATCAAACTTCTGTTTTAATCATCCCATTATTTCCATCTTGTCCTAGCATTGAGTTACTGCTCGGCCTATGCTTACACATCCATGCAGTCTCTGATGTTGTCTTAAATCACATTTCAGGAGGCCAATGCCCTCATCAGTGCTTTTTTCTTAACCACTCAGATTAAGATAAGTTCATTCACTAACATACAGTAGTGCCACGGTTTCCTTGCAGTTTGGGGGAAATAGTATACTGCACTTGTCCCAAAGGTAAAATTCATCTTTATTTCAAACAATTGGGATTTTATTGAATATAAATCGAATATTGCTTAAATAAAGCAGTTTGTCTGATCATTCTGTAACATTTTCAGGCTATGTAAAAATATTTTGCAGCTCCAGCACCAAACTCTACTGAAGATATTTATATATATATGTATGAGAAATTACCTTTATAATCTCATTATTGATATTTTATGGGCAGATACCCATGTATGAAGACTGATTAACCTGGCTAAATTCCTTCTGAACCTTAATAATAACAGTAATTTTATACAGTTGTATTTAATGTTGTCTGAAGCACGCAAGCTTCGGCCATCCATTAACACATGAACATCTGAAACTTTGGCTGGAATAAAAACTACTAGTCAGTCCATTAAATTCTGTGTTTGATAATTCAAACTTTAATCTTTTCTTCGGTCCTTTGCTACAAGCATTCAAAATACCATTCAAAATAAATGAAGGAAAAAGTCCTCTTAAATGTGAAGACAAACATTGTAAACACCTGTGAATATTTGTTGCCTTTGTCCAATTTTAACAGTTTTGACAGAATGATTAAAGGTGAAAGATTGAGAGATGAGAAATTGCTTCTTTTTCTCTCCCAGTACTAGACTCCAGTTCAGCAAATCAAACTAACCTATTTGTCCTGCTGTGTCACTTCTCCATTTGCTCATCAGTATGTCTGCTACTCACTATTTAAAATATTTATTGAATAAAGATCACCCTGGGCTACAGCAGTGTGTGAAAAACTTCAGCCATTGAGAAGAAAGACAAAAAAGGCAGGTAGTCAAGAATTAAAATTTATATTTTTGTAACCTAAATAAACCTCTTTAACCTAAATTTCGTCTGCTAATAAAATGTAGGAAAAAAGTTAGTGACTACTTCTATTGTTGTGCCAGACTCAATGGGTGGTTAATCCTAATTTGAATTTTAATTCAATTTTAAATGAGTGTAAGGAGTGTGAAATATTGGACTAGAACCATTTATAGTGAAATAGAAACTCTGGGGCAGCCTTCATCTACACATGCTTTTATCTGGATGCAAAAAAGATTTACTCTTTATAGAACATTTTTTTTTACTTCCTTTTTCTTCACAATATACAGTGATTATTCTAGAATGTCACAGAAGCCTTATTACACTACTTCTTAAAAGAAACATGTCTGTGTCAGAAGTAGTTAAACACAAAAGTGTTTGGAGTTATTAATCACATTTTTTATTTCTTACTTTCCTGTACTTTGTGTGTGTGATTTGAAAGACAGGCACTTTGTCAGAATTGCAATTTCATGTTTAAAAATAAGGGAAAAGAGAAGAAAATAAATGGCTTTGAGTACTATGCCTTAGTATTGTAACTGTGTGAAGGAACAGCATTCATCAGCATGAGATCTGAATTTCTTACCTGCTGAGTTTTGAGGTACATAAAATCATATCCCATTCTCCAAGCCACAGAAAGCATAAACTTGCTTGAAACTTCTCATATAAGTAAAGTTTAAAAGCTGCTTGGGAATTAATTACTCTTTCCTAGAGAGTGTACAAAGACAGCAAACAACTATGCTCATAGTCAATGTACTTTAACTTGGTTAAACAATGTGAAGACATAAAGGACCATCTTATTCTCTGGCCACATTATTTTCAAGTAATGTGGTTGTAACACAATAAAAAAGAAAAAAGTAAAAAAAACTGATATGAAGATGAAGAATTAATTTAAGTTTTTCAGGGCTCTTCTAAAGGTGAAGGTTTGGAACAGTAGTCTCATCTATTTTTTTTGTGCTATGGTCAGTAAAAGTAAATCAGCCAACCAAACAATAAATATAATCTACAAATTGTATGTCTGCTTGTAAAGTAAATTCACATATAGACAAAACCTTGTTGTTTGATGCTGTGAGAGAAGACAACATATACTTGTGCACTCAGCCTAGTTTTGAGAGCCAGTGAACATCCCCTTGAAACCTGCTGCAATCCACATGAAGGAAAATAACAAGTGTCCACCCCAATAATCATCTGTGCCTGTGGCATGCTTCTGTTGTACAGGAGTTACTGGAAAGCCTCACCAGCGTAGACCAGGCTGCTCATTAGGATTATGAGGTAGTTCAGCCCTACAGTGAGGATATCATTTCTCTGGGAGGATTCTACACCAGCAGCTCATTGCATTACATATGCACTCATTAGACTAAATTTTTATGGTAGACAGCACAAAGCGAAAGCTGAATCTCAAGAGATCAAGAGACCCTCATAAAGGGCATGGTGTTGGGGAGCACATGGCCTGAAAGGAACTGTTCTTATTTTTTCTTTTTTATTTTTTTATCTTTAAAAACAAAACAAAAAACAAACAAACAAACAAACAAACAAACAAAACCCCAAAAAACAAACACAAAACCAAACAACCCCTCCCTCCCCCTTATTCCCCCAAAAGGCCTCATTTCACCAGAACAAAAATATGTAAGTTTGTTTATTATCCAGCTTCTGCCACAATGTGGCCCTGGGGAGCAGGACACAGCTGTGTTGCATGCGACCCTGCATGCAAGCACAACCCACCAAGTGTTCTTACTTTCCAGGAGCTCTGGCAGCACAGCCATTTACAAATCTACCCCACAGCAACAGTTGTGTGTAAGGCAGGAGCATCCTGTCAGGGACATATGGGCCTCCGCAGGCTGGTGATGAGTCCTGGGGATGCAAGGACGTGGTCCCACACACAAACTGTGAAAGGGATCTGCAGGGAAACTCACCAGCACCCTGGCTCTGAGTTGGATGCCATGCACACCCCACTCCTGACCCGTCTGCCTGCTCCCAGCATTTGCGTGCCGGGGTCTTTCTTCCCATAATTGGCTACGCTGACCTCTGCTCTTCCTTGCAGCCTGAGGACTGCCTTTGTCTCAGCTCTTATCTTGGCAGTCCCTCATCCCTCATCCTCACCCTGTAACCCACCGACTGGAGTTTCCTGTTTTCCACCCCTGCACACAGCAATCTCTGCCTTATCTCCCTGCTGGTTTCATTCTCAGCTCCATCTGTTCGTTTGACATTTATGAACCTCATCAAGCTTTTGTTTTCAGACCCATCCAAATTTAAATACCTTCCATTGTATTTCTGCTTGCTCGGTTCTCACATTTGTCACTGGGATGATAACTGCGCTGAATAACCTAAATTTGGTTCTAAATTTGGTTCTGACTTTAGTTCCTATCCTTTTCAAAAAGCCTGCTGTGCTTTCAAAGCCTCACAATGAGGTCTCCATGGCTAAAACAGTCCTTTTTTTGCTCTATGCCTGTCAGGCATTCTCCAGATGCTTGAAACTTATCATATAAGCATAGTTCCTCATCCTACCACTGTCTTCTCCCAGCCATAAAATGTATTTATTTGTCTGCAAACATCATCTGATTTTGTCAGACTCTCACTCAGTTTCATGCTGAGTGATTTAAATTTAGTGATTTACACTCCTGTGAGAAGCATTTTTTACTGGTTCAGGATGATTCTGCCATTTCTAAAATAAACAGGACACCTTTCCTTCACCTGGCCTTCCTTCTCAGCAGAGGACAGGCTTGAAAAGAGAATACATTTTTTAAAAGTATATTTTTAAAAGCATATATTCCCTCCTCACTTATGGTTATATCTCTTGGATGCTTTACTCTCATCTGAAAATGTCTCATTCCTCCATAATTTTTTCTATAGTGAAGTGTTACATAGATAAAGGCAGGAAGGAAATATATCTAACTTAATTTATCCTTATTTTTATCTCTAAATCTGATTTAAATCCCTCAGTTATTAAATCGGCTCAATTCCAAGTATGCCACCTGCACAGGATACTACAAGAAATATGTTGCAATCATAAGGCCAGTTCAGGAGCTGAAACTTAAAGAAAAAAAATATCCTACAATTCCCTTGCCCCCTGGCAGAGAAAACCGTGAAAGAAAAAAAACCCCTCATTTCAAACACACAAAGTATAGCCTAACATTGATATCCAAAACTTCCAGATAATTTAAAACTCCACATTCCCTAGTCACCTTACTAAAGCATCCACAGAAAATCCATACCTCACTGTTGTGGGGTTTTTTGACCCATAAATTAGGTTGGTTTCTTTAAATATTATCCTAGGTTCTTGGGTTACAGTCTTTGGCAGCATGCAAGTGTCCTTTTGACTAAAACAGCTACCAACTTTTCCTTTTATTTCCAGCCTTCAATTTTTTGGGTTCCTGTGTTCCCTACAAATACCTGCTTTGTTCTTGTCCAAACGATTCTCTAGTGACAGACACTTTTCCTTCCCAAGTACCTAGTAATGGTTCAAATAAGTTTAGTGAATATTTTTATCTTAATCCAAGGAATTTTAGTTCCATTATCAGCTTCACTGCTCATCATTGAATTTTATTTTATGTGTCTATCTTTCATTATTTTTAGGACTGTTTAATAATCTTCATCAATAAATCACAACTCTTCACTTCTCTGATTTCCCAACATGCTATCAAAAAATTTTGCATTTAAAGATGTTATACTCCTTTTCTCATATTTTTCAGCTTAGTCCACAAAGTGATCAAATCATAGCCAAAGAATTTCCACAAACTCTTTAAAAATCACACTCATTTTGCCAAGCCATAGAACAAAATGGTGATCACAGCAGATACTGCTACACTATAAAGTCAGAGGAACTCAAAACTGTAGAAAATTAATTAACAAGAGTATCTTTCTGAAATTGAAATGACAAAGAACCACAAGAGTAAACAGAGGCAATGGCTTAGTTCTGAACTTGTTATTTCATGACCAGCACGTGATCAACTAGCAACACCTGTATTAATAGCGCAGCTATCTCAGAGCTGACTTCTGACTTTTCCGGGGTATAACATGGGGCAGCAGGATAGATTTGTGCAATTAAAATGCAGACACCTGGGCTGACTTTTAAAGACCAGATGTGCTTCAATTAAACAAGCCCTGAGGTTTGCTTAAAACTAGCACCTGCTTCCTGGTAACATGCAGTCACCTGGGTTTCTGTGTAAATTTTAAGTTTTGAACGTCTTTGGCTGTTTTTGAACGGAAATGCCTCTATTTAGGTACTTCACTGCAAGCAAGTCAAATTACCTTTTCTGCAAGGTATGTTCCAAATTTAATTCTCACCCTTCAGCTTCCTGCAGAGGTTTGCTCCTAGATGTTGTAAAACAGCCAAGAGCTAAAAGCTGCCCGCTGTGCTGTCCCCCAGTATTTAGTTTTTGATACTTTTAGCTGCAGTGAACAATGGCAGAATTGAAAGCAAACCTCTAATGAGTCAGCACAGTTGGTTAAACTACAGCATCCCTTAGGCCACAGGAAAAAAGGCAAAGTTAGTCAGTAGCTGTGCTCTAGTTTCTCTTGGCACCTTGCGGACACGTTCATAGGCTCTGCCTGGCAGCTCCCTGGTTTGTAACAACACGGACTTGACTTTGGGGATGAGCACATGTGCATCCTCTGACTAGGGACTCCCTCGTGCCATCTGTTGTGTGCCAGCTGTACTGAACCAGCGTGCACCAAAAAACTCACACATTTTGAGACTTGCAGGTAAGACAAAGCTGACAACTGCCTCCTGGTGAGCAGATTTATAATTAGAGGAATAGGACCTTCCACAGATACACAAAGTGAGCTCAGTAGTTCAGCTTAATAAATCTCAGGTTCTGCATCCATGCTGTACTTAAAAATATATTACTATATTGTATTTGGCAGGTAAGAAGTCAGTCGAATGATATCTCAGTCAGCATCTCTTTCACATATTGGAAGAAATTATGATTTCTGTGTAAATCACTGTCTGCCTACTTTCCTCTCAGCCTTAGTAAATGGTAGCTGATTTAGATAAGAGTTTTAAAAACATTCATTTTTAAACAAATTAGTACTCAAGGGCCTCAGCTGGATTCGGAGCTCGTTGATTTTAGGGTGTTTTTAATGCCTGGTGGGATCTATGACAAAGGGGTAGTGCAAGAAAGCAGATCTCAGTTTTTTTTTTCTGATAGTCTTTTCAATAGGTAGTGGTAAACTCTGCAATTTGCAAGCATTATAAGCCAACTGGCCTAGTAAGTGGTCTAGTACAACAGAGCAGAAATACCCTACCTCAGTGAATGAGCAGCCAGCACTTTACAGGGCCTGTCCAGTGGCAGAAGGAAAACTGCAAAATAAAGCTGCAGCTGTATTTGGTGAGGCAGGCTGAATTTTTACTTGGAAGAAACTTTCTAGGAACTTCCAGGGTAATGCGAAAAGCAAAAGTGTCCTTGACTTAAAGCAGAATGAGCAACTGGTTCCCCAAGGTGCTTGTCTCAACTCCCTAAATCATATTTCTATATAGGTTGATGTTGTGGTTTTCAAACTATCTTAATTTTTATTCTAACTCCTCTTTTGATTGTTCTGCTCAAACAAAAAAACCTCCTATGTTTAAATTCAGCTTAGAACAAAAACACTTCTGCATCTGCAAAAACTGTTTTATCTCCAAGACAGCCAAACAGCAGGATCAACAAAGCAATCCATGACTATTTTTGTCTGGGTGCCTGTGGGGAGAATAGATTTTTGATGATTTGCCTGGGGCATCATCAGCTTTCAAAGTGTAAAATACACAGAGAAGGACATGAAATGTTCAGAATGTCTTAGACTGGTCTTCTGCAGTGTCTGATGGAACTATGGGCAAATGGATCATTCATTTTACCCAAAGGTGTTCAGCTTGCAGAAGCCAGAGGGAGTTGACATCAGCTCTTGATGTAAAGACTGAGCATAAGCATGAAGATGTTATGGTTCTCTGTCTACAGCATTTTCAGAAGGCCTGACTTCATAGCTAGTGACTCTTGACAGGTTTTTTCCCAGCTGGTCATTTCTAGAAGGCAAATAACTTACACACTACAGTAGCACTTAGTGAATTACAGTTTTTTCTGCTAATATGTAAAAGGCACAGACATATACACATGGGGTAAGCATGCAATTTTAGCAATGCCGAAACACACAGACAAACATCAATAAGAAAAAATGTGGAACTAATAATGAGTTTAATTTGGCTGTCTTTTTCTTATTTTTAATGAACACGGTAAACCTCAGATACACAGTATCAGAAACATCAAAGGAACAAGAGAAAGGATTTTGTTGGTATTTTGATAGTGTCAATCACAGAAATATGTCTGAAAGGATCCTTTATTCTATTAACATAAAAAGCCCCTGTTTTGTTTTGTCATCTGAAACTGTAACTGGTGAGACTCTGCTATTCATTTGGATTAAGTGTGCCACATTTCTTTGTCTTGTTTTGTGATCCGTAGTTCACAATTTTAGGGAAAAGGTGCTCAGGTATTTAACGCTAGGATGCAGGTTCTCCTTTACCAAGGAAGCACCTGAAGAAGTGGACAGAAACTCACCTCTTCTGTCTCCCCCTGGCACAAAGTTTCTGGCACCCAGCCCAGGCAACAGGGAAGCTCTGACAAGGACCCTTCCTGCCGCTTCTTCCAAGATATTTTTCTTCAGCAGCACCCTGCTGCTCCTGAGAACAGGATGGAGCTTGGGATGTAGGAACAGGCTGTGTCCTCTCTTGTGGGCAAGTCACTGCCAGCCATTAGCGCTGTACTCTGCTCCTCTCACATCCCCATGGACTGTATAGAGGGTACAGAGAGAAGAGGGAAAGCAGACAGAGAAATAATTCAGAGAGGGAAATAAGCTCCAGTACTATACAAATGGAGAAAACAATGATGTGGAGCTCTTTGCTCCCAGAAAGCAAATTCCAGAGATGTGAGCAAGAACTGAGTCTGCTAATTGGTATGTGCAAGCAGAAATTATGCAGTAGAGGCCAGGTTTTGCAAGATGTTTAGGTGGCCACAGATGCTGATAGACATGTAGCCCCAGATCCTTGGAAATATTTAGTATTTACCTATCTCTAGTAAAATTAAAAAATCTTAATTGAATGTCAACATCTAATTCATTTCTGTGAGTTTGGCCCCTGTGTGTTTTCAGAGAGGAGGCCCTTATCAGATTCCTCAGGTACCTACATACCTTTACAAATCTGTCCTTACATGTCTGAGTAAAGATGTGAAACACAATCAACACTCTTATTTCATTTCCTCTAACCTGTATCAACAAGTAATTTTTTGACAGTTAAAGCCCAGAACTTGCATGACTGTAACTTAAATCCCAACAGAATTGCTAGTAGGCTGGTCCTTTTTAACTTCCAGATTTTAAATTGGTTCTTCTATGAGAGTTACTGGCACCGGTCCATAGTTTTTCCTTCTGGATCTCATTTCCCCCCAGTAATAATCCTTCCTCTTTTATTTTTGTCTACAATATTCAGGTCAGGACTGGATAATCTTGCTTTATTTTTTGAAATTAACCAATAGTAGCATTTTTTAAAGCAGGAGCAAATATACATAAAACACTCAGACATCTGGATCTGACAGTCAAGATGTCAGTGTTGCCTTATGATCACATGTACTTGTCACAGATCCATCTTACAGCACATAACTTCACATTCTGCATGTTCTCCAGCATGTGTGAGCAGTCCAGTGGCTTGGTTTTTTTTCCTTGCTGTCAGAGCAACACACAGGCGATTACCTAGTTTGGTCTTGCTGTGCTCATTTAATTTCCAATGTAACTTCATCTCCCCATTCCTCTGTTATTATATTCACGATTCACTTTGATTTGTGTTTTTTTAACCATTGCAGAAGCCGTCATTTTGACAGCCTTGAAAATCATCTGTTCAGGGAGTAACACGCACAGGCAGCACTGCAAATTTTCCCAATCCTGTTCAAATAGGATACCCCAAGTCCACAAGAGAAACCACTCTCGGCTCTAAAAGCTTTTTCTTTGCTCAAATCATTCAGGTCTTGCATTCCTTTGTAAGGCAGCGTGCAAGCATGGACTGGTTAATGGTGGCTGCAGCTGTACCTCTCTGACAGCACCTTGACATGGGCCAAATTCCTGATTTGTAGAAGACAGCATCTGATGGCAATATATTTTTTTGTCACAACTGCCTTAGTTTGGATTTGAACCAAAGACCCAGAGATGAAAGGCAATATTTTAGCCTCTTGAGATATTCGGTACACCTTATCATGCCTCCTTCTCAAATCTTTGGGTTTCTTAAATCTTTGAGGTTATTTCTTTTTTCTTCCAAGCTTTTATTCATCCTCCTTGAACCAGAATTAGGCTCCTCAACAGAGTATGACCCACATATTCCAGAATGTCTACTGCGCCTTTTGAGTTCTTTCTCTTCTAGGTATCACTATGCTTTCCATGGGCCAAAAGAGTTCCATGTCTTTTCTGTTCTTTGTCTACCCTCTCTTAGTATTAAAAAACATTCTATAATACCAGTGGGTTTGGTGTTAATGGGTACAGTTTGATTCTTCCTCTCCTTGACAATGCTAATAAACTTCCTGGCCATGGGGAAGGTCAGACTGTATTTCTTCTTGTCCTGCCTGAAATATGTGCCATAAAATTAAATTAAATAAATATTGCCTCTGTCAGTAATACATGATTTTAATGGCAGACTTAGCTATACTGAAGTATGATTTAGCAGCAATGAAGCTACTTATAGCATCCAACCTTATTACGAAATAAATTAGTATCCATCATAATGGTGTGACATTGACTCCTTTAGACAGGGTCCTCCCCATTGTGCTTTTTTTAATAAACTCCAGAAATAATAAGAAAAAGCTTCTAAAATTTGCTAGCTTAATATTTTTTTCTGAATGCACTAAGAACAATGGCAGACTATTTTTGCCACTCTTTGTCGACAACCTCATTCCAAATTAAGAGAACCATAGATATTTTTCCTACATTTTTCTCTACTAGTTGCTACTTCAAAAAAATAAAGTCAGCAACATATTTTACTGTATCCACCCCATTAGAATTCCCCCAGTTACCCAGCTATAGTTTGGCGTGTTAAGTATGTACATATGAGTCCTGAATTCTCCTGATCACAGTGACCTATTGCACATGATTAAAAGCAAGCAACGGGATAGAGTGTTGGAGAGCAGTGAGCAATCGAAAGACAAAGCCTGTGACATCTGGCTGAATATGCTGTTCTTCTGGTGGAGACAATTTATGGCTTGTTTTCATTTATTCACTGAAGTGCCATGGTGTAACCTTTCTGACCTCACATTTACGGGATTTGTGGTAGTTCAAATCATCATCAGGCCTTCGTAAATGCTCCCACAAGTAACAACACAAAGCAATTCAACAGGAATTTATGGAGGAATTTTGATTAAGTCCTGAAAATGGGAATGGGTTGACCTTTGCAAAGTTTTAGCTGAGAAAGAAAATTTCTTCAATCCTAAGACTTCAAATATTTTCCAAGAAATGTGACCACATAAAAAATTCAGTTATTCCCTAAAGCTTAAGAATCATTCACTTAAAGACATTATATTATTTTTATGTGTGATGCCAGGTTAATATAAAGTACTTGTGCAGTTATTTTCCTTTATAGTTTTCTTCTTCCGTTCTTTGAGGATTTCCTTTGAGGTTTATGTAGAATGTGTGTGGGTACTGCAACTGTTATATCAACCACATTTAGTAATTTCTTTTTACAGTGTCATACACAAGAGTCATCAAAGACTCTTTTGTCTGCAAACAAAAGAGTCATTGATATTAAAAAAGTAACAATTATTGTCTGCAAACTCTGAGTATTATTATTTTACCTGTAGAATACCATTAATTTATTCATGTATTCATGTTACAGGCAGTAAGGTCTGCTTTTTAAGGAGACAGACTGTTTCATATCAAAGTTAGATGATATGATGGAAGGATATGAGCAGTTTTTCAATAATATCTCTTTAAAGATATCAAAATTCTGGACAGGAAATATGTCTTAAAATATGGTGGGGGTTTTCTCATAGGTGCAGCAGAGTGTTAGTGTGTTGTCCTTGTCTTGCTTGCTTTCTTCCCATCTAATATCTGAGACTTAATGTTTTTATCATCTTAAATCATTTCCAATATATTAATATACTGCATTGATCTACCATTCATCTCATTGTTGAGAGGAGGACATTAATGGCTTCCATTAGTCCATTTCCTAATTTCCATGTGTTCTGGTGATTATAAATCTTTGCTTCATCCATTTGCAAGGAGCAGCTGGTTCCAGCAGAATGGACTGCATTGCAGATAATGGAGGTTTCTAGAAGGAGAAAAATGAGCAATGACTATCTCTTCAGCAGGAAGAACAGCAGGTTCTCTTGCAGAAAACAGTAATGAGAAAGGGGAGGATGTGAAGACAGGCAAGGAAGCTCAAGCTGTACTACGTGATTGGAAATTTGGGGACCAGCATCAATATTGTAAAATCGGAGAGGAGGGGTGAGGGATGAGCCTCAGTGTCAGGGTTCAGCAAGGTGTCTCCCAGATGGGAGGCAGCTTGAGCCTGGGCCACTCCAACTGGGCAGAGTGACCACATATCTACCTGAAAACTACACCATGGAATGAAGCTGTAATTACTTATGTATCTGTCATCCCCATGTTGTTGGCTTTGAACTGTCTTATTCTCTGATTAGCACTGAATTTTAACATTTTGTGCAGTACCTATATGTTATCTGAAGAAGAAGGGTGGGCATGAAGTTGATTTGAACTAAATATACAAGGATGGTGTTGCTTTGATAGACCAAAAGAATAAACACTGCATGTATTCAGAGGCTTGCACAACACCAATACCATAAATTTCTTATCTTCCTTGCTTTTTCTTTGCCCCTCAGACTTGATCTAAGTATCTTCACTCTCTGGCTTTCCTGCCAAAACCATTACAAGGGCAATAGTTAACACATCACTATTCCAAAATCTTATTCTCCATTCTAAAACTTCAATACCCTGGAAAAGCACTATGCTTTGGAATACAGAGTAGAAAATTTGAAGTGTTCTGTGAAGGAAAACATCTAGGCAGAAGAGTAATTTTGAAAAAAAGAAAACACAAGTTTTTTTCTGGAAGGAAACAGTGATGTCAGACTGAGCTATAAAGTCCTTGGTTCAGCCATGGCATCCTCTACTCTTTCACTCTGAGAGAAGAACAATGTACCCAGGAGCCCTCAGAGGCACCAAGGAGGCCTTCAGTGACTGATGGAAGTCCTGGCTTCACAACAGGTGGGCCCTACACCAGGCTTCTGCCTTGCAACAAGACTGCCACAGGACTAAATGCCCAGATTCTTCACCTCATTGCCTTTTCTCAGAAGCTCCTTGCATTTCAGACATTTTGACAGATGCTCATTTTCACTAAAAATGCACGTATTATGTTGAGATCTGTTTAGATATTGGTGGGAAGAGGGTGTATAAGTTTGTGTCTTCTCTCGTGATTAGACTTTCTTCATTTTCATGTAACCACCACATGCCTAAATAACTGAATTCTGTATAGTTCTGTGAACCTTGAAATGCATAAGAGTAATGTAGGCAGGGTAGGAATGAGGCTCATAGATAATGCAGAATTCTGTTGCTACCCAGGAGTGGGACAGGAACATGCCTGTTTTCTACATGCTGTTCAGAAAAAATATTGCATACTGTAGTGCAGTGTAAAAAAAATTGCTAATGAATCGCCAGAGCTGTTCCATGTACCAGACTTCCACATTATAGAGAGAATCCTTGGCAGCAATGAGCAAAGTAAGGATGATTAGAAGAGCTTAGAGGTAAGATCCATCCAATCATCATTCCTCCTTTAGGAGCAGATAGTAATAAAAGCTCATGAAGTTGTTTTCCTTGGCAAGATTTCAATGCTAAGTCTCTAAAACACAGCTTTGATGGTCACGAGTTGGCAAATCATCCTTAAAAGTATCTCATGCTCACACATACTGCTCAGTTTGAACTTGGCCTGACATCAGCAGTTTCAAAGCTGGACATCAAATTCAGGATTTCAGAGTTTATTGGTAACAAGAGGCAAAGAAAAAGAAACAGCCTGATCTTTAAAGAAGGCATTCACCTACATTACAGAGAGAACATGTACACATGCAAACCTGTAAGATAAAAAGTAAGGTTAGTATGAGATAGGAATTCTAATGCAAAATAAACTGTGTTAAACAAAGCATCTGCTGAACATGGGGTGTACATTTTGCCAAGATATTTATTGGAAGAATTATTTTAGCCATAGTGTTGTACAGTGTTTTAGCTAACAAGTTTTAAAATTGCTTTGAAGTGAATGGGAAGAACCCAGACAATTAATGCCAAGAAAAAATGGTCATGAACTTGAACAAGTCTTCTACTCCCACCCTCACCATAAATACTTCAGGAAATTCTCTACAGATTGTCAGACTCTGAGGACTGCATCTTAGTGAAGAAGCCAGGAAAGAAAAAGTAAAAAAAATATCTACTAAGGAACAAGAGAAAAAAAGAAACCAGCAAAAGGAACAAGATAAAAGCAAACAATAAATGTTTAGCAGCACACTAGCTCCCAGGGCAGTGGACAACCTGTGTTGCACCTAATACTATTTTAGCAGAGCTATTCCTGAGTTCAGCCACTGAAATAAATCGAAAGTGCAACCAATAGAGTTGCCATGGCATGAGAAGCAAGTGCTATATTTCATGAATTGTACACTGATTTAAAAAGTTTTCTTCAATCTATTTTAGCTTGAGGTATGAACACCTAGACTGAACAAGCGCTGTGAGCACTGGAGCACCCTGCAAGCATATAGAATCTTCTTGGGAAGAAGTCCTGTCAAATGAATGTGTGAACTTTGGGTTGGTGCTTGTAAATCAATCTTTTCAATCTGATGGATAATTATGTCCTTTCCCAAATAATTCCGTGTGGTAATCAAGAATGATTGCAGAAACGGTTTCTCCTGAATGCTGTAGTTAAGATGTGCTCAAGCAGAAAGAGAAGAATTGTAATTGCAGGCTAAAGGAAGAGTAGTGACAGACCTTGGGACACAACCTGGAGGTGACCTCTTTCCTGTTGCTGGGGGATAAAAAGGAATTTGCTTTTTTTTTTTTCTGACGTTAAAAATCTTCAGCTTGAAGAATGAAATGTGGAAGAAAAAAGAGAAAAAAGCTGATGTTAATAGTTCACATTTAGTATAACGTTATGAAATTCTACTGGATCATTTTGAGCAAGGTTTCTGTAGCGGTGATTATGACTGATTGGCCTGTCCAGCCCAGTGTCATCACCAAAAAAGAAGAAAGATATGGAGAAGATGGGATGGGTGGAGGCAGAGAAAGGGACTCTGAGGAGGAACAAAGTGATCAAATTTGCACTGGCAAGTGAGATTCTTCATACAGCAAGAGCAACAGTGTTGGCACCACCAACCAAACAACAAACAAGCTTCTTAACACCTGTGCTGTTTTTAAGGTGCCTGAGCCTGGGGAAGGGATAAATGATAGCTGCTTCCCCCTATATCCACAGAAGAGAGTGGAAGAATCAATTTCTTCATACTGTATCTCCAAGAAAAAATTAACTTTACTAGTTCTAGAGTAACACGCTTGCCACCTATGTTCTGCTGGGTACCAGTTCTGTGGAGCAACAGAACGGCAGAATTTAATTAGTTTGTTTTCATATTAGAAACCACGTCCTAACCCCAGGCACCCTTACAAATGCAGGCTCCAGTGAAACCACATCACACCTCTGACTTTGTGTCTCACATTTGGGCAAAAATGGGAAGGCACTCCACACCATGATGGCACAAAACCATCCTAACATTCAAACTTTCCCAGAAGCTAAAACCTACCTCTGGCTCTCCTAATTGCTAGTGCTGACTGCAAAAGGTGCTCTCGGTGCTCTGCCCACCAGAGAAGTTTCACGTGAGGTGAGTAGTTGAGCAGAGCCATTGCTGGTAGCTGTGAGATGATTTTCTGGGAGCCATGTTGGGAATCCAGCCAGACAGGAGCATGGTATCCTCTATGAGCAGAGTTAAATCCCACCCTTTTATAAATAGTTTGAAGTGTGGGGTACAACTCTTGTTACACATTTCCATGATGTGAGGCTTTGGGACAGGGGTTAACACAAGAGATGTAGGCTCCTGCTTCTGAGTAGGTAAATTCAGTTTGTGGAGCAATTGAAAAAGGGACTGCAATTTGATTGTTTCCCTGGTAATTTTATATATCAATTCCAAAATGAGGAAGAAAAATCTTTTTGTCACAAATAGTCCTTCTGATGCCCTCTTTCCTTTCAAGAGAGCTTATAACCCAACCAAATCTGGTCCAAGCCTTTTTTTGTGCTTTCCAAGAGCAAGAAGAGTCTTTATTCCATCTCCTTTCTTTGTTTATTAGTCTTTGTTTTCCTTTATTCATATGGTTATTGGTATTAATTTACTCTAACAATGAATTCTGTCTCTACTTTTTTTGGAAAACCAGGCTGTAAAAGTTTGGTTTTTTTTTTTTTTTTTTTTTCAGATTCCAGAAGGGATAACCTACTGCATCTGACTGAATCCTAAAAACCTAAACCTTAAAACCAAGAGACATACCATGTAACTACCCATTCGCCTGACTTTGACAAAGCCTTAATTATGTTTAAACCAAATTTTCTGGCTGAGAGGACAGATACAATATTTTGGTTGTAATATTAAAATTTGAAAGTTCAATTTAGAATAAAAAGAGCCAGCGCAACACAGGCAATGATGAAGTCAAGAGTTGAGACTAATAGGAAAGATCAAAGAAAAAGCTACTTTGGGAAGCTTTGACAGGTTACTTGACATTGTAAAATACTGCTGCTTAGATTTTGAGCTACACCTCTGCAGGGCAAACACGAAGAACAGAACAAGTAAAGCTTAGCAGGAATTGATACAAAGTTGATTTAATTCCATGGGCCTTAAATGGGTAGTCTAAGATCACGTTCTGCTCAGCAGAAAGTCCTACAGCTTGTGCTCACAGAACAGCAGAAGGCTACTTAGTTAAGCCTAAGTCTGTCCTTGCAATGGCATGCTTGTTGTTTATCCACCTGTAACTATTAGGAAGTTCTGATTTTGTATAAACAACAATGGATCTCCAGTCAGAGCCATATATTGATTGAGTGTATTCTTTGGGCTATAGTGAAAATCAAGATCCACATCTTATGATTTCAGTGGCTGGAAATACACTTACACCAACTAAATCAATAATAATTATGCAATTTATAATTATGGTCACTGTTATTTGCTTCAGATTATATTGAGTTTTATTCCATATACAGCTACACTCAGTTTCAGCATCTCTCCATGACTCTCTTTGTCCTTCCCTCATTGGTGTAATAATATCTATTCATCTCAGTTTGCAGGCAAACTGCAAACCTTAGTGCACATTGTTATTACCCACTACAATTGAATATACTGTAAGAATCAAAGATGGATAATGCTTGAGGAACTGTACCAAACCAGAAAAACATAGTATTCATTCTCCATTGCCTTAAAAATCAGGAATACAGTCTACTAAATGATAGATTATGCACAACATGTAAAGGCTTTTAAAGTAGTAGAAGAAAGGGGTGAAAAAAGGAGTTATGCTCAGGAACAATAAAGATTCTGGACAGGAAGTCAGAAAGGATTAATTTATAGGGTCTGTGAGAGGAAGAGTATGTGAGAGGAATTGGCTTTCATTTGGCCTGTACTTGTTCTTCTGAGCTGCTCACAGATCTTCTGAAAAGACATACATCTGAAAAGAGCCTAGAAAAAGGAGAACTAGGAGGAATTAGTTAGAGATTTTCTAGCAGTAACCTTGAGGGAAGAACTTGTAGGAATATGGCAAGATTTCAGCTTAATGGAAAGCAGCAGTAATTTAGTCAATACAAAGGAGCAATAAAAATTCACTTGATGTAGATAGGTGAGGAACAGGAGCTGTTAGACAGTTTATTCCTCATGATAAAAAAATGTCAGTTAATGGTGCTAAAGAAAAAAAGGAAATCAAGAGTATATGCCATGAAAGGATATATTACACTAAACGAGATAAATATCTAGCAGTCATCAGAGTGTGCCCTCTTTCAATTCACAAACAACATCAGAAGATGTATCTGAAAATGAAAGTGTGGCAATTATACAAACTGCAGGACTGCAACAAAACAAAAGAAATAATACCTGCTCTCTGCAGGTATGGATTTAATATTCAGATTAAATTCAAGTAAAACAAAAGTCTTAAAGAATAAAACGTAATATTGCAAAAAGTAGCTTTTGAGTACAAATTCCTTGAAACACACCAACAAATATACACGCACACGAAAAATCATCCTTCACTGAGTATATCAACTCAATCTTCAAACTGTGTGGATGTCTCCTGGGGTGTTCCAGTACAGATTGCTGATCAAGCGTGATAGTTGGTGTGTTGGCTATTCTTCACATGGAGGTTAGTTTAGAATTAGATTAGCAATTTCATTTTCTGTGAAACCTAGGCTGTGTTTTGAGTATTTTTCAAAGACTAAAAGGTACAACACTTTGTAAATTACTCACATGGGTCTGTATTACCTCCTCTCCTTCCAGAATTACCTTTACTCACACAAGTGTGCTCTGATGGGCTTGGAGCTAGTTTTTAAGAGGTTTTATTCTCCCATCAGTGTTTATGATTATCATACAGGGGAAAGTCTTCCTCTTCTTATCCACTGCAACTGTGGCAAGTCCACAAGTTCCCATTTGTCAAAGAGTCTTCAAGAGTTCCTTTCAGATAAGTCTTCCATCTTAACAATTATTCTCATATACAACAGATTGAAGACATAAAGGTATGTTTTATATCTACTAGAAATACACCATTACCAAGGGAGAACTACCACGGCTCAGGGATCTCCCTTGAGGCTTTAAAACTGGAACATGGCCCAGAGGCCTACAGCAATGTCAGAGCTGCCCAACCAAACCTTGAAGGACATGAAAAGAAAGATAAGCAACTCAAGGGCTAGTCACACAGAAAGGAAAGTCTGTTATATTTTAATATTGCAAGCATTTGTTGTGTAGCAATAAATAACATAGCAGTATATGAAGAGCAACTCAAATGCCAGATGACTGTGACAAGGGCTGCAGATTCTAGGCAAGACTTTGTCTGAATGATGAAACCATTGGGCAACTACTGCAACTGAAATAAAGAAAACTTGAAAGTCTATAGAGGCAATCTTCTCTAAACTCCAAGTCATACATATTTTCAGGAAGATAGTCAGGCTATCACAAGACCATCTTGAATAAATGGGAACACCTGGCTGAGCCCTAGTGCAAATGTTCTTTGCCCACAGTAGGTGGGCAAAAAGGGGAACAAGGACAAGCAGTAAGGGAGGATCATAGAAACATTTTCTAAGCATGCAGAATATTGTTGGAAAAGCTAAGGTCAGCTAAGCTTGAAATTGCCAAAGGACACCAAGGGCAAAAAGACAAACCTCTATCTGCACAAGTGAATATAAAGGATAATAAACTAACATGCCATCATTAAGCTAAATGAAGTGCTTGAATTAGTGACTGTGAACATGTCAAAGGCTGAGATACTCTGTTTTAATTTCCTTGGTGTTTATGGATACAACATCCTATATCTACCCTGCCAGAGGCCCCAGGAAGAGGTCTGCTACAAGCAGAGGATGAATATTAATTCTGAACTTAGTTTGGCTATTGTGGCAAAAGACAATAAAAATGATTTCTTTACATAAATTAACAGTAAAAGGAAAGTCAAGGATTCCTTTCCTTATTTAGTAGTGTTGGGAAACAGTGACAAGGGATTAGGAAAAGGCTGAGGTACTGAATGCCTTCTTTTCCTCAGTCTTTTATGGTAAGAGCAATTCTTCTCAATGTACCCAGCTCACAGAGCTGGAAGACAGAGATGGGGTGCAGAATGAAGCCCCATAACCCCAGGAGAAATGGTCAGTGACCTGTTACACATACAAGTCTATGGAGCTGGATGGGATACACCCAAGGGTACTGAGGCTGCTGCCAGAAATGCTTACTGAACCACTTTCAGTCATTTCTCAGTGTCCCTGACTAACTGGGAAGGCCCCAGTTTACTGGAGATTAGCCAATGTGATGTCCATCTATGAGAAGGACCACAAAGAGGGTCCAGGGAGCTGCAGGCCTGTCCTCAGTGCTGGAGAAGGTCATGGAACTGATCATCTGGAGTGTCAGCAAGCAGTATATGTAGAACAACCAGGCAGTCAGGCCCAGGCACCATGACTTTGTGAAAAGCAGGTCCTGCTTGGCCAAGCTGATCTTCTATGACAGAATGACCCACTTGTTAGATGAGAGCAGTGCTGTAGTGTCATCTGCCTGGGCTTTAGTAAAAAGTTTGACATTGTGTCCCAACATTCTTATGGAGGAACTGGCTGCTGATGGCTTAGACACATGTACTTTATGTTGGTAAAAGAAATCGGGATGGCTAGGCCTGAAGAGTGGTGGTGGATGGAGTTGCATCCAGCAGACAACCGGTCACAGCGGTGTCCCTCAGGGCTCAGTATCAGGGCCAGTTCTGTTTAATATCTTTATCCATGCTTGGATCAGGGAGCCGCGTGCACCTTCAGCCAGTTCACAGACAACACCATGTTGGGTTGGAGTGTTGATGTGCTGCAGGGCAGGAAGGCTCTGCAGAGGGATCTGGGCAGGCTGGACCATGGGCTGAGGCCAATGGTGTGAGGTTCAACAAGGCCCAGTGCTGGGTCCTGCCCTTGGGTCACAACAACCCCAGGCAGTGCCACAGGCTGGGGGCAAAGTGATTAGAAAGTTCCCTGGTGGAAAAGGACCTGGGGGTGCTGGTGACAGTGGCTGAACATGAGCCAGCTGTGTCCAGCTGGCCAAGAAAGCCAAGGGCATCCTGGCCTGTACCAGCAATAGTGTGGCCAGCAGGAGCAGGGAAGTAAACATTGCCCTGTATTCAGGTAAGGCTCAATCCTATTTTCAGTTTTGGACCCTTCATGACAAGAAGGACATTAAAAGTGCTGGACTGAGTCCAGCAAGGGGAAATGAAGGTGGTGAAGTGTCTGGAGTGAAAGTGAGGAGCAGCTGAGGGAACTGGGGCTGTTTAGCCTGTAGAGGAGGCAGCTCAAGGGGAACCTAATTTCTCTCTACAACTACCTAAGGCAGACTAGCCAGGTGGGGGCTGATCACTTCTCTCATGTAGCAAGTAAAAGAGGACCTCGAGTTGCACCAGGAGAGGTCTACATTGGAAATTAGGAAAAATTTTGTCATGAAAAGGATGGTCAGGTGCTGGAACAAGCTGCCAAGGGAAGTCTTTGAATCACCATCCCTGAAAGTGTTAAAAAAAAATTACATAGATGTGTTAATTGACCTGGTTCAGTGGTAGATTTGGCAGTGCTGTGTTTATGGTTGGACACAATACTTCTAAGAGTGTTTCCCAACATAAATAGCTTGATGACTTTTGAGTAATCTTGACCCCTGCAAGTCCCCAGGACCTGGGAAGAAGTATCTAATGATGATGACCTCATCTTTGAAAGTTTCCGTAAAAATCTCCTGATGACAGGAAAAAGTAAAATCTTGAAGTCATCCTCAAAATGGACAAGAAACTAGATCCAAAGAACTTCAATCAAGGTCAGAGGTGCCAGTCAAGATGGTGGGACTGGAGTCCTTGCTCTGCATGGAGAGGCTGCCACTGATCCACCTGGGAGAAGGGATAGCTTCAGAAGCAGCCAACAGCAGTCCAGGCACCAAGGGGACTGGAGTGAGGAGTTGCAATCGTGCTATTTTCTAAGGCATTCAGATGGCTGATGAGACAAAATGTTCATAAACATTGTCAATTCTCACTGGGTGTTGGGAAACAAAATTTTACTATAAGGCTAATTAAGGAATAGAAAAGATTGCCTAGAGAAGTTGTGCCATCTCAGCCACTGGAGGTTTTCATGACCCCACTGGACAATGTCCTAAGCAACCTGACCTGAATTCAGTGTTGATCTCTCCTGGACCAGAAGTTTGGATTGGAGACTCTCAAGGTCCCTTCCAGCTGGAAGTACTGTGGAAGCCTGGTGAAACTTAGACTGGAGATGAAAACTGGCCCTACTGGTTTCTGAAGTAGTAATGAGACACATGTCTAGTTGCACTGGTGGAAGGGCCTGTGTCCAGCAGCCCCACAATTCTTGTCTTTGCCTTCTTTGCTTTGTCTGTCATCATTTTCTAGGGCTTTCTTCTACCTTCTCCTTATGTTTTATCTATCTAAAAGAGATCCAAGGTATTACATGTCAGTTATGTTTCATAGATATGAAATAGCAGTTACATGATGTTGAGCAGTGTCAAATTGTTCACAGTGCAATGACCTGCTTGATTTTTGACACTGAGAGACTTTGAGTGGCTTTAAATGACCATGAATTTAATGTTCTTGATGCACAAGTAGTTCAGCCATAAGGCAAGCACTTCAATTCTAGTACTGAGATGAATTGTAGGAAGACAAGGATTGACACATGATGGATTAAAACAGTAGCCTCTTTAGACTAATTTCTTCCTTTTGAGAGCAGGAAGCAATATATACTTGAGAGGAAGCTGAAAAAAGAGTAACCTAGGAGACATTTGTTTCCATCTACTGTAGGTGGAGTTCCCACTAAAATAAACAGGATGTGTACATGTATGTTTTTCCAATCAGGTCTCACTTCACCATAGGTCATAAGTGCAGTGCCCTTCATTACATCTCACTACATGTAAAACAGTTTATGTTGGTCTTTAAAACAGTGTCCATAAAATTAGGAAGTTGGATTCACATGTCTAAAGAAATAAGAAAACTTTCAAATAAGATGTTTCTGGTCCTGCCAGCCTAAGCAGAATATGTGTGTGATTCCAGCTCTTCTAAAGACTCATCCACAACCATTAATGTATTAAAAAGAAATAGAGGCTTATACTCAGCTATCCAAATTAGATATTATTTTTTATGTCTTCAATACTTGTGATGAGTTGTACTCACCAGTACCTGTAAACCCTCTGCTTTTTTAATATGTGTAGATATTTTGCCATTTTTTTTCCTACCCTAACATCTGATCAGCCAACTATTGAATACCAGCTGGAGCACTCATCTAGATGCAGATGGGTGATCTGTTTTTACCAGCTTTCATTCTGGTTTTGTTGTCTCCTTTCTCTTCTTCCCTCTGTTTACAGTGTGGAAGCAAAGGTGAGGTACAGCAAAATTCTTAGTTCATTTATAGTTCTTTCTTTGCAAGTCTATTCTGGTAAATACACTACTCCATTGTATACAATTATTTAGTTTTTCATATCTGCAATTGCCTACATCAATCCCATTCTCCATGTCCCTTTGTAAAACTTTGCCAGTGTGAGTGAGGGTGACTGCAAAACACTCTTGTTTGGAGGTGAAAAATTACAGACTTTACATTAAGAGTCTTCCTCTTTTCTATCAGCTTTTAGAATTCATTTCTAAAGTTTTAGAGAACAGGAAAAAAAGAAAAAGAAGGAAAAAAGGTTTCATTTCATTGTGCATTTAAGTGAAATCTTTAAACCCCTTTGCATTATTTTATCACATCAGACTTGTCAAGTCACACTCATTTGAATGAGTGAGATTTGAAAACTTCTGAGTGTTATATTACATTTTCCATTGATATATGCTGTGAATCTTTATGGCTGCATGAAAACGAAGCCAAAAGCAAAAGGAGACAGCTCACTTCAAATGAGTGAGACTGGATAGGTCTGTCATATGTTATTTCAGGTGCTCAAAGGATAGCAATTCTAAGCAGAGATGGGTGATGGGGTTGACAGGTTTGCATGGATTTAGATAAAGAAGGGAAACTGAATCGCAGAGGCAGAAACAAAAAGCAATGTTTCCAATAGAAGAGTCATATCCTTTGAAAACTAAATTAAGTCTTATGCCATACTCAAGAGTTGAAATGTCAGAGCTGAGGGCCCTTCTGGAGGTGCTCTTGCACTCCTGCAATGACTGCACTCTTTGCAGGAGAAAGCTGGCAGCGCTTGCTCTGCAGGTCATTTATTTTGGCTGGAAGGGGGAACTGTGACCTCATAGCCACCTCCTCCCCAGTGCATTAAGTGCTGTCACAGATTCTCCTAATGAGAAAATGTCTGTGTGGCAGAGACACTTTGCACATCTTGCTTGCACATTTGTTCAAAAGCCAGCCACAAATTGGACCCTGTTCCTAATTTTTAAGAATACTTTTCCTCTGATTATGCCTGCAGAAGTTGACTTTATATTCCTATATCTTGATTTTATAGTGGTCAAACAGTCTCCTACAACTTTCTCAGAGGCTTTTCAATGGAGATTTGATTTTTTGTGCCCCTGAGGAGAGGAAATCTGGCACAAGACACCTTCCAGATCTACAGTGTGTGAGGAAGTGACTGCAAGTTGATTTTGTTCTAGCAGAGGGAAAAACACTTCAAAGAGCTCATTACCACGTGCACGGCGTCTTTATGTTTAGCAATGCACAGTTCTAGCAGAAAGAGTAACCCGAAAGATGCCAAAGGGAAGCTCTCATATTTAATGGGTTTGCTCCCACAAAGGGAGCACACAGACTAAGTGCCTGCTGCACTCGAGGGAGCCGGGACGAGCTCCCAGATTATCCCTCCAGGATGGCGCAGCCGCTGCACCGCCGTGCCGGCAGCAGAGGGAGATGTCGGCATGCCTTTCGGTAGAGACTTGTCTCGGCCGGGATTTGCACTTCATTTATTCCGTGTTTGAAACCAAACCAGCGTTCAGACTGCACTGCTATTAATACGAAGGGCAGACATGCAGTGTGGAAAATTTCCACTCAACTTGCTACACAACCGCAAATTTTGAGTACTTTTGCGGGATGTTTTTGGATAGTCAGTAAAACACAGATACTCTGACAGCAACATATTCTCAGAAAAGAGTTCACTGAAACATTTGTTCAGCTTTTCTGAGACTGAAAACAAATCAAACGTGATGATTTGTAGGAAGACATAATCAAACTTAAAATGTGCATTTGTTTGATGGATATGTGACCCATTGTAACCATTTTAAAGGAAAAGAAGCATAGGAATAAGCATTTTTGAGTTATACAGTGGATAAACATAGGAGTGTATTTTGATGCCATGGTTGTGGTGAGATAAAACTTGATCAGTTTTATCTTGAAAAGCAGCAAAAATGATAACAATAAAAAATAATCTTTATTCAATTCAACATAGCCAAAGGGCCACAGAAGGTAGGTCAAATTTGTACCTGACAAAAATTTTCTCTTTGCATCCAGATTTCGTTCGGAGAGAAGAAAACACACTGATATTCTCACTTACTTTTCTGTTTTGGAAGATTATCTGCTAACTTGGGGTGTTGGAACTAGAGCAAACGTTAACCCTTGTACTTCTTTCAAGAGTCAAGTGGATGTTTTAGGTTTGTTTTCAGACACCAGGTAGAAGGAGAAATACAGAATTGATTCTGTTTTGGCTGAAGACAGTTTCCAGCAGGGAGTGCTCCACTGAGTTTATAGTGACGATAACTGTGAGAAGGGTGAGGGGCTTCTCTGCTGCTCCAAAGGAGGAGAAATGCCTTGTGTTGATAGCTCTGCTTTCCCAGCCACTCTGCAGGTTTGCTTACCCCTCTGCTCAGCTCAATTACTGTAAAACATGGACAAAAACTGGGAAGAAAGAAATCTGACAGTTTCGTCTGGAAATTATTTTGCTTGTATAGTCGAAACTGATTTTGAAGGCACATTCCTTAATTTTTGGGTTTATCTTACTGATCATTTTTAGCTTCTTGGATTTCCTTTAAGTGTAAAAGAAAGGAAAAGGTTAGCTATTTCTTCCTACTGAATTTTTTCAGAGGAAAAGGATAGAATTACCTAAAGATACTTACAGAGGTATCACCGTGCACTGATGCATAAGGAGCATGTTACTGAACACCCAGCTCCTTGGGGAGGATGCACTTCAAGCCAAATAAATTGTAACCAAGACTTACAATTTAGGCACCTACACTGAGGCACAAAGCTGGCGTCATTCAAACTGTGCCTGCCACTTCATTTGGGCAGGACAGGCAGCATAGTGCAGCCACACAGCCAGGCTGCCTTGGCAGGTGACACTCACACCACGGAGGGCAGCTGTTGCCACCAGTCAGAGTGTCAGTGGGTGCTGCAGGCAAAGATCTAGCAAAAGCATAGGCAGAGCTGCAATAGCAGGCAAAATCCCCCTCCCTCCATCCCCTGTCCCATGTTGTGCTAATGGTTGATTTTGGAAAATGGTGTCTGCATGAACTTTTGAAGCACAAGAGTTGTGCTTTATCCACATTCTGGTATTTCTTTGATAATTACAGCCAATCTAATTTTTTTCCCATTTTGTCAATGCAAAATCACAGCAGCACATCCAAAATCCACAGAGCTTCTCCAAAACTGATTGTAATGCCAGCAAAAGCTATGATAGGCCCTGAATGTCTACTAGGCAAAAAAAACCCAACTGATTTCTACTCTGCCATACTACAAAGTTCAGTGGCAGCCTCCTACACACAAGTGTGTGGGAGATGTGAAGTGACACATAAACTAATATCTAAGAGAAATATGAGGGATCACAGCCTGCAGATTAAAAAAAAAAAGTATCTAAAATGTAGAAGCACTAAGAGAAAAAAAAGACAGAGTCATAATGAGAAGATTCTCTGCATTTCCCGGATCAAGTTTTTAAGTGGAAAATTGTAATCAGAAGATGTTAGGGTAGACTCAGCATTACATATAGCATTAATTTTAGTGCTAGCTTTTAATATTTCTTTTTTCTTTTGAATAATAATATAAAGTCAAATTTAAATTGTAAATAGTATCCAGATACTACTAGTTTCCTGGCTCAAATTCTTCAGCACATATGGCAGAAGCATAAGCTTGTGCCAGTCTGCCTACTTTGGGTAATTTTGCATGCAAATAGTTTAGTCCCTATACTGAGGTGCTAGAATGTGTTTAGTACACTTGAAAATATTTGCATTGCAAAGGAAGAGCTAATCTCCTGAGAAAAATCAAATTGGTATTTTATATTAAGGGACCGCTTTGGACTTTGTGTGGCACTGTTATATGGAAAATTGTGTTTACAGTACAGCTAGAATTTTTAATTGACCTTCAAGAGAGAAGGACTGACTACTGCTTTGCCAAATTTGAAAGCTTCTGGAACAGTCTCTATTTGTCATTCACCACAATGCCCCTTTTCTACTCCTGAATCTTTTCTCTAACAATTTCATAACTTTGATAAAACTATTATCCATAAACAGGTTTAGCAGTGATTGCAATGTTTAATACGTACTCAAGTGGTTGGAAAAAAGAAGCAACTCATTAATGGTGTGAATATTTAGCACACCTGAGTCTGTTCTAGCTTCTGGAAATGTCTGTTTCATATTGGACATGCTTAGAGGCTCAACTGGCTCATTCATGGCCTCACTTCCCACCCAAAGCAATGGAAATACACACATTCCCATACCAGTAAGCTGATATTCAGATGTATATTCTAAGTGGCCCTTGACACACAAACACACATGCCTTTCTGTTACTTAACTTCATCTCTGACAATAGTCAGCTTTGAAACAGGAAGTGACAGATGAGTGTAGCATCTAATACAGGGGTGTTTGATCTACTCAGTCTATGCTCTTTGCAGCCTGTCCCTGCTGTATGTGGCTGGCTGTCATGACACAGGACTGGCGTGACTCAGCTCATGCAATTCGTTCAGTTCAGCTGGTACTGGACTCTGTGGCAGTGGTGATGCTGGAGTCATGCTTCTTCTCAAACCAGTCTCTGAAGACACTGGAAAGAGTTCTGGATTCCCAAATATTTTGAGTTCCACCACGTGTTTGTCAAGAAGGAACGTAAACGGTGTTCTTTCTGAAAGTACAGCTGTAAGTTCAGCCACACATTTCTATCGTTTCAGCACAATACCTACATGAATATACTTTCATTAATATATTTTCATATGATTTTGTGGGGGAGTTAAGTTTTTGAATTAACTATAGTTTATATAATTACATTACTTGTATGTAATGCTATTGTATTTAGAGAAAAGCTGATGAAGTTACAAGTAGGCTCTTTTTCTTTTTTCCTCCTTTCTTTCAGTCTGAGCACAGATTTTATTGCCCTGTTTGCTGATCTGCATGCAAATACAGCTGTTTCTGCTGCAGGAAAAGCTCTTCTGGGGCCTAACTGTGCACTGCCTCACACAGCTGTCATAAACACTCAAGAAGAAAGGTGTAAGTGCCCTGGGAAATTCCTGAAGAAGCCCTTGATATGGCTGATAGCCTGGGACAGAGCAGGTGGGTGAGGGATGGTGCAGCAGTCAGTGTAGCAAGGTGGAGGACTTCAGGGTCTCTTGCAATGGGTCTATAAGCAGCAGAATTCATTTGTGGTAAGCAAAGCTGTCCTGTATACTTTCCCTTTTTTCTGATGACATATTGACCCAGCAACTGATTAGTTAAGTCCTAATAATTTTAAAATGTCTCTTGTAAAGGCCTGTCAAACTCCAGGTGAAGCAGTTTTCCATCAAGTCCCATGAGGGCCTGTTGACTTTCAATGTGTGTGAAAAGAATTTAATCTGAAGTCAAAAGTTGTGTACAGATGCAGTCTGTGTTGTGAATGGAGCCTTTATTTCATTTGAATTAGCAATTATGTTGTTGATTTTTAGTGTTTGCTTAATAGTTGTAATGGCTGCTAAAACAATTTTTAGACTTTTTAAAATCCAGAGATTTCCATTATCTTTATAAGGAAGTAGGTTTTCTTGTCTGTGTCATTCACAATCCAGACTAAGTCACCATTCATTGCAATATAATTACCACATAATCCTCCAAAAATCCATTAAATTACTCTACTAAATACCTCAGGTACAAAACTAATATCAAGTTGCAATTTATGGGTCTTCAGACCTTCAAATTCTATATTTTAAGTCTTCTAGCTTTTTTATTTGACCTGCCAAAAGACAAACCTTACATCCAAATTTCAAATACAGCTATTTAGTAGATACAAACTTTTGCCTCCCAAGTTTTTAATTGAATAATGCTTAGATCTTTGTTTTTATACATTTCTGAGAAGGTGTCATGCTTGCTCAATGCTGATGAGGCAGGCAGTTTGGAGGCAAAACTCTTTGGCTGTGCATTGTTAAGGCTTCAGAGCACTTCTGTATGAATATGGGCATGCTCAGAGGCCTTTCGCCACGTATTTGTATACTAATGGGAACTACTTGGCAAGAACCCTTTAATACTGTGAGAATATCCCTTCTGTTGCTATTTCATCCTCAGAGCTCTTCTTGCAGGTTCTGTACTATCACTGAAATAGCTGCTGTATCACATTATTACTTTTAATGCTCATTTCTATGAATGTATTTCTATTCGTTGATGAGTTTGGGGTGTACAGTTGGTTTTAAATATGCCACGTACTGGTGTGGTAGAAGAAACCACAGGGCAACTTCAGGGCTCCTTGTCTTCAGGAAGGTTTTGAAGCCGTGCTCAATTTCTAGTTATCAACAAAGGAATTTATTGCTAGTGATGCAGTTCAAGGTGTTGATAATATTTTTCGTGTGATTTTCATGTCAGAGGAAAAAAGGTGAATTCTGCAGCCAGCAAGCATCCCCTTCTCAATACCAGTAGCACAGTTAACCACATACTTTGTAGCTCTATTAAGCTATCACTAGGTCTCTGAATAATATCACAAAGAGCCTCCAGAAATAAAATAATAGTGACAGCAATGAAAGTAGTTCAGTCTTAGATCTACGTGTTAGCCTGACTACAGACTCAGGCCCTTGCTCTCTCATATTTCAATTATTATCCTTTCAGCCGTAAGGCAAGTATTTCATATTTCTGATGAAAACTGAGATTCTCCAGTACAATTATTCCAAAAGTTAAAAAAAGAAAGCATTCATTTGAGCAGCTGCATAATGACATTACGGGTCCATGTACGAACACATCTGTTAGCATGGATACTTCCACAGGAACATTACCTCATCATTAGTATATTCAGTCCCATACTAACAATATGCTACCTGTCTGTACTGCAAGGTGCCAAGCCAGCTACAGAGACTACAGTTTGATGAGAAGCAGCAGTTGTTGATTTGTGAGCACTGAAATGGTCTCTCTGATTGGCAGGGGACCAGCTGGTTAGAACCTGAGCTGAACCAAATAATGTGCACTTTGGTGCACACCATCAGCTGTGCTGCTTTTTGTTCTTCCATTATGTCAGATCAAGGGAAGCACGGTCAAACATTCTCAATATAGATCTGGGATCTCTTCCTTGTCTCATGCTATCCTTTTCTGTGGCTGTAACTTAACTTCCCAATTATACCCCTTCTATGAAATGGCCTACGACCTGTTTTGCAGTGGATTGTGAGACTTGCTTAGCTACATTTGTAAAACACTTAGAAGATCAAAGCAGCAATAACAGCAAAACAGTCCCCAGCTCCTCTAAGGGAAAGCAAAAGATTCTGATCCAAGCCCCATGCTCCAGCTGATTTGCTCTGATTTTCCACCACTACCCTTTATTTGGCTTCAGTTCTTCCTGTTGTCAGAAGCAAACCTCCAGAGGTGTGCAGCCAGCTGGAACAGCCCGCCTGGGAAAGAAAAGAAGAAATGGAGACAGCTGAATCTTCACCTTCAATATTTGCTCACGTACAGTCACACAGGTTGTACAAAGCCTTTCTGCTTTGAAATATATTATGATCCACCACAAGCTGACAGGAGGAAGGTAATGTGAAATGTAAGGTAATGGAAGGTAATGAATAAGGAAGGTAATGTGAAAAACAAAGGTAAAAAGAGGTAATAATTGTGAATGGTGAGTATGAGAAGGGTGAAGGAGTGAAGAAAGACCATGTGATACTGAATGCAAGCACCTGCTCCTCTCTGCATGACACTCCCTATTCCCGGTTACTGCTGCCTCTTTTAGAAGGGAATATGCATCTCAAAATTAAAATGTTGTAGATAGATAGCTGCATGAAGCAGCAGGCAATGTGAAGCCTCCATTTCAGTAAGTTACACTTTAGTCCACTGTGCCTACACATTTCTCATTTTAAATAAGCAATACCAGATGGGATTGTAATAATTCCCATTCCTAAGTAATGTGCTGCTACTTTTGGGAAAGAGCTGTCTGAAAGACCAGCATCCTCTGAGCACCCAGGCCAGTGAAAAACACCGCAAGCATTCCACAGTGTTTTGCAGTATTTTATTTTTATGGAGACTGCTGTGATTCACAACTGCCTGGTGTGAGACTGTTTCAACAGATAGGCAGTCACAGATACTGTCTGTGCTCCAACAGGAACTTATTAAAAACACAGAACAGTAAGGAGTATCTGACTTAGTATGTTTGTGAAACTCTTGTCTGTTAGCAAATAATTTCTTTTGAAAAAACAGAAATGAGGTTTCTGCTTCCTGGAGGATGCTAGCACATCAATCAATCCATTAGATATGTAAATAAAGTAATAACTGAAGAATAAATAGTTTCTAAAGTACACCAATAAAATCTTCAAATATATATGTTACCTGAATGAAATGACTCATGAACAGTTTGGTGGTTACCCTGTATCTTCAAACATTGAGGGGGGAAAAATTAAAAAAAAAAAAAAGGAAAAGAACAGCAGTGCTAAGTAAGTATTTAATCTCTCTCTGATCCTCCAATCTTTTCTTTACTCCTTCTCACTCACAACCTATTGTAAGAAAAGAAAGAAAAAGAAAGAAAGAAAAAAAAATCCTGCAGCACATTTCCTCTAGCAGAGGGTGGGCAAAATAGCTGCCTTCACAGCTGATGGCACCATTAACTCCCTGTACTTGCTAGACTAACCCAAAAGCACAGGAGCCCCTGGAAGGCATTACTTACAACTCTACAAGTAAAGTGCCCAGCTCTCCTGGTGCTGCAGCATTCTGTCCCTCAACAGCAGACACAATAGGTATAAGAAACCAGGCCTTCTGAATTCTCTCTCCTGTTGTGCTGGGGGAAAAAAACTACCAAAGAAATGATACATTTGCTAGTAGGTAAGTGCACAGCAATTCTTTTTAAGGAGGGAAGCCAATTTAGAGTTGAAGCTTTCTGTTTCCATGTACTAAGCATTGACAACTTCAGTAGATATATTTTATGTGCTGAAAGCCCTGAATGAATCCTTTTAATTAATTATTATTGCTATGACTATGAGTTATTGTGGATAATCTTACAGCTTTTCAGCTTTTCAACTGGACTGTGCATCCCTAGTCCCATTGAAGAGACCACAGGCTTGAGACTGAATTCCTTGTGAGATGGGATAGTTCTAAGAAAGGCAATAATATACTTAAACTGAAAGTGATTGCTGGTTGCAAAGCAATGTGTTGAACAGAAGCCTAAAACTGAGGTTTTCATTCATATTACAATATTCTGGAGCCAAGACTTTTGTGGATTGGACCCTAAATTGTTTTAGTATAGCTTAAATACTCACTAATTTAACACCATTTAAATTGGCAATAAAAACACCCCCAACTGTGTTGAGCTGTCATCCTGTTTATGCAAAATAGCTTCAAATCTTAATAGTAAGTATGCTAAGTAATGCCACTGGGATGAAATTGATAGTGAATGTGCACAGCTTTTTTTTTTTTTTTTTTTTTTATTTATTTTTAATATATATAGCAGACTTTTCCTTACCTTTTAAATTGANTTTGAATATACGATGAGGCAGTCTAGCCAAGTTTTTTTTTAATAAGTAGTACTACTTTAACATCACATAGTTATTTTCACAGTATAAACACTGGAGGGGAAAGTGTTATTCCTGCAACAACTTTGAAGCAAGAAGTCTTTGTGGTTAACCATTTCCAATTCATTCTGTGCTCTGCCAAGATTTAAACAGTACCTCTTTACCACCTTGTAGTTATGTACCTTCCTTTGCAATTTGCCAAAGGAGTGTGCTCTTATACAATTGCTTTCTTTACAGGCTGACTTGCAGGTTAACCACAATCAGCCAATGTTAAGGATGGAGGTGGCATTCGGTGGATAAAGAGGGGAGGTACAAGAACTCCTATGCCTATCCCTGACAATCAGTCACTGAAGCATTTAATGGGAATTCTGACATCTGAGTCAATATATAGCTGTAAACCTTAATAATGAAACACACCTTGAGTTTTCAAAGTGGCTGGAAGTATTCCAGAGGAAGGGTAAATACTCCAAAAGAAACAATCCACACTTGGCAGTGTACTGCAATGTGAGTTTTAAGTTCCTTGCTTATTCAAATGCTTCACTGACCCATTTTTCAGAAAGGAACATAGATCTTGATGCTCTATTGAGCAAAAAGGCATCTCTTCAACATCTCTGGTTAACATATGATTATTCTACATTCTCCAGAGACTGAGCTCACTGCAGTCACTACTGGGAGCTGAAAAATACACCATATTGTTATATTCTACACCCAGATGGAGTTGTCCCATTTTTGGCAAGTTCCCCAAAAAAGAAGGGAATCAATCTCTGCGATGACTTAAAAAATTAATTACTGGCATCAGTGACCAGGACTTCCCCTGTTCTGCCATAGCATATTTATAGATACTTCTTTATATAAAGAAACAATCATTCTGCCATAGCATATTTATAGATACTTATTTATATAAAGAAACAATCACAGAATCATTGAAGGTCCCGAGTTGGATGGGATCCACAAGGATCATCAAAGTCCCAACTCCTGGCCCTGCACAGGACACCCCAAGAGTCACACCACGTGCCTGAGAGTAATGTCCAAAAACTTCCTGAACTCTTTGAGGCTGCTGCTGTGACCACTTCCCTGGGGAGCTGTTCCAGTGCCCAACCACCCTCTGAGGGAAGAATATTTTCCTAATACCCAACTTAAACCTCCCCTGACACAGCTTCATGCCATTTCTTTGAGTCTTGTCAATGGAACACAAGAAGTTCTGGAACCCTGTGAATTCTCAAACACAGAGAGACAGAGCAATGGCTGTAGAGGGAAAATAACCATTTTTTGTTATTGTATCTCAAATGCTCTCCTTTAATGTTCTCCCATCCTCATCTTTTCCCTAGTTGGGTAGTGACAACTTGGTCATTCCCCAGGCTGAAGTCAGGCACAATTTTTAATGTATATGTAGTAACAATTTTCTTAATTCCTAACCAGAAAGCTAGGTTTTGGTTTGTTTTGTTTTTCTTTAAGGTATGTGGAAATCTGTCTGTGAGTCCAAGAGCAATGAATTACAGGAGATTCCCAAAATTCCTTTTTCATCCAAACAATTACTGCAGTTTTGAGTAACACCACAAGCATGGACAAGGAGATCAAAATCAGAAGTTTGAATAGCTGTAGGAATTATGGCAGCCATGGTAATAAAACCACCACAATACCTTTAGGACCACAGGCAGAATATCTACTTTGAGGACATTATCAAGGGATGTTTATTCAACTAATTATTAAAATGCAGTATATTTTACAACTTTTATATATATTATACCCTGTTCTGTTAATCTCTTTATATTTAAGAAAGGTTTTATTGATAATCCAAGCTAATTTTCAACCCATTCTCTTTCAACTCCCTCTCCTCTATCCCCTCCCCTCTGTTAGCCACAGAAAGCAACTGATGACAACCTTTTTTGTAAAACCATTAATGTACTAAAATATTGTCATTGTGTGTCAGCTTCTTCTCAGGTTTCCAAACTGTATTAAATAAATTTTTTCAACTCTTTTCCTTGTCTTTCATTCCAGTCATCTTTCTTTGGACAATGACCATATCTTCTTTTTTTCTGTTCAAAAAACTCTAGCTTCATGTAACTGCTATTTTTATTAACTTCTCTATGCTTATGTTATACCAAAATTATATACTAGAATTTAAAAAAATAAGTTATTTCAGCATGAACTCTGATAATAACAAATACAACCAAAATACTGTTTGGTTGTTTTATCTTTTGGTATCAGCATGAGCAGCCCAGCATTTAGATTAAGAGCAGAACGTATAGATGTGTAAGGGATTTTAAAATATTTGCCAGAGATTTTCATATGGCCACAATAAAACAAATTTAATACTAAATTTGTAATGGACTGTTAGGTAAGGTATTGGATATTGGAGATAATTTAGACACCTGCAGCAGTAGGATTTTAGTAAAATAATACCTGGACACTAGTACTTTGAAATTCATCTCAAATCCCATTTCCTAGAGGCAAGAAACGTTTTTGAAAATTTTACTCCAGAGAAGAGAGGGTTGGATAAGGTTCAGCTATCAATTTTCTCTTTCCAAGAACGCTTTATGTTTGTTTATCCAAATGCTAGCATGATTCTTTGTCACAAGTTTGTCACAATCAGAAGGACCACGTTATAACTTACAAGATGTATTAACACTTCACACTAACTGCAGTGAAAATGTTCAGCCAAAGGCTGTCATAACTGAGCCATGTTTGTGCTCCAGCTCCTCTTGCCAAGTGTGGATGACCTAATCTGCCTTTGCTTAGTTTAGCTTCCTATTTCAGACTTCCCTGAATTTATGCAGGAGAAAAGTTCTTAATAAGAGGCTGCACTTAATGTGCTGTCATAAAGTCTTATAAAAGGATGGTTCCCGAAAAAGGGCAAATGTGTTATTTTGTTGTACTCCACAGATGTTGGTGCCTTTGTGGTGCTATACCTCCTCGAATACCTACTCAAAATGTATTGTTGCAGTGTTTGTCATGACAAAATACATCGTATTTTTGCAGTATTTGTGTATTTTGCCTGATGTGACAGCTCAGTGACATGACTGAACAATCATAGGTCAAATGACTGCAGATGCATACATCCTGTATTGAATATGGAGCAGAAACATACAACAGAGTTTATCCTCTAGATTTCTTCTGTATGGAGCATTTACACCTTTCTTCAGAGGAAGTTCTCCTAATTTGCAGCTATATTTTCCTTTTGTAGTCACTCCCAATTCATGC
The DNA here is from genome assembly GCA_013396995.1 of Dicaeum eximium. Lineage (NCBI taxonomy): Eukaryota > Metazoa > Chordata > Aves > Passeriformes > Dicaeidae > Dicaeum > Dicaeum eximium. Next base: position 65,630 of record VWZP01006535.1, on the reverse strand, counting down.
TGCCACATCCAAGAAATTACTTCATTTTCAGGATGGAGTGTTTATATAGAGATCTTGAGAAGACAGATCATGCTTCTTGCTCCCATTAGGCCACTTTCTTTGTGATAAAGAAAAACTTAGTGTCTTGATACAACACAATCACAACATTGCCATTCTGGTGTGTGTGCCATTTTAAAAGCATTTAATAATAAGCAACAATAAACCTTTACTGGCATGGAAGCAAGTCTTGCAACAACCATGAGACAGTAAGTTTACTTCTTCACACCCCACCCTGTTAAGGGAAAATTACTTCAGTACTTGTCTTATAATTGATGCATTTAATGTTGTTTACACTGGAACGCTTTCTGACTGATTTCTTAAACTACTGAATTTATATATAGAAAAGCAAGTATTACTCTTTTGCTGAATAAATTTCAATTTACAGTGAGTTCTTTGCAGTTATAAATGGAGGTTGATACAGCTGATATAGACTTATCTCTGGCCAAATTCATGCCTCTGAGATATTCTATATGGATAACACAGAGTACCAATGAAGTTATTTTCTTTACCATTCTTGTCTTTCTGTCTGCAGTAGACACATGTGCCTTACAAAACACAAGAGAAAAAGAGACAAGACTCTTCCCTACAAGAGAAAAAATGTAATATATTCTGTTTCAGGTGAACACATATGTATTAATAGGATAAATAATTCCTGGTCTAATACCTCTGACAAACACTTCACTCTGGAAGTGTGAAATTAAGTACTTGCCCTAAAAGCCACTATTTTGTTTATGTCAGTTTGTGAGCACAATATAACCATGGTATTTGTGGATAAGTGTGCCAGAAAAAGAAAACAAAAACAACTTTTGTAAAATCTAAAGAGAGGGTTAGAAATATCATTCATGTAAAAGAAGCTTTTCTCATTCAGATATTTAACACAATACAAACACAAATATTAAAGAACAGTCGGAATCTTTATAAAACGTAGTAAAGCTGAAAACCCACCACAATAAGAATTAAAGTGGTGTAATTTGTTTTATATCACTCTGCCTAGAAAGTGTAGAAAGATTTTTGAAAAATTCAGCCTTCATAAACTATAGATGAAATGGTTTTTTATACCTCTGTAACTGAGAAATCCACAGTACAGAACTTCTTTTTCTGGTGTTGAACTTTTTAGTTGAATTTTTAAAATCTATGCTGTCTTAAGAAGATAATTACCACTGAATCAGCAAATGCCACCCAGTGGAGAATGGTGACACTTGGGAAATTATGTAGCTCCTCATTTACTTGCAAAACAAAAATTGATTGTTCACCGGACAGACGCTGAGTCTCTAATTTTCTCTTAATTGTTTTTATTAAATGGGTAGGTGGAGATTTAATTTGAAAAGGCTACTGTAAACTCTTTTACACCCAAGAGCAGATTGAAGAAAAATGTTGTGGGATATCCATCTTTCGGTATTAGATGCAAATTAATTTTTATGCCATGGAGCAGGATGAAGGAAGGGGAACGTTCCTTCCTTCCTCAACTATTCCATCACATCTTACTCTTTGCATGTGGTCAGTAGGTCAAGATTCTCCCCTTCCACTCAGCCCTCATCAGACCCCACCTTTAGTTCTATATGCAGGTCTGGACTGCTTGGCACAGGTTAGAGCAGGTCCAGAGAAGGGCATGAAGATGGCCAGAGGGCTGAAGCAGCTCTAATACAGAGACAGGCTGAGAGAGTTGGGTTTGTTCAGCCTGGAGGGGAAGGCTCTGGGGAGACCTCCTTCTGGCCTCACTCTGGTTAAAGAGGGCTTATAAGAAAGATGGACAACAACTTCTTACATAGGGCGATAGTGATAGTGATAGAACAAGGAGGAACAGTTTTAAATTAAAGAGAAATTTAGATTAGACATCAGGAAGGATTTTTTTTATTCAGAGTATAATGAGGCACCAGAATTGATCATCTAGAGCAGTAGTGGATGTCCCATGCCTGCAAGTATTCCAGGCCAGGTTGGATGGAGCAATCAGGAACTGACCTGGTGGGTGGCATCCCCACTCATATCAGTNAAAGAGGGCTTATAAGAAAGATGGACAACAACTTCTTACATAGGGCGATAGTGATAGTGATAGAACAAGGAGGAACAGTTTTAAATTAAAGAGAAATTTAGATTAGACATCAGGAAGGATTTTTTTTATTCAGAGTATAATGAGGCACCAGAATTGATCATCTAGAGCAGTAGTGGATGTCCCATGCCTGCAAGTATTCCAGGCCAGGTTGGATGGAGCAATCAGGAACTGACCTGGTGGGTGGCATCCCCACTCATATCAGTGGGTGTTGGAACTAGATGACCTTTAAGGTCCCTTCCAACCCAAGCCATTATATTAATTATTTTTAATATGTGTACTTCACTCTTATTAAGAAGGTGTAACAGATATTGGACTCACTGAAAGCATAAAAAAATATGATCTCTACCCTGAAAAGCATTGCTTACTTCTGTAAATGCTTTGGTTCTACTGTAGAGCCACGGTATTTAAGATAGATTACAACAGGCACAATATGCTCTGAAGAGGACAAATTGAAAAGAACTGTATTTTTCCCAGTGGACTGTGATGTCTAAATTCAAGTCAAGATCTGGGAAGGGGTGTTTTGTTTTGGAAGTCAATGATTCCCTCATGACTAATTTATTACAGTAATGCTCTGTGTGATAGAGAAGTTGATGTCGTACCATTGTACACTGGGATCATCAGGACAGTACACACTGGCTTATTTAAGTTGATTATATCTCTTCAGATTTCATTAGTTTCAGCAATAAAAAATGTAATAAAAATAATAACAATAACAATAACAATAAATCTAGCCAGCTTGCATTTCAGAGGAAAAATAACAGTAAGGTGTAGGGTGAGTACACCATTCACATGATAATTTTTATGATGTCATAAATTCATTCATAGTCATCCGCAATGGCAACAAACTTAATGTTCAGTAGGGACTGACCTAGCAATCTTCAAAGGAGAACATTTTAAAAAAAGATCAATACATATTTTATATATATTTCTCAATAGAGCTTTCTATTCTTTGTAGGGATGTGAGAAACATAAATTAATTTCTGTGGCAATAAATCTATTGAAAAAGCATAATCTGAGTAATACTCCAATTATTCTCCCATGCCTTTTAAAAAGCCAAAAAAGTCTTCCCTGCCCATTGATGAGTTTGGACTTATGACACTGTGGCAAGCTGAAGGTGAGTTCAAGAACTAGGTGCTTTTTGCAGCTGTGTTAGGATAATTGATTCTGCCATGCAATGCTGCTTCCTCAAGTATATGTGCCTCTACTATGATTCATACAATACATACTTTCCAAGACAGAGAAAGAGAGACCATGCAGTATTCTACCAAAGTTTTAAAACTTGCATAGTTCTACAAATTGTAGAAGAGCCTTAAGATAAATACAAATAAGTACTATAAATTCAGTCCTGATGTAGATCAATCTAAAGCTGCTTCTATTAAGGCCAACTTACAAGATGCAAACCAGTTTTTGTAAAAGCTTCCATTAAGGGAGCTTTAAAAGTCTTCCATCTTTCTGAAGAACTTCTGAAGAAATTACGTCTTGAAAAAAAATGCTAAACTGTAAAATAGGCAACTGTAAAATAGTCTCGTTGTCACTGAGTACAGTCCAAAGATGGATATTTAAGCAGTCATGCCGATTTTGGGTTTTTTCTCCATTTCATTTCTGACAACCCACTCCCCATTTTCCATTTGTTTCCAAACTTTTCTGGTTTGAAAAAGGTGTGGAGGACAGCATGCAGATTTCATTGCCATTTTCTTGAGATAATCTCCATTATTACTATAAATACTCCAAAGCTTTCCAAAGTTGGCAGTTTTAAAATGTATCAAAATGGAAAAAAGTAAACCAAAACCAAATGTAAAACATCCAGACAGTGCACACAGCAGCTTCATCCCCTGGAGGTTATGAATGGTATTCCCTATATTGCATTCAGTGAAAAAATGAAACAGAAGGTAAATTGGAAAACTGGAGTTTGAAATACTAAAAACACATGGCACTACCACAGACATGACAGAACATCTTCCATTATTTCCATTGCTTAGTGAAGAGCTATACTCATACATCCACCATTCCCTGAGTTGGGCTAACAGAGATTTCCTTCACAGGAAATATGTCATTCCCCTCTCCTCTGCAGCTTTTATACTTTCCTCTGCTGAGGAAGACTCTTGCTCTTTTGACACACATTTGCATGTGAGTCCATGCAGGTCATTCCCTGTATTTGTGGTAAAGGCCTTCAGAGTAGAAATATGGTAAGATATGATTTTCTCAACCAAAAGTAATCACACAGTAAAGGAACAGCTATCCATACTGCCCACATTGTTCTTCATAGACAGATTGTCTTTGAATTATTTGATAAAAATTCAGCATCAGAGAATATTTTAGACAGGCTGCACATTCAATTCAGCTTCCTCACGAAGTATTTAATGCACTTGTACTTTCAAATGACTTAGTAGTTTAATGGGAAGAAAACGTTCCAAGAGGTGGATCCCAAGATTAATTTCTACCAGCTTTTGAAAGTCATGTACTTTTCTGTACTGATTTATATAAATTTATGCTGGATGAATCTCATCTAAGTTTGGTTGTCACCTCATAATGCATTTCACAATTTTAAACTCAGAATTTCAGCAGGAGAAAATCAAGCATTTATTCAAGATGTGAGTGAATAAAAAAAAAACCAGTAGTGAACAGAAATGGCATTTGAAAACCATCTTAATCTAGTAATTTTTATTCTCTCCCACATCTCTACTCCTTCTTCGCTATGCCTTCTACTGCAAGTCACTTTACCCACTCCCTCTTCCTCTATTAATAAACTGGACAAAATCTACAGGCAAGCCTTGGCTTTCATGTTAATCAAATTCTGACCTTGCTGTTCAGGATATTTATTCTCCTGTGCCTATGGGTTGGGATTTACAAACAAATAGAACTAATTTGTCAAATTCTGTGTTTGAGAATTACAAATTCTGGCTATGGAAATGTTAAACCTCCTATTTTTTCTCCCTCTCTTAATGGCCTTTCATGATGGCAGGCCAGATCTTCGTTTCAGGTGTTTCCCTGTGGGATGCAGAGAACAGGCCATTATTCCATACTTCAGTTTTGGAATAAGTATTACCCAAAGGTGTTGAAACACCTGGATTCCTTGATGGCACATGAGGTATGTCAGAGAGCTTCCAATGCAGGAAATCTCTCCCTTTTTGTTATGAATCTAAGTGAATTTGCAAGTGCCCTATAGAAGGAAAGAAATTGCAGATATTATTATTATGTGCAGTTTGTGAACTTCACTTTCAAACTGGCAAGTTTGAAAATGTATAAATCAAATTAGTACAATCCTGCTCACTAGTCAAGCCAGTCATAGTTTCAGAAAATAAGATATGGGGAGGACATTGCCAGATGATTTCTGTATGGTCAGTGCTGTTATTCTCTGACTGGGTGCAGAGTCAGAGCAGACAAAACTGGGAGGAGAGACGTGGGTTATCCCAGGGTAAACTGAGGATTCAACCAGCTCAACCAAAATAATCTCGATCACAGTCTTGCATTGCAACGATCCACTTGGATTTCATTCCTGTGTCCAGCCACCATGATTCCTTCCAGCAGCTGCAGCAGACAAAGGCCACAGCCCATCAGCTTCCTCCCACAGGCACCCCGGGAGGACGGCTCGGGTCTCTACCCCTGCAGCCAGCAGATAGCCGGGGGTGGGAGCACCAGTCACTGTGCCCACCCTGCTGCTGCCTGCCTGCTCATCCCACCCCTTGGCAGAAGAAAGGGCTTAAAGGGTTCCAGTGCAATCAACAGCAAGAATCCCATTAATCCACTGGGAACAGGCTCAAACAGAAAGCTGATATTCTGTGCTCAACACTTACAGTCACAGAGGAGTCTGTGAAGACAGCTCATAGTGGGGGATATGCTGAAATAAAATCCCAATGGATTTGGATTGCTTTGGGTGGGAGGAATGGACATTATTTTATTTTTTATTTGCCAAGGTAGGTGGAGGCATGCCAAATCCAGGGAAGAATGTAGATCTTTACAGACCCTTAGAATTTAAAAATTTGCATTAATAGAGTGGTTAGATTTCACCAGTTTTTGCTGGAATGTTTCCTAGTCAAGTCGTATGTGTATTTTGTAGTGGTTTTTTTGGGAGAAAACAACTCAAACAGGCTGCCTTGCCATGAATCCCCAAATATTTTTAATCTGTGTATAACAATGCTTAAATCACTGTGGCATTTTCAAAAAATATTAAAGTATTTTTTCTTAAAAAAACTTTAATTGGCACAAACTATTAACACCTGTCAAAGTGCCAATTACAAGTTCACCAGCATTTAAGAATAAATCCACCTTGAATTACACTGAGCAGTTTTTCTTATTTTCCTTACTTTCCTTTAGCAGAAATGTACTTTTAAAAAAAGTTAAATAAATAAACAGGTAAATAACTCAAATCTTTAATTTTGCAGACATCTGATGTATTAGAGTTCATTTGGCTTTGCTAAACTTAGACTATTTAAATCCTGATGTTTTCCACTGTATGTTATGTGCTTTTTCACAAAGATAGCCCTCCCCAAAAGAAAATACCTACAAGCCTTCCCTTATTCCCAAACTGTATTACTCTTTGAGAGATTTTTATTGTTCCATTTCATTGCTATTTAGGGTAAAAGCTCATTGAAACATTATGAAACTCAGAGCATAATTGGGCAGAAGCACTTGCCAATGAGTAACATCTGCAGCATGTGTATGTGTATTTATATTACAGTAAACTTAAACCCACTCTTTTTTTTTTTTTTTTCATTGTCTGCTTCTAAATTCTTTGTCCCAAGTAAAGCACAAATGTATAAACCACACAGGGTACAGTACAGTCATTGTCACTGAGTGCAGTGCCAAATATAATTTTATCATTTGACCAAGGTTCATGCCAGGGTAAACTAATCTGTGTTAGATGTCTGCAAAATGCTATTTGCTCTTTTTATTATATTATTTTTTTAAACTTATCTGTGCTCTTTGGGCTCTTTCTCTGTGTCTGGTTTTGATGCTTACTGTCTGTGCATGTGATGTTCTAAGCTGAAGTGCATTTGGAAAACAAGCAGAGACTATCTAACACTTACTGCCCTCTCCCTGTCTCTTACAATAAAAAATAACTGGAGTCCTCCTGTAATGCAAATTTTGTCAATAATGAGAGACAGTCAAATCCACAAGTATTTGGACAGGCACACTGTCGTTTCTGTTTGACTACTTTTATTTATGGAGTTGGGTTCACTGTTACACAATCATAAAAAAAAGAGAAGGAAAGAGAGCTGCTCTATTAAAAATAAAGAAAAAGGCTTATAACAGAAGAGAGAGAATTACCACAATTTGTGGCAGAGACAATAGAGCTTACAAACCCTTCTGAGCAAGCATGTTGACCTAGCCAGCCTATATAACACTGTGTGCAGTCTTGGAAAATCACATGTTTAGAAAAAGACAGTATAGAGACATTAAAAATTGCTTAGGGAAATGGGCTGCAATTAGAACTTTTCTGGTGCTGAGGTCTTTTCAGGACTGTGCTCCTCCCCCCCTCCCTGACACCACCCAAGAGCTCAGCCTCTGACTTTTTGCCAAGAGTCTGACATACACCTACCCATCACTGAAAACTCTCAATTGTTCTCATGCTTATATATAAATAAAATGAATTTCCAAAATAATTTAGATCCTATAAACTGATAACAGATCTTAAAAAGATTCTGACTGTAGTTTGTGCCTTGAATTCTCCCATGTTAATCTTCCTTTTATTGAATATATTGTCCTCTGGGAATTCTATTGGATCTTTCTCTGTTCCCAGTCTTTTCCCGCATTCTCTGCCAGTTGTTTCTAGATTGAAACCATTTCGCTAGACAATTACAACCATATGCATTAAAAATATACATTTTCCTGAATTAACTAATAAAATATATGAAAAAACACAGGAAACCTTTAGGAAAGTTTGTGTATTCTCATGCAATATCACTCAAAAATATGTTGATCAGGGAGAAAAGACAAGGGGCAACAACCTTCTCTTAGTACATATGTTTAGAAGCACTGTACCTTGCAGCTCTGACCTAAGCATTTTGGTATTTTTCACTCAAGCCCAGATCAGATTCTGTATTGCACAACTCTCATCTCATCACCCAGTCTTCTCCAAAATCATCACTACAGTTCTCAGTTTGAATCTCCTCCGGACTGTCCCTCACAGCCTCAGGTGACCCCATTTCCCTCTCTTCCCACTACCAACGTGCCTCTCTCCATATGTGTTTAGAATATGATCCTGTTCAAGGTGAAAGAATGGAATTAGGAGGTTTTGTTTTGCTCCAGATGAAGAAGGTTGGCAGGCAAAATTAAAAACAAAAGTAACAAAAGACAAGGAAAATTAACTCATAGAGCTTGGAACAGAAAGAAATGCCTAATTTGCTATTTGAGAGCCTTTGAGAATAGGCACATGAAGGCATCAAATCTAATTCTGTTCCCTCCTACCCTAATCAACTCCAATTCTTCTAGAGCATCAGACCTGAGCTGGGAACTGGTGAATGGAAGGGAAAAGATATTCTCTACAAAGAGAGTTGTCTCTCTTAGCAGAATTCACTGCCTTAAATTGGTTCAGATAATGTATCTTTAATACTAATCTGACAAAATTAGACCTCCTAATGAATTTTTATACTACATCTTTTAAAGTCTGCCAAACTGGTGAAGAGATTTTGTGGTGATTCAAATAACACAAAATTAAATGCAAGAGAAAACAAAGATAACTGGTAATTTATACTGGAGCATTAAAGATTTGAACAAGAGCAAAATAAATGAGTCTTCCATTCTTTCCTTCTCCTCTCTTTTAAAATGTCTAAAGATAGAAAAGGATTTATGGTGCATAGAAATTAATACTTAAACCTTTTTTTTAGTTTTGGGCTTTTTTTGTTTGTTTGTTTTTGGGTTTTTTGCATTTGACCCCTATACATTCAAAATGTATAATGCTCCCAGAACCACTTATCCTACCTATGTCATTTTGGAAGCAATTCCAATGGAAAAGCCTTGTTAGATTTTTTTATTGCACCTCATTTTCATAAAAAGGGAAAATCCAACAGCCCACCACCTTATCCAGAAATTTAAATAGCAGAAATCTACCTCTTACATGCTAGTCCAGGACTGCAAAATTAGAAAACTCCCAAATGAAATTTACAACTAGAATCTGGGGGCGAAAGGGGGGAAGTTTTTTGAGTGTCCACTTGATTTTATGGCTCATATTTTCCTGGTGGGATGTAACCCCGTGTATTGAAGAGAGCTACATGCTAAAACATTATATAAACAACTTTTCTCAAGCTTTTGGTGTGCATTCATTGCAAACAGATTCTGCTGCAAAGTGTAGCAACACCTGGATGTTCTTAGAATCTTTATCAGGATGTGGACCCAACCCTTCGCAGAGTTGGTAATCCACAGACCTGATTCCAGCAAAAACACATAGGATGAATAAAGTAAAATGAAATCAGGAAATGAGGACACCAGTACTGCATATAGCATGCAGAGTAAAAACTACTTCCCAAGGCACCCTGAGAGACACCAGAGTGGTATTTCATGTTTCCAGATCGAAGACAGTGATGTACGCGCTTTCCTTTTATCAACACGCTATGTTACAGGATGTGAAGAAAAACAGAGTCTGTATTTCAAGAATAATTTCTTAGCCAAGAAAAAAGGTTGAATTTGGGTCAGTTATATGCAGGTACACAGGCCCTGATCATATATCCCCATATATTTGTGTCTTCAGGTTTGAATCACTGTCAGTTACCAACACGAGACGCTCTTTCCAGATACAGAGGGCAAAAGAGAATACTCCTTCCTTAGACTAATCAAAAAGATGCATTGAAAAACTATTTCTATATGAATCAAAACTGGCCGTAAAATTGATGGAAAGTATTCCAACTATATCTACGATAATGTATTTACAAACAAAATCCATGCATTTATTTTCTCACTTTACATCTAATTTTTAGATGAAGCAGTTGGGATAGAGGTGACTAATGCAGACTCCAACTTAAACTGCAGAAAACAATCCTGCTAATTTAATTGCATGTCATTGCATGTCATGTCATTGTATGTCATAGAAACAGTTAGTGAAAAGCCAGGAAATTCACAGCATCCCCTGCCTTCAAAAGAAAATTACTGGTGAGATTTTATCTTTCCCTAATAAATTTCAGTTAAGGCTTGATTGTAATTAGGCAACCCAAGAGAATTCATTCCTGTTTTGCATGTGGCTGAACTGATCAAAATCCGAGAAGGGAATAAGCTTGAACAAAGGACTACACAATAAATATATGTGCAGTCAACTTTGGATTATCCGTGGTTGTCTCATCCGGACTAGTCAGTGCCACATGAGTAATAAGCAGGCTCCTCTATTCTCCTGATCTCTGCTCTTTCTGTTACTTCTTACTCATTCATTTTTCTGGACAGAAATTTTAAATAGCTCTGTATTTTCTATGTATTTATTTTCACACAGGCTGTTCCATTTATATGGATCCATATTCCCCAGGATGACTGAATCAGCTGTTTCCTTCAAAGTGTTACTTTTGTTAGTTTTGCTCTGGTTTAAAGTCTGCTGGCAAACTGTTTCAGCAGTTAGAAGAATCTCATTCTCAGTCCTAGTTACTGTCTAGTTTAGTTTTCCTGGAAGTTAAATGGAGCCTTTCACAAAAGATAAAAGACAGTGGAGGGCTGAATTTTGTCTGTGCTGGTGAAGAATTACAGTGTACTATAAGCCTTATTTTCCTCATTCTTTCTAAATCAAGGCTAAGTCCACTCACGTGAAAGAAGGTAAACAAACATTCAAGAGAAACAGGACTTCTGTATAAAATCTTTTCCTCTTCCACATCAAAAACAGTGAGTCAGTTCCCCATTGTTACAAAAAAGACGGTGTGAAAACGAACAATGTTGGTGTGATGCACAGCACAACCACATCACATCTGCTGAGAAAAACAGAAAAGGGAAAGTGGCAGCCAGCTGCCACGGCCAGACAGACTCATTCCAAGGGCTGCACATCTGGATGCTGCAGCTGCCAAACTCATACTGATTGATTGCTTCCAATCCTGGAGTAATCAGAGGTTAAGTAACAGAAGCAGCACCATCCCAGTGCAATCAAAAAAGATATAGTAGCTATTACTCACCAGTAAAAAACAGGTTTGTTTGTTTTCTCCACATTCATAAGATGTCTACTAACATGTGAGTATCTAAACCTCTAGAACTGAGAATGGTAAAGGATGTTCTTCCAGTGGCCATTCCCTATAATATCACACCTGTTATGTATGATCATGCTTTCTGATTCAAAGAAAACCAGTCCTCGTTCTCTGACTGGCATAACTCCATTCCACATGAACATGTTCCCTCTCTCTTTCCCACTCCTTCTGCTCATTTTCTTGTGTCCAGAAAGAAAAAAAAATCTAAACCCCACTTGTTTCCCATTAGAAATCAGCATTTTTCAACAGAAGCAATTGCTTCACATATAAGTAAAATTTAAAGTAAAAATTAGTAAAAGGTGGGATTTCCCCCCCAAAGTTCAATTTAATCAAAAACTAAAGCAAAATAAACAGCACAAAACATTCTTTGAAAGCTATTCAATTCTTTGTATACTCAGAGTAACTTCTGATTAGTAATGCAATGAAATCTGAATCAGACCATCAGAATGATTTAGCAGCTTTTTCCAATGTACTCTTATGCTATTATTTCAGAGCAGTTAGAGACACTATATATTTGTTTAGATTTGTTAGGTTTCTCTTTCTTCTCTACATCAGTGCAGTTGCCTAAAAATATATATTAATCACATCTGGTGACTATAAATATATTTTTAATAAAGAGTATGTATTTCTGCAAATTAAATATGCATACTGAAATACTGATTTCTTTTTTTTCTCAACTGGATAAGAAGCACACAAGTGCTCTGAGTGTGACTAAAATTCATTCACACCAGTGAATTGTAAGAGTCTGAAAGTTCCATGCATGTTTTGAATTGGGGTACATCTTTCATTACCTTGAACATTCAGAAGTGTCATCTAGGAATCAACAGCAAAACAGACAAGTACTATGAGGTGGATAAAGGCAATTGTGAATTCTATCTCTGAACAGCTATCAGTAATTCCCAGCTATCAGTAAAACCCAGGTATCAGTAATTCCCAGACTTCATGGTTTAATATTTCTCTGTGATGGTGCAACTGCAAGATCCTACTCTAAGGATTACAACAGTTCCATCCAAATGCCCTTGCAATCTTTGCAATGTTGCGACTTTGTATTATTACCTCCACCATGTTCTTACATATGTACTGCATAAAACCAAACATTTTTGAGTATCATTTACAAAGTGTGTACAGTGGGAAGTGCACAGAAGCATATGTAAATCCTCATGATGGCAACATTAAATTAGAAGCAGTACAATGTGGTGCTGCAATTTTATTGTTGTATTCATTTAAGTTGTGTTATGGTTTCCCCGCAGTTGGTTGTAATGGTTTGTCCCAGCTACCCCTGTTCACTTGGCTCGATCCAGAGTTGTACCCTCCCCTCCCCCTGTCACCTGAGCTGGGACCTGCCCCTATTTCCAGACCCTTCCCTGCCTGTCAGGGGAAGTCCAGTCCTCCTCCCTTGCCAGTCTGTGTAAACCCAGCCCCTTGTTCCAGAACCCTCCATGTCTTTCATGTGATCCCTGTTCCCCCATTAGTTGTTAAGTTGTACTCCCCTCCCCACTGTTCCCTTATTGGCTATGATGTCAGGTACTCCCTCCTCCTGCTCCTCCCCGAAGGAAACCCTATGGGTTGTTGCCCTGCACCCTCCCACTGTACCTCCCCCCTTCATAAGTTACTGTAACCCTGTCTTTGGTGGTTCTTTGTTCCTGAGCCCTTTCAGGCTGTGCCTACTCTCCCCCTTGGGGGAAATAAAGCCGGCTTCGGAGAACTCAGCCAAAGACCCCTTCTCTCCTCCTTTCCTCCGGACTCTCTGCACACTTTCCTTGAGATCCCTGCCCGCCAGTGCGGATTACATGTCCCTGCTGTGCACTGCTACCCGGATCAGGCTGTGCCTAGGATCAGGAGCAGCCACTCTTGGCATTGGCTGGAAGGGGAGAAATCCCCTGAGCTAGCCTGGGAGGGATTTCTCCTGCGCCCTTGACAGAGCTGGCCGTGTCAGTACAATGTATTTGAGTCATAGAATCACAGAATATGCTGAGTTGGACTCACAAGGATCGCTGCGTCCAAAGCCTTGAAATAAACGGGCCAAGAGATCCTGTATCTCTCTTTTTAAAGGCCTTTATTGATAGGATTCAGCTCTGGGGACGGGGGGCTCGCGGGGCCGCGCGCACTGCCGCTGCTCCCTTTCACCGCCAAGGAGAAGGAGAGGTCTTTGGGGCTCTGTCCTTTGCAAGGCAGAGCCGGAGCCTTTACTCTCGCGAGAGTGACACCAAAGATGCTCAATGGCAGCTCGTTGGTCTTAGGGGGTCAGTCTTATTGAGTTCCTTTCAAGTCATGGCGAGGCGAGTCAGAGTTGGAACCAGAGGTGATTTCCGATCAAGGAAAGCTTCCCCCTTATGATGGTGCACTTGGTTTAGTTGGCTCGTGGTCTAGGGACTGACTGTGGGCCACTAAGGTGGACAACTGGGTCAGTTTCGCTGTTCATTTGCATATGGTTCCAGTAAGGCTCTCCTTCTAAAATGGTGGCTGATCTCGCACGACTTCGGAGCAGCGGCGTGATTGCCCGACGCAACAGGGATGGGGGTAAGGAAGTGGGGTACAACTTTAACAATTAACTGTATAACAGGTTGATTAACTTTATCAATTAACAAACAGAGCGACCTGGGCTCAGACGCAACCGGGAACAGGAGGGGTTAGTGGACTTCGTGAACTGGGGATAGGAGAACTGGGTTTCTTGTCTATAACATCCTGGCCCCGCACAGGACAGCCCCAAGAACCTCAGGCCTGCCATGTGCCTGGGAGCATCGTCCAAATGTGTCTTGAATTCAGACAGGCTAGTGCTGTGACCACTCCCCTGACTTAAAATGTGCTCTTTAGTGAGTTAGGGTCAAAGCTATGAAAATAATACTAGGCGTAGATGGAAAATTTAAAGCAATTCAGCTGGTTGTGCAAGTAGAAATCTAGAAATAGTTTCAGGCTACTTCATCTACTTGTGCAGTTTTCTCAGTTCATTTCATTTCACTGGACTGTCTGATTTCTGGTATTCTAAAGAATGATTAACCATTTTTGTCTTCACCACATGCACTTGAGGTAGGGAAGCACTATCCTGATTTAAAGACAAGTATGCATAAACTAATTGAATTGCGTCAGATCACCCCCTATATGTGGTATGAGATTTTTACGGTGTCTTGAGAAGCCTAGTTCAACAAGTTGGCTAGACTGGAAGACCATAATTTAATATTTCAGAGAATTTTTTTTCAGTTGTTTGGTCGCTACATTTAGCCACATGCAGGTTGTTAATCTTTATGTGTGTGCTTTATGAAGAATTGGTGGAGAGAATGAAAACTTTTGCCTTGTGTGTCTAAAGGGGTTTTCTAATATTTCTGGTTTAAAATCGATAAATCCTGGGATGTACAATGCTAATATTTATTCCAGTTTAACTAGAGGAGGATTTGGAATAAATGACCATTTCACAAATTATGGAATCAGAAGAGTGTAGCAGTACCGTGAAATACTACACTGAAGTGGGTACTGTTTGCTGCTGGACTGCTTGTGCATTAGATTGAGGAGTCTAAACGTGAGTTTGGCTATGGCAGCTAAAGTCATGCAGGAGCAAGTCACATGAGCTACTTAATCATATCTGCTAGAACTGAGATATTCCGTAAGTGCTAGTACGCAGCCGACCATGTGGACTTTTCCCATGGCTGGGGGTGGTTTCTTGACTGATCAAAGATCCTCAAGCAGTCAGGACTGTGAGACCAATAGGTAAAGGACCCTCACTTATTTCTAAACCATAACTTCTTGTAAAAAAAATCCAGGACCAAGTATCCTTAAAGAACAGACCAGTATTGTCCCAGGGGTATCACTTTTCAATTCTCGGTGTTCATACTGTCAGCTGGAGCTATTTTATTAATCATGCCAAAACTATTTGCTTTCTTCATCTCCTACCACACATTTATTTTTTCCTGTGTAAAAGATATGACCCTTTCAAACGTTAAAGGACCAGAGGAAGTCAATATTGAGGATCTCCAGCAGCTTTTTCAAAGCAATAAAAGAAACCTCTGAGCGCACAGTCACAGTATGATATGAATAGAGACAGAAATTAATTGAGTCAAAAGCAGTAATGATATAAATCACATTAGCTACTGCAGCCTGACACCAAAGGCTCAGGTACTCTCAGCTACCTTTCCCAAAAACACAACATGAAGCAAAATGTGACTAGTTAGCCTCCATGTTTTCTGTGGGATTCAAAGCTCACCTGATTGATGCCTCTTATTAACAGCACTTCTTCCCCTGTATCAATGTTATGTTCTTTCCTTCTACTTCTTCCTTCTGATATTTGTTAGGGTCTGTGTCCTTGTTGCTTCATAAAAATCATAAAACCCATAAAAAATCATAAAAATCAAGATTATTTTGAAGATGTGATCACCAAAGTAGAAATCATCACCTGGTTTTAGTTCTCAGCTACATATAAAGGCCATGCCTGGTCTTCACAGATGGTGAAACATCACCCATTGTACGTGTCTCTTAAGGATATTTGACTCAGTGAATTTAACAAGAAGGTTTTATTTAGTCTTTTTCTTTTGTTTGTTTCATTAATTACACAGTGGAATGTACCACTTTCCCCACAAAAAACGTATTAAATTTTGTTTATGGTCAGAAGAATAACTGTAGAAATTATGTGTATGCAATAGACATGCACCATGTTTGCACTGAGTTACACGGCCTTTGTGTTTTTGAACATAAATAGACTTTTTTCCTTCTCTTTATTTCACAGAAACTGATCCATCTAGGAGACAATAAGCTTGTTTCTTTCATGATTCATTCATTATCAACACAGTTGTTAAGTTGTTTACAGTTGCAGATCTTTATTTAATACAGAAAGAGGAATGAAATTAGTCAGAAAAAAAAAAATCCAGCTTACATTCCAATTTCTCTTTCATATCCAGAGACTATTTTGCAGTTGTGTCTTTTCTGTTTGGCTAGAAATCACTTACACAATAAACAGTAAAATCTTACCTTGTGATTAGTGATAAAAACGTGGAAGAAGACTTAAGAAAGATAATAGGTCTAATTTATAAATGGGAAAAGGACAGTTTTCACGGTATTTTCAGAGCAAACTCTGTATTTTACAAGAATTTAGCGAGGACTTTTTAGGATGTTCTTATTACTCTTTTAAGTCTCTTGGATTAACAACAATGTTCTTGGTCTATTAATTTAATTCAGTTCTAGAGACTGATTTTATACTTGTATGGGTACATTAGCGTCTTCAGACAGGAACATGAAACCAAAAACATGGTACGGAAAATCAGTGGCTCTGTTGTAACAATACAATTTGCAGTGCAAAATTCACATCCCATTTCTTTGTCAGGGGAGGGATTTCAGACTGGCTGGGAAGGACATCTGATCTAAAACAGATTCCCTTGTTCAACACTCAGAGAATGAGCTCACGTTAAAAAATCTAATACTGCTTGATTATTTATTAGTTCATCAACCTGCTTTCATATTTATTTTTCTCCTAGTTGACTTTATTTCTATCATTACTCCCTTTAGCAAGGTTTGTGTCTTGGAATACAGGCATAGCAAGGAAATAGCAGATCAACCAGGACTATAGCTTAAATTTACTACCAGTGCTAGCTGTAGCAAGTGATAGTCTTGCTGGTAAAAAGCTTGCAAAAAGTTTGGAGTATCAAACATATCTTAAACCTTTAGCATCTCTTACTTTGTTTGTTGGTTTGCATTTTTTCAAAACTCACTTCAAAATTAGGAAAAATGTATTTCTGTTTGATTTGTATTATCCCAATCCTGTTTCCAGGGGCAGTTTCAGGGTTCAGGATATTTGTTGATTGAAGAGTCTGCCTTAAACCTCACAAAAGCCCAAACAAGCAAGAAAATCAAACTAGCAGTAACTGAAGGATTGTAGAGAAAAATCCTTTTTATGCAATGCTCCAAGCATGTGTTACACTAACATTTCTCTAAAAACAATAAAAATGAACTTTTTAATGCTAATTATGAAGAGTGCAGGAAATGCATTTTTCCTTGTCTAAAGTGAGAGTTTTCTGGACATTTTCTGTGCCTTAAAATCCTCCAGCACACATTGCAGGGAGTGTGATTTTTGGTTTGATTAGGTAAGACCGTACCGTTCAACAAAACTGGTTAGGTATGTATTAATTCATTTGCCTTGAGGCATGTAAACAGCACACCTATTTCCTTTGCAATGTGAGCATTAACTGAAAAAGAAATAAACCATCCTTCAAGTGGGAAGAGGGCTGGATGTTTATTTGAAAGTAATATCTTCAGGGAACATTATGTATGTGTAGCTTTCCATTCTTAAGTCAAATACTGTCTCACTTTGAATATATGTGGATAAAACCACTCTTGAATCAAAGCAGTCATTAAATTTTGGGGGTTTCCCTGTTTGAGGGCACATTAAACGTGATGGTAGAAATGTGCTCCTTAACTGTAACTTCTGTAACTTGTAATTCATGAAGGGTTTTGATAAACCAGTTTTCATGGTGTGGGACCAGTTTTAGGCCAGCACCTCTGCAAGCATCTGGTCTTGAACCCCGTATTCAGTTTGGTTGAATGCTAATAGGTGTAGCTCTGTTTGCCAGTTGACATGCTTGCATTTCACAAGCAGAGACAGTGGAGAGAAAAAAGGGGAAAAAAAGCCTTGACCCCATAAAGAAAAAGCCTTTTCCAAGACAAGAGAGATGAAACCCCACTTTGGAGTGAAAAGAGTCATTAAAGTGAATTTGTGGTATCTGAACTTTTTTCTGCATTTTTAAGCGGGAAGAGTTTAGACTAACCTATATTTAACAATTCCAGATTGAAAAATATTTTATTTCTTTCCCAACAAGAGAAAGATATAAGCCGCATTTATTAAAATGTCAAATAGACTTTGTATTCTCTTATCTGTTACATTCCAACCAAGTAATCATGTCTGTGAACACTAGCTATAATTAGGGACTTCATCAAAACCAACAGAAAATACCAGCATTTGATTTTTCTTTATATGTTTTCATGAATGGGACTGGTTTAATGAGTCCTAAACAAAAATCTGCGGGAAGGAAGCTAGAAGACAACTCTCTGAGTCATAGATTAGGTTTAGCAATCCCATTTATAAATCTGTTCATTCTTCCTCAGCATTACAGAAAACAGCAGCTCACTTTGCTTTCCTTTTAGAGACTTCTAATTTGGCACTAGTTTAGTTGTTTGGGCAGGAAAATAACAACCTGATGAAAAATGTTGTAAGCATGTTAAGAACAATTTGTGATGAAATACATTATTTCTGCACATGTTCAGAACAATATTTACAGGTTAACTGTACGCTTTCACAATCATAAATGTGGACCTCAGTTTCTCTGGGACAGGTTTAAATACAGTATCAGCTACATGTTCTTAATCATCTACTAATTACTAAATGTCTACTAAATATCTACTTAACAGTCAGCGAATCTACTTAGTATATCTTTAGCAGTCTTGAAACATGTTAACTTATATGCCATGACTATCAGGTGAAAAAAACCCCACTGTTTAGAAACCATGAATTGTATAGAACTATCCTTACATAGGTACAATACTTTCTTGGGCATCTGAACGTGTAAAAATTAGTAGTATGAAAGGAAATAGCAAAATACTGAGCTTTAGAACAAATAAATCAAACTCCTATACTTGCAAAAAATGTGAGAATGGTTTAATTTCTTGAAGAACAAATAGCATATTTATATTTGTTTAAATAATATTTTTATATGTCTCTAATTTTATTACTTTATATTAGGAATTTTAAAAGTATGGTATCTCTTTTTATTTATGAAATCTGAAATGACGTTTAGTAATAGTCAAAATACGTCTATTAATTTTTGTTCTGTGGTATTAATACTATGTAAAAATCAGCAAATGGAAGACACTGCTTTAGTACTATTAGTTTTTATGATTTCACTGCATCTTTTTGGTTTTAAAGTTAAAATACTGAAAATAATTTTCCTAACTTGCGTTTTTATTAATTAGTGATATAATCGTGCATTATGATGACACACTATGTCTATATATCTCCGAAACGTATTTCTAATAGATAATTCTATGGGAAAGGAAGATAAAAGGGAGGCTGGGTTCAGATTTTATTTATTTTATTTTAATGTCAAGGGCTTTTTATTTTGGGAAGGACAATTGTGGTTTGAAGCCTGATTATATATTATCTGTTTTCCCACAGAAGTAATTTGAAATTAATGACTATTGATCATTTAGATTAAGAGAGAATAGTTCTCAGATGAATTCTGAAAACTCTCATATTTCAGAGGTTTAGCAAATAAAGGCTGGTAGAAGATTACTGCTCAGATATTAAGAAAGTATTTTAAAATCCTGTGAAATCACCATCCAGATTTGTCAGACACTTAATTTACATTATAGTGTAGATTTACACTTTATAAATATTGCTAACATTTACTTCTTCTGGTTTGTGCTTCAGACTAATTAACATGCACCTGAATAACAAAAAAAACCCAGCTGTGCTGTTGAATCTGGATTGATGCCATGTTCACAATCACTTCTGTAACAGCAGCTAAAGATTGTCTGTTTTAGTTCCCAAGAGAAAGAAAAAAATAATATCAAAGAAGCTCTGAAAACTGTATTTCACAAATTTCACAAGTAACATCCTCTGTTCCGTGTCAATTGTATCAACATCAAATTTGCATCCAAATTCTTCTGAAGTAATCAGACTGGTTTTCCACCCAGCAATATTTCTGAAATTCAAATTCTAGTGTCAGCTAATCTTGGTCATTCTGTAGCACATGTAAATATTATGCAAGTTTGTCATCCCTGATCATATTGCACCTTTGAGGGGTACTCTCCCCTTGCCATGGGTTGGAAGGGACCCATCAGGTGGAAGCTTACTGTCAGTCGCCCCTGTGTCATAAGAGCTTCCTCTGGTTGCAGCATTGCACACTAGACTACCTACATCACTAAGACTAGTTTACCTCTGGGTAAAAAATTCTGTGGGGTGCAATATCAAATTTCATATATACTCATGTTGAATGTTCTTCTGATGGTGGCTTGTTTGCTACTGTGACATTCCATAGACACAGTTACTAGTTTAACAAATTGTGGGCAAGTATCACACATAATCATCAGTTTGTTTCAAGTTGACTGTGGACCTGTCTACTGTGCTCCTTTTTATTTTGCACTCTCTAAGTACTTTAAATCTACTAAACACATGGCAAAATAGTAAAATTTAGTTAGCATGCATGCACAAGTTTCCTTTTTTTTTAATTAAGCACTCAGACCTACTTCAAACGTAGCACAAATATGCAAGTCAACTTTATGATTAATAGCTTCAGACTCAAATGTGCTTTTATTTCTGGTCTTCATGGAGAATCTACCATTTCCACTGAGATTTTTTCAACAACTTTAGCTGTATTTAAAGTTAATGAGCTTTTTCAATTAAAGCTTCAGATATTTAGCCTTTGGATAGCATTTAGATGAACCAGGGTGTATCTAATTATGTTGGGTGAATTCTTAAGAGGCTCTGCATATACTTCATTCATAAGAAGCACATTTTATGTTGTGGGCACGTACTGGACTTCAATCTAGATGGAATGCAAATCACCCTTGTGAAAACAGTGTTACCAATAGGTCTGAGAGTTCGAGGAATGACTGCACTAGCAAATGCCCTTGAGAAGGTACAGCATCAACCATTCTGAGCAGCAGAGAAACCAGGACTGCCATGAGGGTAAAAACTAAACAAAGAAAAGAAGGCTGGGTAAGGATTTAAGAACATTGTCTAAACTGGGCAAAACATGTCAGAACAGCATATTACTGGAATCTTACTGCTTACTTATAGAAACTAGCAGGAAAACCAACAAAGGAATTAAACTAAAACCCCCAACAGTTTAACATAATAAAAAAGAGGGTGGGGGGAAACTGGGTGGTTTTCAAATTATGTATTTTGGTTCAGATGTAATGTGGAGGAAACATGGCTTTACACACTGAATTCCCTGGAAAATGATATCTTCTGCTTTGGGAGTCCTTTGTTTCTAATCACTACCAGACTCCTGGGTGCAGAAGTCATCACACAAGATAGTCTGACTAGACTACAAGACTGGCACATGAGATTAAACTGTTGACTTTTATTCAGGGCAGACATTTAAACTTGTGTCACGTGTTAAGTTTTACAACCCTGAAAAGATCACTTACAGTGTCCCATTCTTGAGTCACCACCTGCAGAACAAGAAGGCCTTACATCTATCAAACACCAAATGTGAGGATATTTGCTGGAGCAAAGGGCTTGCCACAAGGAAGGAGTAAGATAAATACCTATCTAAACAAATAATAAATAGTATTAAACTACAAAGCTAATCTCCAAACTGGAATTTTTAATATTTTAAACCTAGGGACCAATGTATTTAGTTCAGGTTTTTGTTACATTCTAATGCATGACTGTCCAATTGTATGGAGTAGAAATGCCTTCAAATAGCAACATTCCAAAACTTCAGCTCCCTTCTATAAGTTTATGTTTTAAAGTCATAAATACAAATTTCTATGTAACTTTATCTGATGTTCCACATGCATGGTTTGCTCTGCTCTGCTCTGTGTCTGTTTGCAGGTTGGTTAGAGCTTGGTTAGATAGACTTAGCACACTCAGGGTAGTCTCTGACTTGTCTGGGCAAACTTTATGATGGGGCAGCCTGTCAGTATAGAAAGGGAAATGAGCGGCATTTGTTTATCCTCCACAGAGAAATGCTGATAAAAATGTATTATCTTCTGTCTTTATCAAATTTTCTGAAATTGACCACTGGCTGCAAAACTGGTAGATTAAACAGCCAAGACAGACCAAGAAACAGAACAATGTGATTGTGCAGCATTTTTTCCCAAGCACTCTTTATAAAGAAAACTTAAAGGCACAGAAAGAATTTCAAAGGCCGTAATTGTCATAATTACGATCTGACTAAAAGAGCTACCACTAAAGTTCCTGGTCTCATTTCTCTCTTCCACCCAATCCTGCTCTAGCAAAGCACTAGAGAAACTGTACTAGGATACAGCTTTGAAGTCAACACTTGTAATACAGCTTTCTGATATTACTGCAGTGAATGATTAAAGAAGAAATTGCTGTCTTTGTGACTGAAGCCTCTGTCTAAATCAGAACAAAACTGACAACTGTTTCTTCAAGATTATTCTAACAATATATCTGATCCAAAAAGAAAAGGCCGTTTTTCTCGCCAGCAAATGTTGCATTAAAGTGGAAATGTAGCAAAATTCCAGCTGAACTTGCCAAAATTGTGAGAGTAAAGGTATTTGCCTTAGGAAGAAAAATATCCACCATGTTCTCAGCACTGAAGCATAAAATGGCTGTTTTCCTTCCTTCTGAATTTCCTGTGGTTTCTGTTTTGTTTTACTAAAAACAAAGTAGAAAAAATCTTGGAGGCTATAAAAACACACTTTCATATTATTTCTTTTTGAGGATACTTTGTACATAGCATAATCCAGATCCAGTGTCACACTCCTGGCTTTTTTTTTACTTGGAATAACAGAGCCTGTATCACTAGTGCTGATTTTCCATTGCTAGGTAACAAAGCCATTTTTGCTTGGCAGACATGATCACAACATAGTCACCTTCAGGGACTGTCCTAATGTGCAGGAGACGTATTTGCCATGCAAAGCCCCATCCTGGAGAGTTAATCCAGAGGCAGCACTTGAGTGCACACTGGGTGCTAGACCCAGACTTGGGTGTTGCCTTACACTAACTATATTTGAGAAGCCACAGTCTTCATTTGCATCTATAGTCATAACCACTGATTTGGCTTTTTGAAATGCTTTGTATGACTTGATTGCTTTTATTAGCTACTTGGCTTTAACTGCACTGGAAGCAGAAATACATTAAAACAGCAAGCCCAGTTGGAGCTACAAAAAAAAATTGAAAAAGGTGCTTTCAGAACTTACCAAGATACCTTTGTCGCTGGTTTTTGGGCTCCTGTCCCAATGACTTCAGCTTGAAAGTATTAAAATGAGTTCCTTATACATGCTTTGCAGGTGAGGGGTTTTTTTTGAGCTTTAATTTGCTGCTTGATTTGCCCCGGGATTTTCAGGTGTTGCATGAGGGAGTAAAGAACAGAAAGTACCTCAGTTCTTGGTTGTCAGCCATTGGATGATGGCCACAGCATTATTAAACCATCCAAGCATGCTGGGTCTCAACCACAAAATTTAATTTTCCCTACTGCAGGGACTAATCAACTACCAGAGGCACTAAGTCCTGAGGAGACTGTTTTTTATCTTTTTTTTCTCTTTCAAAGACTGAAACACAGTTAATTTTACAGTTTCGTCTATCCTCAGGCTTACAAACAATGACAGAAATGCAGCTTGATGAGAAGCAGATAAAAATTAGAAATTACGTTTACACTATGACATAAATTAAAGAAAGATGAAAGGTTTAAATAATTAACATCACCTCTATAAGTCAGACAGAAAGACCCCAGATTCCCTGAAGTAAAGGCAAATAAAAGGGCCGAAAGGGGAATAAAGCATGCTGAGCACTATCTGCAGCTACCTCTTGCTTTATGTGAAACTGAGAAGGAAAGTTGGTTCTTAGTGTGATTGTTCATTTCCACAAAACCAGCTCCTCTGACAAACTAAATTCGCATTTTTAAGTCTTCAGAAGGCATTTACAGCAAACACACATTTGTATCTCAAATTTAGTATTCCAAGGAACTGTTTGTCATGGATTCACTGCATAATAGTCCCTTAGCTTCTTAAGCAGTTGCTAAAATACTGTTTTTTTCAGGAAATCTGTGTTCTCCACCCTAGAAATGTGACTAGCCAATTGAACCATTTATATTTCATTTACTGAGAAGTATAGGGTTTCATCCTAAGAAGGGAAATCTGTGAGGGAAGTAAAGACAGCAAGGAAAGGAAAGAAATACTGCAGCTCAGCACAACCTTAGTATTAATCTATATTGTTTCTAATCATAGAAGCTGTTTCTTGGAGTTCTTCCAGGAAAGGGGAGCAGGGGGGAAACTCCACAATGAAATAATGATAACTTAGAATCTACCAATACTGAAGATAAAGGCTCTACTAGGCACATGTTAAATTTATCAGAAAAAAAAAATGGTTGCAAGGAGCAGTTCACATGACTAAGAGAGAATTCTTTCAAAATGACGGCTGTTCAGGCTTTATAAGAAACATTAGCTTAAAAGAAATTTGGAAATAGAAGAAAGTTCCAACCAAAGAAAACAATTATAAATATTCCTAATTGCCTGGAAATAATTTGTCATACAAAATTGGACTGAGATAGATTTATACAAAAGCTTCAGATGCGTTGATGTTGTAATGCCTTTTATGTGCCCAGCATATTTTTGCACAGAGTGTTCCAGTAACACATTGCAGAAAAGGATATGACTTTCATTTCTATCTTCTGTCTCCCTTCCTCACTCCATTCTCATCCACTTTTTTCACTTTTCCCTTTTTTTTTTTTTTTTTCATTTTGCAGGGCAGGGGGAGCATAAAATAACTGGAAGACACAGTAACTGCTACTCAGTGTATTTTATTATTTCAGGAATTTGTTACAAGATGGGCTGCAATTACGTCTAAAACTTGAGAATAATGGGCTATTGACATGTATATAGTTCTAGAAATATAAGGCCTCATTTTCTCAGCTGGAATTTCCCCACAATGTGCATTTGCATTGCATTAGAGATGCTCTTTCTTTAAAGAGCATAGCGTATTCAGGCATTTTGACATTATCTGGGTCAGAGGCAACATTTAAAAGCAATAGCCCTACATCTACTGTGAATCTCTTAGAAGCACACACAATGCATTAGTGAAAATGAGGGGAAAACTGAGAGGTTCTCCATATTAAGCTATAGTTTTTGACATACCTGCCTGCACCAGACATTAATCTGCAGGAGATAGATTGTCATGGTCATGGTCCCCTGCTCTACTCCAATTGCATATACATTACCTAAATTGAAATCTGCACTTCTTCGCACCACGTGCAGCTTGATGTGACCTAGAAATGGTAGGATGCATAAACTAGCCGTTTTCATGGTGCATATAATCATCTCCATTTTCCATGTATTTACCTACACATATAGCAGCTGCAAGCTTTTTCTTCTGGCTTAACAATGAGGACTTTATTTTCCCTTAGCTTAGCTGAGGTCTAGCTAGCTTGTGAGGCTCAAAATTGCATGGCAGTTGTTAACTATATAAGGAACTCAGTACCTTTCTTGTTCCCAGAAGTGCCTAAGACATAATGAGAAAGGAATGCAGAAGTTTTTCACCTGTTATAATTGTTTTATAAAGCCCTTACAATGTATTCTTTGTCATCTTCCAAGAATGGATCATTTATGATGGTAATGCTTACACAAGTGTGTTTTATTAATAGAAAGATCTGTGTAATTGGTGTGGTATTACAAGTGAAAACCTATGGAGGTTGCACAAGATGTATTTAACTTTCTAATTCACCATTTGCAATATTTCCAGATATCAGATATTTAATTTGCCCTTCATTGACATATTCCATTCTAAATGAAAAGGGCTCCAAATTAGTACCACCCAATTGTAATTACGGAGACATTAAAGCCAGGGTAAAATATGGAGTTTTCTTCCTTTCTCTTTTCATGTCACTTTTCTAATATTTCTCCCCACTCCCACTTCCACCACTTCCACCATTACAAATTTTCCCTTTTCAAATTCTCCTATTTTAATGCTATTCCTTCTCCTTTGTTCTTAAAAATTGGACATTACCCTTTTTTTTTCTCTTGGCCCTTGACTTTTTCTAATCCTGGCCAATCCCTAACACACAGGATATCTTTCCCATCACTTTTTCTGCCGCCTTCAGTTTTTTTCACAGCCCCTTCTCCCCATTTTCCTGTTCATTCTACTGTATCTCTTTCTAACCAGAAAACCACAGCTGTCAATCCATTTACCTCTCTCTCTCCTCTCTCTTTTAATTGAACTCTGGATTTCCTTTGATTAACTAGTCCTTGTTAGTCACCTGTCTCCACCTCTCCTTCACCAGCTGGCAGAAGGATATTTATCTTGCATTCCAGTGCTTGAATTTCCAGCTCTAGCTTCTCTAGAGCTATTGAGCCAATAACCATCACAGAAAAAGCTGCTTAGTAGAACCACAGAAATATGTCCGATAGCGGATGGCATTAATTTCCTTGGCTTCTGGAAAAAAGAAAACCCTAAAATCAGCAGACTTGCAAGGAAGCTCTAATGATCCTGTAAGGAGGACATCCCACAAGACTGAAGCTCGTCATTCATCCAGTCAGGTAAGGAGGCTAGATAGGACCTGAAGAAATGACGATTTGGGATGTCCTTTTCCCTGTGGCATTGTCAGGAACTATCACTTTCCTTCCCACCTCTGCTACAAAGTTCAACTACCTCTCCCTTGTGTTTGGAGCAACCTAGGCAAAGGTATGTGCTTTTCTTCTGGGGGAAGGATCTGTTGGCTCCTAGTGCAGCAGAGAGGGAAGGCTTGTTTACAAACAACGCTGGGTTTCCTGCTCCACCAACACGTGAGAGACTGTATCACAGTTTTCCTTCCACAAGGCAGAACAACCCTCACAGGTCTCTCCCTCCTAAGTGGAGAAGGTGTGGGAAAGTGGGAACAGATGGAGCAGCATTATTTTTTTCCACAGCAAGTAGGCAGTTTCTGTTCTTTTCCCCAGATTTAGC
Source organism: Dicaeum eximium (assembly GCA_013396995.1). Taxonomy (NCBI): domain Eukaryota; kingdom Metazoa; phylum Chordata; class Aves; order Passeriformes; family Dicaeidae; genus Dicaeum; species Dicaeum eximium. The sequence goes on along the minus strand of VWZP01006535.1, from coordinate 38,785 downwards.
TAGCTGGCAACCACTGTGCTTGTGAACAAGCACTCCTACTAACACATTTGATTCCTATGCTGTGTCCCATTAGACAAGATAAAGTGGTTTCACTTTGCTCCTTCTTAAAATACCAACAACTTAGGCTGCCAGGTTACGCTAGAAAGCACAAACTGCCTCTGTTTTTCATCTCATTTTCTTGCAGGTGAAGTCAATACCCGGTGCCCCACCCAGGCCTGGGAGAAAATACAATTTCTATGTGATTCTATCAGCAGTACTACTCACCCCAATGCCTTTGTGATGAAAATTAACCCCTTTAAAGAAGTTACTGACATTTTAAACATGATTTTGTGGACTTAGCACATGACAATTAGTGTTTTAAATAGCAATTGTGGCTTAAAATATCACAGTGAGAAACAAAAAGACCTGAAGAAGGAAAAATGTAAGGAATTGTGTGTTAGTGTCTAAAAACCAGCAGGGAATGAAGCAGGAAGTGACAGTGGTGATTAAACAGAGACTTGGTTTAGAAATTATATTACTTTTAGCTTAGTAAAGTTATTTTATCAGATTGTGAAGGAAAATAAAGTATTTTATCATAGTTTATAGGACTTCCTAAACCCAAAATGAAGTAGAAAGATCAGTTCATAAAATGTATACAACACAAATTGGAGAGAAATTCCTTTGAAGCTATATGTTGTGTAAAGAGAAATTCTCTGATATTTCTGGGATGAAGAGATATCCCAAACACACAACAATGTTCTAAATTGCTGATAAGTAGCAATAACAGATGATTTTGGGGCTGTATAGCAGGTAAATGAATATTTCAGTATTTTTGTAGTATAAGCAATTTTGCTTAATCAGCAAGACTATTTGGGAAGTTAATATGATCTGACAAAACAGAGTTTGAGTTCTTTGTCACATGTACTGTCTGATGTGGCAGCAAAGAAGTTGTGATCGAGATTAAGCAACACATCACCAAAGATCTGTGAGGACAATAGTGTGGCCTGTCTGCTGTCTACACTGTGCCTGATTCAGTGCTCCAGGAAATACGGGCACCATTCCTTCATGTAATTTTGCCCCTGCAACAGGTTTTGTTCCATTTAGCATATGACCAACTATTCCTGTTTTGTCTAAAAATTATTTCTTATGATGAGGAGTTTTCCAAGTCCCTTCTGTCCTTAGATGTTGCAGAAGTTTTACTGGCAATTTGGAGGTCACTTATGCCGGCTTTGCTTGATTTTCCCTTCTTCCTTGGCCTCTTCGCTGCTCTATCTCATAGTGACTGGGGCACTTTCTCTTCAATAATCAGTTATTACTTCTTTTAAAACTAGAAGCTATTTGCTATATGTAGAAATAAAAAATTACATCCTGATCATTCCTTAAGCATATTTATAACCTAAAACTGCTGATAACATGGTTTAGAGCACAGTAAATCAAAGCCAAAACTGCTACAATAGGTAGAATTTGGACAGAGGTATTCTGGCTATGATTAAGTGCTACAAAGACAAACACGAGTCTGGTTACATTATAGATTGAAAATAGAAATTGTTGCTTGTGCAAATGCAGATGCAACTGATGCAGGAATAAATTTTCTAATTTTTGACAAACACATCTTTTATAGGCAGACACAACTGAAATACCTAAAGAAAAAAGTATTTTCCACAAGAGTGTGCCTATCTCAGTGAAATTGCAAATACAGGATGGTGTTTGTTCTTTCAAAGAAAAAGGAAAATACCCCCAGTGAAAAACAAAAGTTAGATGAGCTGGTCATTTACCTGATAAAAGGAGACATTTAGCTGAGGAAGGGAGATGTGGAAATTCAAATCATGTCCACCTCATAAATAGGCCAGGTGTCTGAATCACAAGCAGTGGACAATTTCTGAACTAGTTTTACTAGGATGTAAAACCAGAAAATATTGAGGGAATCAGCAGATAAACTTAGTTGCTGGTAAATAGTCAACGGAGTTGACTTATTTTTTTCTGTGATAATACCTCAAAGATACTGGTAAGTTATTAAAATCATGTGTATCNGCTAGTCCCCGAGTCCTTTACCAGCTAGGTCTCTGATATTGTATAGAAGCCCTAGCAGGCTTGGATACAATATCAGCTTTGGAGGACGGCTCCTCGCTGGCACGCTCCCACTCACGATGCCAGGCCAAATGCAGCTTGCACCAGTGACACAGTCCTTTATAGAGTCTCTTGCCCTGGGATTGGTCCGTTTTTCATTCTCTTGCTGATTGGCGTTCTTCTGGGTTTCCTATTGGCTGTTAACGGAGGAGCACTCCTAGCCAATCATTTCTGATATGCGTCGTGTGATTGGCTAGGGCGAGGACCAATCCCAGGCTGTGCCCATTACCTCTTCTTGGTGATGTCATTTTCCAGATGTTTCCTTGTCCGTCAAACAGTCCTTATGATGGCTCATATATTTTATCTATCTAGGGGATATATTAACCATAGTAAAACTCCTAACACCGATGCAAGGGGCACGACGAGACCCGACACCATCTTCCTGAACCGCCTAAATACAATCAACAAATGAACTTTATTAATTACAACCCTTAATGATTAACTTGGACGTGTAAAACTTTTCATTAAAAAAATTCCAATATTTATAACAATATATATCAATTAAAGTGGAAAACTTAACAATTACCAATACTCCAGTATTGAAGTAAGTGACAAATTTCCAGTATGCATTATCTTTATTCTAACATTTTGCCAAGAAATTTTTTAGAAAAATTAGTACGAAAATCACATTCTGTTTGGTATAAACTGCAACCGCAAATTGGAAATACTGATACTTTCTGAAGGCCATGTTCTAACAGCTTTATCTAGATAGATATTTTATTAGCATTACAGATATCACCCAATCTTGTAAGCTTGTAATAATTTTGAAGAAAATTTCAGACTATGATTTCCAAACCCTCGTTAAATCACTCTTTGCATTACGACAGTCAGCAGCATTCTAGGTGTTTGAAGTATAGTGAAATATTTGCAGATACTTCAGCTTAGGAGAAGGACAGGCCTTCCTACAAGCCATAATCCTGGAAGTCCTTTGTGTCCAGAGTTAAAGGCCTACTGCATTTTTTCATGAGGACTTCACATTTCCTATCCAAGACAACCTTAAAATGAGCTGCCAAGAAAGAATCAAGCACAACTTTGAAGATAACTATAGAAGGTACGTATCTATATCTGTGTCTACACGTCTAAATCCATACACATGTATGTGTGCAAACACACAGCACACACACACAGAGGAGTACAGCTTGTACTTGGGAAAAATATCCTATGGTTTCTCATTTTAGCATATAATTCCACAGCAGTAGCCACTCCTGGGACTGCAAAGAGTAACGGGTTGCAGTCTACTGCAGGTAAGAGCCACACTCTTAAGTCATTCTTGTAAGAATTCCAATGTAAACAGTTGTGAAATCATCTCTGATCACCTTTTCTCTTCTTTATAAGGGATTGCAATGAAAAGCCCCATTATTTGTATGCTATTTCTCATACATAACAACAAAAATCTTTGAGCTTTACAATTGTTGGCCAAATAGGTAGCAGAAAACTTAGGAGACTAGTAAAAGAATAATTAACGCTGGTAGACTTAATTGCTGAAATTATTCCCCGGGGGCAGATTGCAAGTAGTAGCTGCTAAGACCTTAAAAAGCAAAATGGGAAACTACTTTTACTAATGTTCTTGAATAGATAGATAAGAGTAAAAATCCATCAATGCAAGAGTGTGTGGCAAATAAGTGGTCAGACAAGTTCACCTAAAATTCGTGTCTCAAGAAATAATATGCATTACCTTAAACCCCTGCTACTGCGAAGATTTGATTTCCACTTATCTATTTCAACACCAACTTAATCACTGCAAAACCAACAAAAAGGCACAAACCAACAAAAAGGAATCCTGAATACCTATAAAGTGCATTTTGATGCACTTTTATAAAGAAATCAGATTTGGATCTAAACAAAACACAGACAACATCTCAGCCGCACTACCTGGAGTCATAAGATTAATATTTATACTTGAAAGTGTTGGTCTGACTGATTAAATGAGACCAAATATGAAGCAAAAAGAACTATAATTTCAAAATAGGTATGTCATATCCTTCTTAAACAGTAAAATGATTAGTTCAATATGATTGTCTACATAAGGTTATTCACAAAATGGTGGAATACAAAGTGGATATTCCAGTCTGCTCCATATTCTGGAACTGATTTCCTACAGAGTCCTTCCTTAGCTGATAATGTTTTAAAATTAGATCTCTAAGAGAAGATTACATCTGCCAGACTCTGTAAGCACTGCACACTAGGACTTCTTTAAATTGTATTACAGAAGAGGAATAAAACCAGATTGGAACATGAAAATAGGTCTGTAGGGGTTTGGGGTTTTTTTTGTTGTTGGATTTTATTTTGTTTTTTGGGGGGTTTTTTAAAGATGTTAAAACTTTAGTTTATAACTTACATTTGAAGGAGTAACATCAGAAGATGTCTTCAGCCAAATATGATGATTTGGGCCCAGACAGTTTCATCTGAGCAGAAATCCAGTGATCTGGAACAAGAACTGGAACCAGGCTGGAGCACCAAGCTTGGAGTATGCTGCTAAGCCACAGCAGGAACTGGATCAGACAGAGTATGCCAGGCTACAGTTAAGAGAGGTGCCAAGAAACAGGTGTGCTTAGAATGTGAGTTTGTTAGATATAGAATCATCACTCAATTTGAGACCAGATAGAGAAATAAGGATTACAGATGTGAAGCTAAGACAGAGTACTAGAATGGCCTAGTTGTGGAGAAGTTAGCTTCTGGAGTTCACTTGCTGTGGTAGTACAAGAACAGGAATTGAAACTGCTACGGCCCACCAGACTGATCTGTCAGGAGCTACATTAGGATTCGTCTGGTTCCTGGAGGATGTCCATGCCTGGATTTTACAGCCTTTATTAAAAGGTGTATTACTGAAACACGGTAAAAATTTAACTTGAGTAGAAATCCATTTCAGACTTAAGTGAAGTGTGCTGTAATTCACTCACATAGATGAAATATGCTGTTTCAACTTGTTTAGTCTGTTAACTGCTGTACCCAAGACTGCTTGCTCTTGCTAAAAGCCTGTGCTCGCAAAACTGCCTCAGACAAGGAGAAAAGGAGTGCGAACTTTTAAGCTAAACGGGAGATAAGAGGGGCCCCTCGATCCTTGGAGTAAGACAGAGCCAAAGTTGAGGCTACAGGGGATGGTCAAGATGACCAGAAGGCTCTCTTAAGGAACTAACTGTAATGAGAAACTAGTAAAATGAATATGCATGAACCTATTGTGAAACCCTATGCATATGCACAGATAAGGGGGGTAAAAGAGACTCCAGACTTTCCGGAGGTGCGCATGTCTTTTGGGGAGCTATCCCACATGTGCCCAGCGCTGAATAAAGATACTTTTACTAGTTTTAGAGTTGTGGACTTAGTTTTTTCCACAAATCATTTTGGCGAGCCAGCCAGGAGATCTCCTCTGTACCCCGCAGCAGCAGGGCAGGGAAGGGAACCTCCTTGGCACGCCCTGGCGGATTTTTCCCTGGAGGGGCTCCGTGTCCCAGCCCGCCCCCTGCAAGGACAGACAACGGCCTGCTGGTGTGCAGAGATAAATGGTATGTATCCAACTTCACAAGGGCCTTGGCCGAAAGGGTTGCTGGTAAGCTGCAAACTTCTGTTTGAGCACCTCCATTTCTCAATTTTCTTG
>VWZP01006535.1:0-33055 GCA_013396995.1 Dicaeum eximium | reverse complement strand
TTTTTTTTTTTTTTTTTTTTTTTTTTTTTTACTGCAGAGTCTGCATTCAGAAAATGTGAAACGACAGCAGATCAGTCTCTGTACATCTAAGGACTTTACTCACTGGTCTTCAAATGATACATAGGCCAAGCCTACCTAAACCCTGTATAGATTCATTACCATTTTTAACTTAATCTTTTTATAATGGAAGGAAGTTGATGCAAAAAATTAGATATATTAGATATGCCTGGCAACCAAACAGACAAAATTGCAAAATTCACAACAACTGGTTTTATTATTGGTTTTTGTCCTTCTCTGTCTGTGCATTAGCTATCCTGATTGCCCAGCAGTAGAGAAACAGCATGTATCCTGGAGAAGAACCATCTATGTGTTACCTATGAACACTCTGAAAATAAACACAGACACAGTGGGTAATTTTGAACCTTTCTCCATGAGTTTCTGGTAGCTCTGTATCTCATCCTTCTCATCCTTTACCATCTATGATGTACCTCAGAGAACTTGCCATCTCTGTGTGTCATGGTTTGAGGCTTACCCGGAAATGGTAAGATTTTATGGGCAGCTCAGTGAGATCCCAAGTGAAGAAATTCAGGAGGAAGAAGGAGGAGCTTCCTCTTTTCCAGGCAGGGAGCACAGAGGTGAGAGCTCTTGCCCGGGCCTGGGTGGGGCTGGGCCCCTGCCCCAGGCCCGGGCAGCCGGCGGCTGTGGGGCGGCTTTTCCCCCTCCCTCACTTCATCGGAGGTGGTGGCAGGACGGCGGGGGGAAGGGTGGAAAAAGTCAGGCCATCGGTTGGCGGCCGGAAGGCCGGGGAGGGTGGCGGAGAGCCAAGGCCTTGTGAAAATGGCCCCACCCAGGAGCGGCCCAGGGAAGGCGCGGCGTGGGAAATTTGATCCCGAGGAAGCTGCGAAGATCTGCAGCTGAGAGCGGCTGAGAGAGAGAGAGAGAGCCGCAGTTCCCGCGGTGGGAGTCACCTGACCTCTGCAGGGCCTGGGCGAGAAGTTCACCCCTTCAGAGCTCCGATCCTCCTTCCAATTGAGTGAGAGAGGAACCAGATGAGAGACAATGTAAAGAGTGACATTGAAACATCAAAGTCAGTGAGAAAGAAGTGAAGCCCAGATGGGAGGGATGAGGAGATGGTTTGAAAACCTGTTGTGAGTTATGGAGAAAAAGACTCTTCTCTGATTGTAACACACATGAAAGGCTGTCGGGGAGATGGACTCCAAAAGGGAAGGGAGCAGTGTGAGGCAGTTGCTGTGATCCCATGAGAATTTGAACAGAGATGAGGAAATTGTGCCCCAGGGAGAAGAAGAAGAAGATTTTTGCAGACCTTTGTTGCCTGGGAGGATCCAGTGGGAGAAGAGAAGGAGATCCTTTGTTTTCATCTGTAAAGCAGGAAATCCCTGCACCCGCAGGCTTTGTGGCCCCTTCCCAGCCTTGGGACAGCCGTGGAAGGTGGGAAGAACCTCACAAGCAAGTTCCCCGGGCGGGTTGCTTGTGGGGACATTGAGAGACACAAGAGAACTTTTCTTTTCTCTTGTGGAGAAGCTTTTCCATAACATGAACGAGAGGGACTCCTCTCCCTGAGAGAGAATTGAGAAAAGACTACTTAAAAAATGATGGACTGATTGGGATTGTTGAGTGTTACTTCTTTACATTGACAAATGGGAAGGAAATATTTGTGGAGGGAGGAGAAGGACCTGAAGGGTTTTGGTGTTTTTTTCCTTTTCCTTTTTTCTTTTAGTTACTGTTAATAAACTGTCTTTCTCTTGAAGTTTTGAGCCTGCTTTGCTTTTCTCCTAGTTGATCCTATTTTACAGCAGGAGAGTGCTCTGGTGATTAACCAGCACGAGAACAACCCACCACATTTAGTGGTGCATTTGGCCGGGAAAAATTCAGATTGATTCAAATTGGGGAAATTCAGAATTGGCGAACTAAACCACTACACTGTGTTACCTGGACAACACATCTTTGCATAGCTTCATTTCCATGCCCCACTTCCCCCAGCCTGCATTTTATTATTTTGAAGGAAAAGCAAAATATTTGTGGTGTTCTATGAAGCTCAGCTTGCATCCAGTTCTCATTTCCCCAAAGGAAAACTCAGTTTTCATAGGTAAATAAGCCTAGACTTAAAATTAGAGCATCATTTTGTTGAGGGCATGGAAAACCAAGGTGGGGCCAGGGGAAGAATTGCCACAAGATGTTTTTATGTTTTGAGCAAACATACACAAAACTGGCATATGCTTCTAAGCAGAACTTGTCTCAGAAGAAGAACACTGTGTTTGTTATTAAAGACTGGGGGATTTGCAGCCCTAACCACATCATCAAAGTGTTATGGAGTCCAACAACATGAGAAAGAAGTATGGATCAGCTAGAGATAGAATGTCCTTACTGACATGCAATCAGAAAATGTGATTGAAACACAGGAAACATAAAGCAGGCAGAAAGTGACAGAACAGATCCCTGCTCCCTCTACAGAGCTGCAGTCACATGGGATGGGAGAGAGAGGGATAATGTACTAATGAGTTTGAGTTAGGGTGATGCCAACTCAAAAAGACAGGTATTTTTATTTCTGAAATAGTTGTAAACTGGGTAACGAGAGCTATGGTGTATCTTCATGAAGACTAGCTAAATGCAAAATCTCAGGCCATCCTGAAATTAAGAGAAGTTTTCTTTATTCTTTTCCACCAGGTCAAATTTCACTCTGGTGTAATGAAAAAATCCTGTTTCAGTCTAGCATCTATGATTTCTTTTCTATTCCAGTTGTGGTTTTGGAGCAATTATTCCTCTGCGTTTTGCCAGGCAATTACTTGCATTTTGCCAGCAATGTTTCATTTATTGCTATTAAAGAACTCTATACCTTTGCTGCCACTCTAATATGAAGATATTTTTTCCACCAAAGCTTTTGCCTGGACTCATCTATTGACCATCTCTTATCCAGGCACTTACATCACTGTTTCCCTACTGGACTAGGTTTTCTGAATAAAGAAGAGGTTCTTGTCAGGCACTCTGTTTGCCTACCTTGCCACTAGTGGGAAGGTGAGTGGGAGGTAAGCCTTCAGCCATCCCAGCCTGCTCAGGTGCAGCTGTCTACAGGCTATATAACATCACTACGTAATTACCTTTTAGCAATAGTTTTAATTTGGATGAAGTCCATATTTTTCATGAGCTATTAGCTAACTTCAAAAGCAACAGCTTCACAGTCCCCTCAAGACATAAGGACTGTTACACAATTATAGAAGCTATCACAAAGGACACAAGGTATTTAACAAGTGCCATCTCCTAAGATTATTTTTTACATAGTTTTTCTTCAGTGAGGATATATCTTGACAGTGAGAGATTCACAGTCAATATGTCCTTAGGAATAAATAGTTTCTCTTTTTCATAGGCAAAGTAGCCAATGGAAGGGGTTAACAATAATCAGGAAAAATTGTTACATTGGGGAATGATTGTAAACACTAAAAATGTCTTCCGTTTCTTTCCCTACTGGAGTTACTGGTTTTTTCAAGAGAGCAGTTTGGCGATCCTGAAACTTTAGCCTTTATTTCTAGCTATAAATCAAAGAACCATCTCCTTATGTTGCCAGTTGCTATATAAAATCTGTTTCTTGCAAGTTTTTAAGTGGTTCAGTGTATGAAATTTAAGAAATTGCAGGACACATAAATTTAAGGTTTTTATACTCAAGTCAATGACTTGCTTTTAACATAATGCAGACAGGACACTGAAGTGTCAAGTGAAGGTAACAGAGCCATAGCAAAAATTATTTTCATTTTTCCTTCTTCAGCCTGAGACAATAATGTAGAGAAATCTACATCTAGTATGACAAAACCACTTTTAAATATCTAATTGAAAGGTAAGAAATAATTCAGACATAAAGAATATTTGTGCATGGATTTGCAAGTGAACTATCAGTGCTCTGATGCAGATTTATTAAAGAAGCCAGAGAATTTCCCTGTTGCAGAGGCCAGAAACTGCTCAGTAGTTCAGACCTCTTTAAAGAGGTCAACATGGGCTTTCAGTGAGTTGTGTCCACATTGATAACATTTTCCCAAGTGAGAACTCAGAGCCCTAGCAGACCAGCATATGTCCTTTCTGGTATTCTGTGTCCCTAAAATATTGGTGTGATGACTAGGATAATCCACCTGTGGAAATAAACAAGAGTTTCCTTCCAAAAGTGACGGAGGAGCTTGCTGGGTATGTGAGTCCTCACAGGCAGCAAACATTTTATTACTAATATCTCACTTTTATTTGCGCTTGAATTTCTAACTATCTATGAACAATTGGATAATCGTTATGCAAATCTGAATAGTGGCTCTGTTCTCTGCATTTTACTTTTGTTTTTAATTGGCTGAAATTTGGCAACACAATCCTGTACCAATCTACCAACACTTCAGTGACTTCTGGGAATTTTTTTTAATGTAAGAAAAAAGTGATTTCACATCCACTCCACATGCTGTAGTGATATCCATTAAAAAAAAGAAAAATCATTGCTTGAGGAAAGTGTGGAAACATGGGAACCTTGCTGAAATAATTCATTCACACAAATAAAGAGAAATGTATCTGTTTGTGTCTTTCCCTCAGAGTCTCCTGACGTACAAGTCAGTGTGACCACCACCCTGGGCCCAGAGTTATGAGGTCTGTTCAGGGCCATCCCCACCTGCTGATGGTCCTGGGACTAACCGAAATGGGGTCTCAGCTGTAGTTGGGGGATTGACCTCACAGCTTTGCCGAGGGCTGTCCCCACAGTCAGACACCATGGGTCTTGGCCCCACAGCCAGTATGGCTTCATCCACCATTGTGTCCCACGCAGCTCATTTGTCAGGGACTTTATGCAAAAAGGGTCCAGGACACAGCATCGGGTCACAGCCCCATGAGCTGACCTTAACCCATTGAACCCAGAGCAACCCCTGCCCCTCAGGTCTGCAAATGCTGTAAGGAGAATCCGGTGAAAGGAGCAAGGTTTAATGCTGTGTAACACCTTACTGCCTGGCAGACACTAGCCCATCCTCAGCAGTAACATTCTGCCCCTGCAGTATGGCCAGCTGGGTGTCCCCTCAGGTAGAGGACAAAGACCCCTGCCCCAGGCCCCATGCTCACTGTTCGCTGCTCTGGGTCAGCACTTTGGAAACAGCAATCTCACAGCCATTGCTGAGACTCTCTTGTTAGAGCTCCAGTAGAGTGGCCAGTTAGTCACCAAGGGCACTGTCTGGTTCATGGAACTGGCTAGGAGGGAGAAAGTCCTTGTAGCCCACTACACGCTATCACTGAGACTCTCAAGTTCCAGATGGCCAGGGTAGAGCCCCGTGGAGCTTGTGAGAACTCCTGAACCTGTCACTTTGGAGTGGTAGCTGATGGCATGCAAGAGAGAGCACCAGAGCTGTGGGGAAGGCCAGGCACAATTTCTTCTACTTACCGTCCACAGAGGAAAAGCCCATGGAGGTGGGCACCACCCAACCTCATCCCACACCCCAAGAGTAGGGATATGGGTTGGTGGGAGGATAATGCTTCCGCTGTGTCAAGAAATGCCACTAGAACAACATTCACGCCCAGACCATTGCAAAGGCAGTACTGGTTGGGAGGCAAATGCACCAGCATGTTGCCACACAATACTCTTTGTTTTATGCTTTTGGGACAGAAGAACTGCCTAATCTGTAGTTATAGTATTTTATAAGTTTCTTGGGTGCAAGCTTGCTGAATTTTTCCTTCCATGGGAAAGCTCACTTCTAAGCACAGCATTTGATAAAACATATCACTGAGCTGGGTGTGTGTTTCAAGGACAGGTGGTGTTTGCCTGCCCTGTCTCCCACATGAGGGATGGGAGCTTTCCTTTTCTCAATCTATGAGATGGACAATTCTTATCTTTGAATGCTAAGCATTCTAGCAGTCTGGTACTAAGCATGAAGAAGAAAGTATGTTAGCTCTGTACCCGGGCAGATATAGCCCAAATTCCTTCTGATCAATGGAGTCATTTTAATAACTCTTACAAGCCTTCTGATATTGGAGTCAAAAGAGCCTGATTCACCATCGGGCACAACAATATCTAATCCACCGTGCCCATAATTCTGTGGCCTCCAAATATGCATGAATATCCAGATGCTTACTTGGCCGCAACATACCTCAGCCAAGGTGATTGCTGTGAGTGGGAACTGTGGAGATATTCTGCTTACAGCAAGCTATGGGACCTGGGCAGGCAGAGACTGCTGTACCTCCTCCTCTACAGTGTTATCCTCAGACTGCCTTGGCTGGGGGAAGCAAACCCTATCACTGACTGCTGGTTGGGATCCTTGTGTAGTTACCCCCAGCTCCTTATGGTGCTAGCCCAGTTTTTCTGCTTTCTGACTCAGAAGAGTTTCTTTACTCTCTAAACTTTGGATTTAAAACCCATTCAGTGAAAATGGCAACCAAAATTAGATGATTGTCCTCTCACTGTCGCTCATTAAATAGGCTCTTGGGTTTTGTCCTCTTTCCAAAGGATAATTTACTTGTCACAAAATCACACCTTCAGATGTCAGTCTTCTCATTGAGAAAGACAGAGCTAAAAGATCTTAGGGAGTGAAGTGCCATTTCACTGTAAATGCTCCATAAAACCTGAGCTCCACAAAAGGCATGATGGTGTTCTGACATTGTCGTACCCATGATATACTCAGCCTATGGATATGTGGCAGACTGGCAGTCTCTGGGTGCTGAATTTTCTAGCTGCCTTGAAGAATGAGAGGTATTTTTAAATTTGCAGTGGTGCAAATTTACCTCTCTTTCTGCCCAGTAACTTTGTGGGCAATTATTGAGGTCAGAGGGCTTACACACCTTTTCTCCCCTTTCATGTGATAGTTATTGGACAGTTTTTATCTGGTTTTAGTGTTGCACGGTGACCACAGCAGAGCCTAGCCTTTGACCAGCATGTGTGTACTCCCTGAATTTAGCACTTGGTTTCCTTGGCACACCATATCTACAGACAGCTTTATGAACTTTGACAGAGATCATTTACAGAACAGTTCTCTCTGAAATTTTCAAAATTCAAAAGAAACAAACAGAAAATTCTTAGATAGTTTGCAAAAGGATAAAAATACGGAATATTTGTGTTGAATATTTATATTAAAGTGCATGTATTTATAACCCAATAGTTGCCTCTCAGCGTGTTTCAATGTTTTTTCCAGGTAGTATCAATATTCAGTCAAAAGAGAACTTAATGGTTAGCCTCTTCAAATCTCACCGTTTCCATGAGGTAAGTCTCTAAATTGTAAGAGATGGTCCTTTTACTCATTTCCATGAAGTTACATGTTTTCTTCAACACATCCTCCATTTCCTTAATTAACCTTTCCTCTCTGGAAGTGATTTTCTTTTCAAAACCAATAGAGCCAATTCTGTATGATGGTCCCCCAGTAGCACGCCTAGAACTGCAAGTGTTGTACTACAACCACTGTGAAGTAAACTTGTGACATACATTGTTTGCTGCATAAACACTAGACTCAGACAAAAAAAGTCCAAATGTCTGTGACACACAGAACAGACAGGAAAATAACATAACAGATCTACAGCTGACATGTATGTCTATGGAAAATTAAGGTGAAAATCTGATGCAGATTATGTAATTATTAGGTGTCTAGTTATGTGCAGCTGGTTAATATTCCTATTCTATATACGTACACAAAAATTATTCAATTTTTTCTAGTATAAAATTCCGGGTGAGCAAATGTATTAATTGGTCTCTAGTCTCACTGCTATTTAAATTTTAGTCAGAAAGAATTTATCCTTAGGAACTGGTGTGCTGTCTGTTGACTAAAAAATGATTAAAATTTATTTTAACAGTTTTCTTAGCTGCAGAAAAACCAAAATCATTTTATTCTGGACAGATTTTGAATATGGTATTATTATTTTTTCCCCTCTGGCTAGAAAAAACCCTCATTAAGAAGTAAGAATTGTTACAGGATCTTAACAAAGCTGAAGTTTCTGTGGCTGATGTATTTATTACAAAGAATAAATTAATTTAAGGACCATGCAAATCATATTTTTTCACATTTTATTTTATACTCAGCTGGTGTATTAAGTAGAACAAATCTAAACCCTTCCATTTTTTTTGACAATGGCAATTTTATAGTTGTCTTCATAGTAACAGATATAAGCAGAACTGTTCAGCTGGAAATTTGATTATACTTTAAGAAAAGTGTATCAATTGTATTGTTTTTCCTCACAGACTCCTACAGTTCATGCTCTTGTAATACAGAAATTTATGGTACTGCCCATTTACATTGTATTCTGAGGGACTGATCCAACTCCTGTGTCACCCTCCAAGAATGCTTCTGTGGGATGCACTGGAGTACAAAACTACCACCAAACCGGATCCAAACATTCCCAAGCTTTGAAAAAGTTTGGAACTTTTTCCAAATTTTTGACTCAAATCCATCTGCAGTTAAAGTACAAAGTAATATCTTGGTTTCTTGCAGTCTTAGACTGCAGTGTGTATTCTAATTATGCAAAATTTTAGCAAAGAAAATTAGGCTAATAATGACATATAAGCAGCTGTTATTATGCCAAAGAAAATATTGCATGATTTTAATTGGCAACTTATTTCAGAAAGCCTATTGGTATGTTTTGACATCAGTGAATGTTTCATTCAAATTTTATTTTATTGTTTATACTAGTATTTCTAAGATAACTGGTTAAATTTAGGAAGACAATTGCTATTTCTGTTCAGTTTTTATATTTTTATTCCTTGAAAACTCAGCTCACATTTAAGACTTAAATAACCACCTTGCCAATTCTGCTCAGTTTTCTGAGTAGGATCACTTCTTAATTGTTCTGAGTTTGTATTAATTATATCAATATGAAGAAGATAGACTTGATCTATCTTTACTCACACAAATCTCAATTTTTATTCCCACAAAATATATAATGTATGGATGGCTTAAAATTCTATACTCTGGACAAGGTATACAAGGAGGTAAAACCTCTTGGAAATTTCACACTCCTTGAGCAGTTTGAATTTGATATTTTCATCTGAAAGTATGAATTCATTGAAAAAAACAGACATAAGTAAGTATTTACAAGAAAAATTGAGCTGTCAGAGTTTTGGAAATCCTTACTTTTGCCAACAAACACAAATCTTTGACACAGAGAATAAGCATGTGGAGTGAGTAGGAGTGTTTTTCAGCCTGTTTTTGTTCTCATTCTGTTATTAAATGTTTGAAAATGACCATCAGGGTTTTTTCCTAAAATGAACCAGTAGGTCCTGCTAAAATAACTTTTTATGGCCATGTCACAGGCACTGATAAAGAAACACTAAATTTTAATATCGTAAATGCTACGCAAATAACTGTAAGAGAATATGCAATAAATCAGGGAGATGATCCTGCCCAAAATTTACAGAATCAGAGTTAGATTTCTGACCAGTCACAAGTGTAAAGAAATGCACTATAACGTAGAAGTCTCCGAATGAGAACAGCCATTATGAACATTTTCTCTCATGACATGCTCAATAGTGAGTAAATAGTTTGTAAGCTGCTTTATTTCCATGCTGAAAAAATTCCAATAAAAAAAGATACTTGTTGAAAAAAGTGCTTGAAGTGAAAAATGAAACAAAGGCTTTGTTAATGAAAGTGGGTTTTTATGCTATGGAGGAACAGTCCTGCTGCAATTTACTAGACTATAAAGCAAGAAAAGCTTAAAGACTTTGATTTCACATGTTAAAATGTGCCAGAATCTAATAATGACCTAATATTGTGTTTTACTTTGGAAAGTGGGCCCCAGATGCTTTAGTATCCCATCCTGAAGGTGCTTAGTGTTTCTTGGCTTACACTCTACCAACACAACATACCCAGAAGCAAACATGCTTGTTTCTATCATAAGATATTTTCTTCTTATCCTGAGTTACTTAGTCTTGTTATCATCATATTTAAGATAGTCTGACCTTCTGGTATATTTTTTGTTATTATTATGCTTTTAGCATAATACTTAGAACCCATCCAAGAAGTGCATTCTACATGTAAAGATCACGAAGTACAACAGCACACAAAACAATAATACTGTAGTTCGGAGACTAAGCAACCACAAGCATACATACAGTCTCATCATACATAAGGTCCATTGAATTTCATTATTTGACCAACAGATAATCATGAATATGGAAATATAAAATAGAGAGATCATTTTCCTGTGCAGTAAAATGGAAAGGAATAATCAGAGCCCTTACTTTGCCAAATATTATTCTACAGCAAAAGGGTCAGCAAACTAAAGGAAAAAAAGAGTAATTTTTCCATAAGCAACATGATACAGTATGTGATATATTTACAGCAGGATGTGAATGTTTGAGGCTATAAGTTTGTAATGGGGAGATCATTTCTCCTTCTCCACTGATATAGTATTTCAAACAGTGGATTATAATTTTTGGATAGAGTTCAAAATGTACAAAATTCAAAGACTGATGACATAAATTCACTTCATCTATGGTTTCATTTAATAGGCCCTAGCTGTATATTTTTTTATATATATAACTATAAGCTATTTCAGTTTATAGAAAATTTACCCCATTTGCAGTTTCTTGACTTTACAAATGAGCTATTGTACTTTTGTTAGAGTGTGAGTGTGTCTCTCTGTGTGTACCTATCTATCTATACAAAAAGATATACATATTTATCTTAGAACACTCATTGTTTTAAATTTTAATCATGAACAATAACTACAAAGTGCTTAGAGTTTCAAATGTTTTCCTAAGTGCTGCAGAAATAAAACCAGAAAAGTTATAGCAATGTTTAGCAGAGATCAAGTGCTTAAAGGTGCAGTGTTTCATTTTGCTGTGATAATCCTTTGAAATGTTTTATCTTCAAATCAGTTTCAATTCCCCCCCCCAAAAAAAAAAACCAAAAAAACAAAAAAAGGATATTAGTTCCAGAATAAAAATGGAACTAATTTTTATTAGCAGAATGAGATGACTCTGGAGATTACTCTCTCTGATTCCTCTGAGCCTCATATCCATCATCTATACAGAGACTACACCTTTAGCATTAACTTCCCACCATATCTTGGAACAGACCTCATATCACTGTTTTTGGTGCTTGCTCCAAATCTCACACACTCTGGGCAACTTCATCCAGGACACTTCCTGGAAGCTTGCTCAAAGAATTATCTTCTCATTCTGTCCTCTCTTTTGGTGCTCAGGATTGTTCCAAGAAATACATTGAAGGTTTTTGCTTCCTGAGTCCCTATCCTGCTGTCCATACACCTGCAGAAAGAGAGGTTGTCACTGAAGATGGAAGTAAAAAGGTTGTTGAGTACCTCAGCCTTCTCCTCATCTGTGGTTTCCAGTTTCCCAGCATTGATTATCAGGAGGGTTACCTTCTTTGACCTTCCTTTTTTTTATTTAGCATACCTGTAAATGCCATTATTCTTCACATCACGTGCCAGGTTCAGTACCAGCTTCACCTTGGCCCTTGTCACCTCATCCCTACACAACCAAACTTCATCTCTATACTCTTCACAGGTCACCTGTTCTAGTTTCCACTGCCTACACATTGTCTTCTTTCCCTTTAGTTTGAGAAGCAGTTCCCTATTGTCCAAGCCAATCCTGTGTTAAGAAAGCTTCAATGTTTTACCATGTGTAGCCGGCCTCATGTGCAGGGATGTTTCACAGAAAGCAGAACAGATTAACTTATGTTTATGCTGTCTCTTGAAAAGATCACAGATTTACCTCTATTTTTATACAAACATTTTGGTGCCTTTCTAAAAAGCTCTAGCTATTGGAGTAATTATTTTGAGAATATCAGTTTTTGTTGGAACAAGACTATTTCTCTCCATGTTGTAAGAGTTGGAGGAAACAGCTTGAAAGCTTCGGGTAAGTATTTTGAAAATTCTACAATGTCTACATCAATTTAATTAATTGAAGGATTGCTCACTTTTACTGAGCAATGAATGTTCAGCTTGAGTCCATAGTTTGTAAATTCTCTTTTGCACCACACAGTGTTCTGTACACTTTTTATGCCGAGGCAGACTGTATGTTTCCTGGTGAGTCAGAGGAATATTACCATTTTGAAGCAGTTCCTTAGCACTCTCCAAATGAGATGCCATTATAAAGATGAGTGACAGATGGAAATACTGACATGCCTGTATCTCAGCTCTTAATTTCCTGGACATTTTGAAAAAGAAGAGTAAGAAGTAGTTGGATATTAAGTAAAAGTTTAAGAGAAGAAAATTCACTGTCACTAAAAATTCAAAAGTGTTCTAATATGCAACATAAACCAAAAAAGTAGAATTATTTTCCTTAAGACTACACAGTCTGTATAATTGTAAAGCAAGTCATTTTCAAAACTGTGCTGCTTCTAAACAGCAAGACAATCATCAAGTTAGTTTCATCAATGTCTTCTGAGACAGAAAAAAACCAAAATAAAAAATACAGCTTTTTATTCAAAATCATAATATTTAGAACCTGGGAAAGAAGGATTTGAAAACACAAGCCACACAGAAACATTAATGTTGTATGTTGATTTATTTTATTTTGGTTTATTTGGTTTTTTAGCTCTGCCAGTATGGCTTTAGCTCCTGCTTTTACTCTGTAGGAAAACCAAACCATAAAGGAAAATATTTTAGCTGACAATAGTAGTAATTCATTAAAGGGTAGAAAACAATAAAGATGCCCAAATTCACAGCTCTGACCACAAAGTTACACACCTTTTCTCTAATCTCTGGGAACAGTAACTATGAAATTATTAGAAACCAAGGCTTTTAGCAAAGAATTTCAGAAAAGCTTCCCACCTTCAATCATATGCATTTCAAGGCTTGGGGTTTTACCTTCACAAAAAGGTGTTTTATCTTTTTTCTTTTGGCCTTGTGTTCCTTATGATTAGCAAATGTATTTCCTCTTTGAGGTATCCTAAAGGCAGCCAAGACCTCTCCCAAAGTTTCTTGCAGAGCTCACTAATACGCAGCCTACACCAGTGTCAATGAATTTTATAACTGATCTTAAGAAAAGAAAGAGAAGGTATTTCACAAAACAATCAGTAGCACACTGCATTAGTGTATTTACAAATGTAAATTCTTAGTACCTAATGTTTCCTGCTATGCATCTTATCAGACAGCAGTGTACTAAGGTCGTGAACCAGTGACATGGCACAGCAAAAACAGAGACTTGATCTGGAGAAACTGCTCTGTTCCCAGGCCCTGGACTAATGGGGGTGGGAGTCTGTAAAAAGCATTGTGCTTGGGGGAAGGAACAAGGGGCATTACGAAGCAGATGCTCTCAATCTCTAAAAGAAAGCTGCCATAATCAGTATACAGCATTCTCTCAGTCAGTCCAAGGCTTTACAAGGGGCGGGGCAGGGGGAAAGCTCAACAAAGTTCTTTTACCTCAGCGTATAAAAGTAAGAGGATTGTCAAACTGGATAGGCAGGAGTCTATCACACTAAAATTTATTATTCAAGTTTAAAGTAAAGCTTTGTTTAGGTTTTAATGAAAGCAAGAGAATTTTAACAACAGAAGTACTGTTCTTTCTCTCTTTCTCTCCCTTTCCACATTCAGTTCCTCTGCCCCTGCACCTGCTTCCAGTTTTGGCTTTTTGGCAGTGACGCTTAAAGAGACATCAGCTGGCAGTGGCAAACTGTTAAAAGCTTCCCTGCAATGCAGCTTTGCAAATGCCAGCCATTTATTCACTGGTGCATGCCAGCTTAACACAAGGTTTCTTTGCCTCTCGCTTCTCTGCTCTCAGGTTTCAGTTCCAAACAACAGCGAGCAGTCTGAGTCATGGCCTAGCTGTGTGAGTATCCATTAAATGTGGCCACTGCTATCTGTTGTCGCAATATTTTGATCCAAAGGGTGTTGCCTAGAATTTAAAGTATACCACTGTTTCTTCTTTGCAGACATAGCTGTTGGACCACAAGTTTTGTTTTATTTTAATGTTTTGTCCTTTTAAACAGATGGTAGGATAGCTAAGCTGCTAGACCCTGGAATTATTTTGTTGACTTTGTATCTTTCCTCCTCTGCTTTTCCAAGTCCATAATGCTGCACTAAAAAGGAAATACAGAAAAAAAATGAAGACAAAGAAAGCGGCAAGCAGCTTAAGTATTCGACACAAGCTGACTGTTTCCATGCTGCCTTAGAGATCACAGTTCACTCTGATCTCCTGGGCCCAGTGTAAATTCAGAGCTATTAGCAACGTGATATTCATTAGACTGACTCCAGAATTCTACGTGTGGTAAGATGAAAGATTCTCCCCAATAGGACAGTTTTCAATTTTCTGCATCACTTCAGCAGAGAGTGAGAAAGTGTCAGAGATGTGCAAAAATTCCATGGTATATTTTCTTTGGAAATTTCAAGTTTATCTTTAGTCTATGTTGTCTGAAGGTTCTTTCTAGGCCATCTGGGGAGATAAGGAATGTGATTTTCATGGTTTGAACTACTGAAGCTTTTCCCTGTATTCCAAGAGCTTTCTACAAGTAGTTCTGGGTGGAAAAGAGTTGTCTCAGTGCTGTTAGCATGGATGGGCTAAAAAATAAAATTTCACTGCAGCGACATTTTGGCATGGGACAGAAACCAGAAGCCTTATGGACGTTTTGATCTCATGTTCTCTTTCATAAGACCTGAACCTATTCCCATTTGTCAAAAGATTTATATTGACTATTACTGAGACCGGGCCAAGTCTTTCTGCAAAGGAGTTAGCAAGAGCAGTGAACCCTAACTTTTTGTCAATAAAAGGGGTGTTGCAGAAGAGCTACGATAAAGCCATGAGGAATGAAAGTTGAGAGGGAGGTTGGTGAGAAAATAAAAAGTTCAGGTAGTTAGCACCAGTACGATCAGCAGCTGTATCACTCAACCAGATTAACATTTCTTTTTTAGGCTATGAAAAAGCTTTAAAATATACAATGTGGTCGAAAAAAAAGACACATTACTAGTCAAAGGAAGAATAAAGCAAATGCATCTGAACACCTATTTATCCACATTTGTGTTTGAGAAACTGAGTTTCAAAGATTGAGAAACCTAGCAGCCTACAAACCAGTTGTACTGGAAAATCTTGATGTGTGTCTGTGTTGTAACCCTGGTAGATAACATTCATGTGCCCACTGCAATATTTTAGGATATTTTCTCCCTATTTTATGTAAAAATCAGTCATTAAGCTTGAAGGGTTATACTATCAGGATAAAGGTTGAGGAACATAACAGCCAGCTTGCAGGTGAGTAAGCCATTGAGCTTTGGTTAAGTATATTCACAGTGGAAACAAACATGGTCCTTGAATCAATGTAAGTGCTTTCTGTTGCCCAGAGCAATAGCACAGAGTGATTTGATGTGAATGCATTCTCTGATGGATCAATTGCCTCAGAGTGGAAGAAAAAAAGAAAGTAGAACAGCTTGAAAAGAAAGGTATTTATATGAAGCCTGACCAACACAGAATGGAAAAGAAAAAGCAAATTTAAATAGCTTTTATTATGATATGAGGTGAAAAAGGTTTGAAGGCGTGAGGAGACAGCTACCTTCTGCTTGATTTCTCTATATTCAGAGGGAAAAAAAAAGAATCTGTATTTTCTGTGAGCAAGGAAGGTATCAGGCTCCATACCACTGAACAACCTTCTAACCTGATTTTTGGCAAGTGTTTGGGCCACAAGAATGGAGAAGAAGGATGCAATCAGTAAGTGCATTTCTGCTTGCAGCTTTGAATTTCAACACAAATCCATGGTCCATTTACCCTAAGATTAAAAGATGACTGAGACACAGAATGCAGAAAACAAATGTTGATAGTCGTATGATTTTTTAGCTAAACAAGGTGGAGAAGAAGGGCTCTAGCACTGTTTTCACTTACACGTGTTTCAGAGATCTAGCTGCTTCAAAATAGTGCAGTAGTAAGTGTGACATATCCTGGTTTTGAGAAGTTTATTTTGTAAGGTAGATGAAGTGAAGAGTTGTCTTTCTGACTCTGAAAAATAGGAACAGATTTCATAATAAAATACGGGCTTGGCTCAAGTTTGACTTTGTACCAGAAGAGCTTGGTCATGTTTGTTGTCCTAGATAAACCCCAAATAGTGTTTCCTGAACAATGGATACCTTTGCAAACTCAGAGGCATCACAAAAAAACTAGATTTGACTGAATTATTATGAAATATTGTATCTATTCCATCTCATAACAGCTTCAAATATTGAATAAAAATGAAAGGCCTCTGAGCTTCCATACACAGATGACCAGAAAAGAAGTTCTGCAGGCCCCATGTGGACTACATCGCCAGATTCACACTATTTTGACCTCTTCAGCCCATGACTATAGTAGGGTTTACATTCCTGACTACGTCTGATGTCATGGTGCAGGAGTGGCCCGTGGGGCCCACAGCTGAATTCACATCTACCTGCAATACCTCTGGTGGGGTCAAGAAATCAAGCTCTTCAATGACAATTTTAATAGCAATATACCTTTCAATAGCAGTACAGGACACGCTTGCAGGTCTTAACTCTACACAGTCAGAACATCAAATGCAGCAGTGCAGCTACACCTGTTCTTTTTTTTTCTTTTTTTAATAAAAATAAAGCAACACATTCTGAAATTTCCCCCTTATAATTGCTGGCTATACAATCAGTCATAGTTAGATTTCAGTCTAAAATAGCTGTAGTAGGTGTAGGTCTGAAAACATGATCTTTTCTATCTAGTGAGTAACCTAGATGCTTTTATAGTAGCAAAGCAGAATACAGGCAAAGGTAAAATCACCTTGGGTAGATAGAATGCATAAATTTTGTTCATGTCAGCTTATCTTAATGAAACTAACCACAAATTTTCTGATAAAATTCCCTAGACTTGAAAAGTCAAAAAAGAGGAAGCAGTCAATTGAAGTTGCACTATCTATGGTAGGCCAAAGGATGGAAAAATCCCCCCAGAAAAACCAAATTATTAGTAAATTTTAGATACCACACAGGAAAAAATCCACAGAAAAATGCCATGGCAGTGGAATGTTATTATCTGTTCTTCTGACTTGGGTCTAATAATCTATGTATGTGATGTAGAATTATTTAACAGGAAAACAAAAATTAGGCAAATGCATATTAATAATTAATGTATATGTGTATAAATTTTTGGCAAAAGTTTTGAATTAATTTTAAAAGACTCTCAAAAAAACCCAATCTTCTCTCTTTTGTTACTGAAGGTATTACTGGATTGGGTGAGACAATTATCCAGGGTTTCCCATTTATTCATTTCAGTTACCATATAAAAATTTTAAATCAAATTTGTTCTGATGGGTTTGGATGTAATGAAAACTTCGGAAGACATGTTGAATTTTTAATCCTCAACTGTTACATTTGGTGGAAGAAAAAAATAGAGGAGCTTGTGCTTGTACCTTCCAGAGACACTGAGTTCCTAAAATGCTTTGGAAGAGAGAGAATCTGTAATAACAGTTAAGATTACTAGATAATAACACTTTATGTCTACAAAGCAGCATGCAAGAAGAGTGGCATTTAAAAGAATCATAGCATATAAAATTAATCTTTTCACTGCTCAAAACCACATGCCTTAATGCAGGTAAAAATTAAAAATATGTGGAAGGGCAATGAAGGCTCAAATGAGCTCTTGGAAAAGCAGTATCAAGATGAGACATTATTAAAACTTAAAACCAGGTATGTAACACTACTGTAATTTGTAAAATTAAATAGTGTTTGGAAAACAATTTTTTTCAAATAAGGAAAGAAAGTTTTAATCAACATAGAATTTTTATCAGTTTTTAGATGCTCAGTGAAGTTGTCCAACCTTTAAGTATTATGTACATTTCAGTGAAAATCAAACTAATCAGGTGTTTTCTAATTTTTAATCAAATTACAACATAAATTGCAATATTTAATCTAAAAACCACTATGGTTTGAATTAATATGTTGTGTTATTTACTTCTCCTCAAATGGAAGGCAGGGTTAGCCAGGCATTGCTAAACAGCTGGCACATTTCAGCCCAGAGGTAGTTACACTTCAAAACAGACTTAAAAGTAAAACAGGATGGTTTCTGCAATGTTTATTTTTTAAACAGTGCTTTTAAGAAGGTTCATGAGAATATTTATATAATAGTGGGTTTCCTTTCCAGGGACCTAGGTGGGTACCTTAAATGGGTACTAAATTGCTCAGATAGTTTGGCAATATACACCACTAGTATTTGCACTCATTCAGAGCATGTTGATTAATCACATGCCAAATTTTCAAGCAAAAACACATTGATTTAATTCTAAGCACATTTATAGTATTTAATTTGCATGTGCATTCCGTCTACATTGATAACTGCCCCACATTTACATAGTCCTTCATCTTGAAGAGCCTTGAAGCAATTTAGAGCTCCAGAACAAGTTGATCTAAGACAAGCCACACAAACAGATCTCCCCTTTTCCGCATGCAGTTCAGGAGGGGGAAGGGAATGAGCCAGCTGTAGAGCATTGGATTTCATCCCTGAGACTCTGAAGAACCCTGTACACTAGATATGATGGCCATGCATGGGAAGAGCATAATGAGAACCCACATTCCTTTCCTACAATATCAGCAGGGAATTCGCAGCAGTTCAGGCTGGCTGGGGCCCCAGATGCAGCCCTGGGCTGGTTTTTACTGTATGTCTTTTTCCCCTTTCCTCTCAGACCTACTTTTACACTTGTGCTGCTAAGCTGAAGGGCAGACCAGACCATTCTTGTTCAAGCTGTTTGTGGTGTGGTGCAGCACACCCACCAACTGTACTCCTCTCCAGCCAGAGAGACAGGGCCACCTAAGAGACAAGGCCATTTCCTGCCTCTTATTCTTCCTGGGAGGACATCTAGGGACATGAAGCAGGTCAAACAGCTTTCAGTAACTCCTTTCAAGACACCCTGCTTACATACCTGTTCATGCTGGATGTTTTTAGTTTTCCAGATCAATGACTGTAACCCTTAAAAAATATGGAGCATATATCTGGCATTTTTAAATGGCTTCTTTAAAGACTGTCTTTGCACATGGCTGATTTCTCAAGACAGTTTTCATTCTCTTTGTTTTTTACTCCTCTGGGAGGTACCAGAGGATGCAAAATGATATCATACATGTGCATGCAGTATTTTGAAAAGAAAATATGTCAATTTTTTGTTGTTGTTGGGGGTTTTTTTGTTTGGTTGGTTTTTGGTTTTGGTTTTGGTTTTGGTTTTTGCTGGGGTATGAGGATAATCTCTCTTTATTAAGTGTTTTCATGTGGATTTCTGAATTGTTGCATTTCTGTGTCAGGCATGGACAACTCTATGTCTTACTCTTTAAAATTTACCATTCAAGGACAGTTGAAAAAAATCAACTTCAGTTCAGCAAGCAATCTACCATTTTTTCATGTAACAAAAACAATCTAGTGCTCACTGACCAAATGCTTCTTCATTCAAAATCTCTTTTTCTCTCTGCAAGTGGGTTGTTTTTCTGTGTTCATTAAAATAATAAATACAATATTTTGAAAGGAAAGCAAACTACAAAATAAACAATTAAATAATGCTGATAAATAAGCAAAAATTAATTTCCTAGATTTTTTAGATATTCTAGAAATATCTACTTTGTTTATACCAGATAATGCTGCCAATTCTACAAATCTTGGGTTTTTTGTTTTTCCTTTTCTTTTACCTGATCAATAACTATCACCTCACAAAACCCCAATATCTTTCAGTTCATGTTCCCAGCACTGGCTGGATCATGCTACAGAATTCTGCATGCTCAGGAGACCTGCCAGCTAGAGATAGTACCAGCTGTCCCTCAGCAAGAGGAGCATCACTGTTCTTTGAATGTTTTGCTTAGGGTAGATTTGCTAGGTCAAGCTGTGTCTCAGAAACCTGTAAATAAAAAAAGTAAACATAGTAGATGGAAGCCAGCCATAGGAAGCAAGAAGGGTAATTTCTCCATGAATTGTCCTTTATTTTCCCTTACTTTATTATCTCAATTGGATTTCTTTTTTCCTTCATTGCATGTAATCCTATGTGTGCATATTGGTTTGTCTCTTGCATGCACTCCTTACTGGTGATGTTTTGGTTTTAGAGAGAGAAAAGTGAAACAGTTGACTTTTTTCTTGAATGTGTAAAAACTGATTAAAATCCACTGACACCAAGAGAAGAACCCTCACTGTCTTAAGCCAGCTCTGGAAAGGACAAAATGTGATCTTTTGAAAAGTCATTTCATGTTTGCCATCACACCCAGGATCATACACTCTGTTCACTCATGGCTTTGTTAGAATTGTCTCTGTAGAATAGAGTTCAGTGCAGGATGTCACTGCAACAGAGCACAATAGAGGGCATTAAAGTACCCAGAGTCTTCCTCTAATAAAGAAATGTACCTGTGTGAGGCTTCCCAGGTTTCTGACTGAAGAACTGAGGCATTACTCACTGAGTTTATCTGGAATGGGGCACATCCAATCTCTTTCAGAGCTGTCCTTCCAGATGTTACTGACATGAACTCTAAGCTTAGAATCTGAATGACATGATGAGCAATAGCTGTATTTTACATTTATGGTGGGTTTAGATTGTCCATAATACTTTTTGTATAAACATTGCCTTTGACACAGCAATGCAGTTTATCCAGAAGAAAAGCTAGAGTTAACCTTAAAAGAAAGGGAAACCAAATATACGGGACATGAACAAGCCATTACCTTCTATAAATGCGGATATGCTTCCATGAAAATTACTGATATACAAGGTGCTTAAACTTGGGTTTTTTAGCCTCATCTCACAAGTAGATTGGGCAACTATTTACAGAGATATAAGCAGTCAGGAGGAAAACTGAATTTCATAATATTTGAGTAATCCACACTCTAATTTTAAGGTCATTATAACTGTAGCTGCAGAATATTCCATCAGAAAGTTCTCTTGCATACTTCTCTACTTACATGAAACTCCGTGCATGGGAAAAAAAGCCAGCTGGATCAGGGCAGTAAGGAGAGCAGCAATATGCTCTTTTCCCTGGCAGGCTGGCAAATACTCCTGATATCTGCTGTATCCAAGAATGAGAGAATGGCTGAAGTCCCTGACCCTTCCAATCTCCACTTCTCTGTCTTGTTTCACTGCTTATAGTGCAGGTTGCAGGTGCTTGCTAACTTTGTTAGTTTCAAGACTTCAACCTTTTTTCCTTTTAATTTATCGAACATCTTAGTTGGTGGGAGCCTTCATCCTTTCAACAACAAGACATACATTAAAAGCAGAGAAATCACAGCCAAACTCTGGCATATGCAGAAACAATGACTCACACATGCATTTGCTACCTGTTAATATGCACACATTTTTAGTTTCATTTAATCTGTTTGTATGCCCATTGTATGTACATAGTGCTGTATGCATGCATGCAAACAGTCATTTTAGCTGTAGAGAAAAGATGATGTGCAAAATTACTGAAAGGAATTCTAAAGGATAGTGGGGAGAAAAAGGACAAGGGGAAGAGAAAAGAGAAGAGAAAAGAGAAGATAAAAGAGAGAAAAGAGAAGAGAAAAAAGAAAAAAGAGAAAAGAGAAAAAAGAAAAGAGAAAAGAGAAAAAAGAGAAAAAAGAGAAAAGAGAGAAAAGAGAAAGCCTTGAAGAAGATGGGGCATGTCCAGGAGACATGAGGAAAGGACAGTATCTCTGCATTGAGCTGACTCCTTCAACAGGAGAAGCTGGAGAAATGCCATGGCATCCCAGAGCAACATATTTGTCTTGAGGACCTCTTGGTTATAAAGGTTTTCTTTTATTTTTCCCTTTACTCCCCTTTCCTACATCTACCTCCTTTGGATACTTTCTTTTAGCAAAGAAGCAGGCATATAATGTCAATTTTCACACCATTCTTCAGCTTTTTCAAAAGGCAGGAATTTCTAAGAAATGGAATCTTATGTGCAGGCACAAACACAAGTACATCTACCATTTCTAGGTAGAAAGGAGTAATTTCAGTTTCTAGCTTTACACGCATCTTTGTGTGTAAACAGTCACATCTTTGTGTCTTGTGCCTGAGTTCAGCTATTTCCATAGTTACTTTATTTAGGTTTCCACCACAGACATGAAATTCATGACATTCAGCATGTAAAACCAAAATTACACTTGTTTTTTCTCCCCTAATGGCACCTTGCTCAGGTTGTGCATCTTGTTTATGCACACAATAAGCAAGCACTGCTGCTCAGCTAAACTGACGGTATATTGATTGTCTTTTCTCATCTCTCATCTCTTCCTCCTCCCTCTTATGCCACATCCTCCTCTTCCTTCCCTTTTTCTCTTCTCTTTTGCACTTGCCAAAGGAAGGGAGGGAGGGAGGGAGGAAGCGAGGGAGGAAGGGAGGAAGGGAGGAAGAAAGAAAGAAAGAAAGGAAGAAAGAAAGAAAGGAAGAAAGAAAGAAAGGAAGAAAGAAAGAAAGGAAGAAAGAAAGAAAGGAAGAAAGAAAGAAAGGAAGAAAGAAAGAAAGGAAGAAAGAAAGAAAGGAAGAAAGAAAGAAAGGAAGAAAGAAAGAAAGGAAGGAAGGAAGGAAGGAAAAATAGGCAACAGGAAAGAAAGAAAAGATGCCTTTGGGATTCCTTAAGTCTGTGTTGGCAAGACTCCTTGTTTGTGGTGCAGGTGTGCAGGAGAGCTCCTCCATGTCGTCACCACAGCAACCTGTCTGTCTAATCTGCTGAATATAAAAAAGAAATAGACAGAGAAAAGCCATCCACTCCCTTTTACTCCATCCATGAGCCCAACAGAAGGATATCGTTTCCAAGCATTCCTCATAATTCCCCAGCCATTGCCCAGGCAACAGCCACAAGGAGCTGGCAGGCCCTGTGGAGAGAAAGCAGTCCCTGTCTGGAATTCATTCCACCACCAGCACCAAATACCTCCCTCCCCCACCTCATGGCTATCTGTTCTTTGCTCTACACAAATGTTGCATGCACGTGCATGCATGCACAGACTTGCACATGCAGAGCTTAGACCCTTGCATGTCGCTCCATACCTTCCCCCCTTTGTAGCAGGTCAGCTCAGGAGCACATGCGTTTCATCACCCTTGACTTCACGTGACCTCCTGTTCCCAGAATACACACAGGGAGAGGCCAACAGAATATTTCAAAGCTGTCATTGCCTGAATATTTATTCTAAAATGACCCCATGTCCCTTCTATTGTCTCTCTTTTAATGATTCACTGTTACCAATAACAAGGTAAATGTTA
Organism: Dicaeum eximium; assembly: GCA_013396995.1. Lineage (NCBI taxonomy): Eukaryota > Metazoa > Chordata > Aves > Passeriformes > Dicaeidae > Dicaeum > Dicaeum eximium. The sequence continues at coordinate 9,989 of VWZP01006535.1, read as the reverse complement.
GATCTAACTTTGTAAAGTTCAGCCTCCCGTTGGAAAAAAAAAAAATCTGAGTTTTACATTACACAGTATTGTTGAGCTCATATGGCTCAGCAGCCAGATACTGTAGAGATAGATACTTCAGAAATGCCAGCTGGGAACTCAGCGTAAGCATTTGGGAGCGGTTATAAAAAGAGGGGGTTGGAAACCTTTGAAGGTATTTAAATCTCTAGTCACCTTTCAGATGGGGTATTCTGCTAGAAGTGTGTTTATTGTCTAGAGAAAGGATTGGTGAGAGAATACTCCTTATCAAAGCTCGTGGTTTAAAAGCAGTCTCTCACAGTTTCAGTTATGACAGCTGTTTCTGGGATATGAAGCCGTTTTTCAGACTGCGGGCTCTCTATCCCCCGTATCCAGCAGTGAAAGCTCTCATTTGTCTTCCCACCATCATGTTGATGCAGCTGGGTTTGACGCTGCTTACCTCAGCACTTTTTTTTTGTTAAAAGACAGAAGGCTTACTTGTGATCCCAGCCTTTTCCTATCATATGACACTCAGCTAGTGGTTTTGGTGACTTATTTACTGGCACTAACCCAGTAAAAACAAAAATGAACGTTCACAACTAATAAATCCTTGAGCCCAGATAGCTTCAGCTACATTAGTAGGATTACATCAAACTGTCCAGACTGATACCAGTGTTCCCTGGGAACCTGAAATCCAGCAAATACAGTGGGGGTGTCTATTTCATCCTCACTTGAGCTGGTCTTTGATAATGTAATGTGCAGGACAGCTAGGTGTACAGTGCTAGACAGGGGTGTGCATAAAAAAAAAAAAAAAGTTATCTTCTTCCCTCTTGCTTGTTGGATTTATTTGGACACTTCTAGTAAACTAAATACTATAACAGTATAAACAGTCTGCAGAGCATAATAGCATTAACTCTGCCAGAGCTGGGGAGACTGGAAGAGAATTTCCATCTTTCTCAGCTGGAGCAAAGGACACCATTTTACTGCAGATGAAAGGTCAAAAATGTTTAGCTAATGCAAATCTGTGCTGTGCTCTACTGCATACAGGCTGAGGTCAGTCCCCTCTGTAACATTATAGGAAGTAAAAGCATTCCTTCAGTGTGCTGATGATAACATTGTTTAGCATTGCATTCCTCTTTCTGATCACTGTAACTTCCTTGCAGATCTGACGTATAATGTTTCCATCAGTGACAGGGCTCTGCTCTCTAACCCTTTGACACTGCTCCCTTTAAAATCTTTCCACATTGCAGCTCAGTGGGGACAATGTTGAGCAATTGTGCTTACAGCAAAGAGTGTTTCTATTAACTTGCAGGCATGATTCTTCGACAATACATTAAACAGTTCAGAGTTTGGTAGTCTAGGAGGTAGGACTCCCATCAGGCATGTGTTATTGTAAGACAAGGAATTAATTTCATTTAGTTAGAAAGCAACTACATGAAATGCATCAAACAGCCTAGCTTTTTTGCTCTCCAGCATGGTTTACTACTTCCTTCTTCTTAGCAAAAATAACTAAAATTACTTTATATGCTATTTGAGAACTGGCATGCAAGTGACCTCCATGCTCTATAAAGACAAAGCAGAAGACCCATTGTTGCACAGAGGAACTCTTCCTTGTTGTCCCAACATCTGCCTAGCAATGGACAAAATCTGACCGTTAGTGCTGCTGCCACAGAAAGGAAAATATATGTGTCTAGCAAAATGATTGGGAGAAGAAATGAGGGTGCACTTGGTGCTCAACAGTGTCCTCTAGAAAGCTGTGTGGGAGGTATGTAGATGAGGTTTCACTGAAGGAAGAAGTAGTGGAAGTACCCTAATTCTGACATATGCTCTTAATGAAAAATGTTTGATGAACCATGCATTCTGCCACCCTATGACATCCACTTACCAGACCAAAACATGAAAGAGTTAAGAAGAGAGAAAGTATGATGAAAAGAAAGAAGTTTCTGCTGTTAAGCTTGGCAGTCAGGAGGCAGCAATTCAATGCCAGTCCTGCCACAGGTTGCGTGCATGACCCTGGTCACAACAAACTGCTTATTCTTGCATTGATTCCATTTCCCATCTGCAAAGTAGGAACAATTATTTGTCAGACTTACTTTTTTTTCTTTATTTTTGACCAAAATTTAGTCTTTTGTTTATTTAAATTTTAGGACAAATATTCCTGCTTATATGTCTATACAGTGCCTTACAGACTGGAATTCTAACTTCCTATGTGATATTTACATAGGAAAGATATTTCAAAATTAAAAATTAGAAAATCTATGCAGCAGAAAATAGGTAATGTCCTGTAATTAAAAATACAGTATGTTGAGAAAGACAGCTTTCTTCCATATGGTAGAGTTAAAATCCCAACAACTTGTGTGGTTTCCAGGAATCTGGAAAATTGGAGTAAAGGTATGAATTAAATTACTGCAAAAGCAGAACTCCAAAAATCTGAAACAAATCCATCGTAAATTATTTAGGATTACTGCTTAACTAAGCTTTTTCTTAAACTTCTTGAACTTACTTTCTTTTGTCTGTTTTTGTTTCACTCAACATTTCATCTGTCTTTGGGATTCAGCTTCCTGGAGGTAAATCAGAGGTTTGTATTCTTTTAAGCAAAGGAAGAAAACTGATGTTTTAATAACCAAAGCAATAGAAAGACATGTTCTCATCTCTGGAAATGAGCTGTGTACAGGATGTTACCAGCATGCCACTATACTTTTTAGGTGCTCAAAACTGCATGTTCCCCAAAGGAGAGGGTTTTTATACTCTGGCAAGTACAGCCACTTCAAACAAGCAGTACAGTTGTCTAATGATAGAGAATGTTCTAGTAAAAGAATTGGGGAAAAAAGCTAACCCCAAGTTCTCTTTAACATATATGGTACTGTGTAAATGTCAGCATATTTGCTGACCACTGCAGATGTCCCTCTATCTTAAAAAAAAAATCAAGTCTCATACATTCAGTATCTGCCTCTGTTATTCAAGTGTCAATTTATAGCTGTATTTTTCTGGACATAGCAGCCTTACACCACTTCCACAAAGGAGAGTCTTCATTCTACCTGTATACTCCTTTATGATTCATGACATGAAAGACCACAGATCTGAAGTCCTGCTTGCTTTTTATGGGAGAAAGAAAATGATGGTTCTTGTAACAGTGATAATACTCCATGCAGAAAAGCATCCAGTATTCTATCATCCAGTATTCACTTGTTTTCAATTACATTCTACTAGACTTCTACACAGATAAAAGTGGAGACAGGAAATAAACCTGTTTAACAGCCATACCCTCATTAAACAGAAAGTCCATAGGCTATAAGGTCAGGAGGGATCAATGTGTTTATCCAGGCTGACCTCCAGCCCAAACACACACCATTAGACTTCCCCAGAAGCCCTTGATTAATTGCAGCAGGTCATGTGCTTGAACTGAAAATAGAGCATTATACAGAACAGCAACTTCTCCCTAAAAGACCCAGCTTCACAATCATTGTTCAAATGGAATACCAGCTCTAACTCACATCAAACAGATGTTTGTTTACTCATCAAAGGGAAGGAAAGAAGCTTACAGTGCAGTGGCACTGAATATAGCCACAAGAACTCTCATAAAGGACATCTGCCTTCCAACATTTCTTTGGAAGTGCACCTTCAGTTTTATGAATGTTTTATTCTCTTGGTTTTTGCTCTCTTCTGATGGAAGATAATCCTCTTGACTTTTTGTCTTTTCTTAATGTCTTGACTGTGGATTTAGTTGAGAATCTGGATGCAGTATTTCCTAGGTATTGGATCTAATCAAGAGAGGCTTCATACAAGTCAAGTTCAGTGATACATCAGAGGCCCAAGTGAACCCTGTAAACCTTTCCATATATAATACCTTTCTTGGGCTTAATCAGACCAGAAGGAAACTGCTTTATGGTGAACTTCGGAGGTAATTGCCTGCACTTGGAGAATTATTTACAGTATCCCTGGTCAGCAGAACTTAAGTGACAAAAATGAAATAGTAGTACATTAAACTTTTCTGGTCCTTCTCTTCATGCATTATGCTAGGAAGAAATATGCTTTAGATCTAGGTGTACTAAAACCAGCAGTCATTGAATCACTGCACCTAAATAACTCACTGCACCTAAATAAACACTGACAGCGTACTCAAAGGAGAACTATAATTCTGCACCTGCAATCATTGTAGGTCAATTAAATGTCTGCATTGCCTGGAAGCTTTGTTTTCTGTCAATCACAGACAGACAGTACTGCATTTCTACCCTTAAGTGCTTATTCAGCAAAAACTAAGTACAGACAAGAAGCATTTTGACTGGCAAAATTGAAAATATGTGCAGAATTAAACAAAAGAAAAGCCCCAAAACACTACTACTTTATATATACAAACTCCCAAGTAATTACTTAACAAAACAAAATTATATACATAAGAATCGGGATAGAAAATACATGTTAATGCATGGCAATTAACTGTATAAATGACCAAACACTGACATAGGTAGTTCCTTAAAAGAAACTCCTTGTCCAGTATGCAAAGTACAAATAGCATTTATTTAATTTGCTAGAGAAAGAGATTTCTTTCTCATATTTCTTCTCAATAAATAAAATAAATAAAAAACTCAATGTTGAGCTCTCTTTTTATTTTTTACTATTAAGTCTACAGAGATGGGATACTGCAATTACAGAGATAAAATCCTTTAGCTAATATCTAAGCAATACAGAAAACCTCCCTAATATCTGTCCCAGAACAATCCTCTGTTAAGATGTACCTGCAGTACATTTCTTAGCTACCTTTTGCTGTGGGATACAGAGCATGTTTCTAGTTAAGGAATGATTCAGACTTAAGGAGGATCATATGATGTTCTCAATCCAATCCAATGCCAAAGAATTCCTGCACAGTCTTGGATGTTTTTCCTGATCTCTCTGAATACTGCTTGTCTATTTGCACCAAGGGGGATAACAGACTTGGTCTCTCACCTTGACTCTTTCTTCATGAGACTATTAAGCTATCAGGAAGTTAATTTCAGATGGGTAATAAAAGAGAGCCCTGATCTTAATCATTTTAAAGCATTCCACACAATGCCGTCCAAAAAGCCTGTTCCAAGATACCAAACAATTAAGCAGGGCCCCACTGAACCTTTCTTGGAGTTTGTTGACAGGGTACATGTGGCAGTGGAGAAGAGGGTGTCCAACAAAGAGTCCAGGGAAGAGGTGATCCTCCACATCGTCAAGGAAAATGCCAACGATGAATGTCAGAGGATCATCCTCGGGATTCCCTCAAAGCTGCCACCTACCCTCAACATGTTGATGCAAGGGTGCACCACCAAAGCAAGGGGCCAGCCAATGAATACTAAACCGAAGGCTCGGATGGCAGCGCTGGCAGACCTCCAGGAAACAGCAGACGGAGCTGTTCCACCACAGAAACAGGGAGCAAGAAGACCAAGACCGCAGGGAGCACGGAAGTGCTTTTACTGCCTTCAAGAAGGACATTTTATCTTTCAGTGTCCCTTTTTAGGAAAGGTGCCCCCGCCTCTGCCTAGTAAGGGGGGGTGAGGAGGAGGAGGGAACAACCTGAACCGTTCAAAAAACTAGAGCTGGACCGCGAGCCTGCCCCACCACGTGAAGAAACAAATGGGGCGGAGTGCGGGGAGGCTGCAGCAGGGGAACACCCTAATGACCACTCAAATAATTGTTCTTCTGGACTTGTGTACTTACAGGACTGGACAGAGCCTTATCAGCTCGCTTTAACCCAATCTGTGACCTTTACCTCACCTGACTGGACGGAACTCCACATAGACGCTGGAGAGGACAATGAGGGTTTTGCATGGCGGGGTTTTAAGTATCTTGCCGTTGGGGACTGCAAATACATAACCCCTGAGATCGAGGTCACTCCGTGAATTCTTCCACCTGACTTGGAGCATCTCATTCTCCTGCGCGCTGCGTCCAGCTCTTCCTGCCAAGGTACCAGGTCGTCGCACAGGCCATAAGGTTGCTGTACTCTTTGTGGGATGACCTGGATCCCTCTTGTTGTTACCATGTGTTGTAGTTTGTATTAATTTTATGGTTAATGGATTTCCCTGTTAAGTGGTTTTGCCCCAGGTTCCTCCTCTAATGTCTCCCTAGTTGGTATGCCCTAACAATGTATCCTTCCTCAAACCTTCCCTATAAGGTGTCTACCCCGCTCCCTCTTCCTATCAATCAATGTAAGCCTATCCCGTCAATCCTGTCAGTTATGTAAACCCTGCCCCAAGTTCCAGATTGTTCTCTGTCCATCCTGCCCTGAACCAATCCCCAATCTCTCCACCCTAATGTCAATCACCCTGCACTTGACGCCCCATTGGTTTTGTAGTCCTTTTGTCCCACCTGTTAGCTCTCATTTGTCCCTCATGAGTTATGTAATCCAAATGTCTCCTCCCTGTTGTGTTGCCATTGGTTAATGTTATGTACCCACCCCCTGATTTTGTTCGGTTTAAAAACCCTGCACAGAGCTAGTCAGTGTCTTTTGGTGGTTGCTCACAGTGTTCTTACCTTGCTACCTTTACCCTATTCCTCCACCCTCCAAGTTCATTAAACTGGGACTGCTGCCTCCAAGAGGACTCTCTCTCATCCTTCACCCAACTCATCGCTGTGGATTATATCCTCACTGTTAGGGCCTCTACCCTAACATTCTGCACTGGGCTCAACCCCCTGCGCCAGCGGTTCCCCANTGTACCCACCCCCTGATTTTGTTCGGTTTAAAAACCCTGCACAGAGCTAGTCAGTGTCTTTTGGTGGTTGCTCACAGTGTTCTTACCTTGCTACCTTTACCCTATTCCTCCACCCTCCAAGTTCATTAAACTGGGACTGCTGCCTCCAAGAGGACTCTCTCTCATCCTTCACCCAACTCATCGCTGTGGATTATATCCTCACTGTTAGGGCCTCTACCCTAACATTCTGCACTGGGCTCAACCCCCTGCGCCAGCGGTTCCCCACACTCGGCGCGGCTTGCCTGAGTGACTTTGTGGAGCTAGCCTGGGACCGGTGAGCCGCGTCAGCCATGGGAGTTGTAAGACGTGGACAGCAGAGTCTTGGGTGTTGGAGGCACCCAACTGGCAAAACAGTCTAAGAGCATAACAGAAATTACGGGACCCAATGGGCAATTGGCTTTAGTACACCCGTTCATGTTGGATTCTAAATTTACCCTCTCGAGGACAGATGCCATGTCCCAGTGGAGTGTTCAGCTTAACATCCCAGACTCCCCACAGGATTTTTAGTGGCGGCCACTGAGAGTGAGTGCCCTACCCAAAAACTGAATTGCCTGATAGACACTCCTGTTTGGGTAGACCGCTCAATAAAGTGAAATTAGTGGCTGCTCAATAAAGAGAAATTAAGAGCANGAGCTAGCCTGGGACCGGTGAGCCGCGTCAGCCATGGGAGTTGTAAGACGTGGACAGCAGAGTCTTGGGTGTTGGAGGCACCCAACTGGCAAAACAGTCTAAGAGCATAACAGAAATTACGGGACCCAATGGGCAATTGGCTTTAGTACACCCGTTCATGTTGGATTCTAAATTTACCCTCTCGAGGACAGATGCCATGTCCCAGTGGAGTGTTCAGCTTAACATCCCAGACTCCCCACAGGATTTTTAGTGGCGGCCACTGAGAGTGAGTGCCCTACCCAAAAACTGAATTGCCTGATAGACACTCCTGTTTGGGTAGACCGCTCAATAAAGTGAAATTAGTGGCTGCTCAATAAAGAGAAATTAAGAGCACTCACCAGACTCATGGAGGAGCAATTGGCCAAAGGGAACATCATAGAAACTACCAGCCCTTGGAACTCTCTGGTCTTTGTTAGCAAGAAGCTGGGGAGGGACAAGTAGCGCCTGATCCACTACCCGCGCAAAATTTATGATGTCATCGAGGACATGGGGTCTCTCTAACCAGGGATGCCATCTCTCTCCATGCCTAAAACTGGCAATTGGCAGTCACTGACATCAAAGACTGGCTTTTCCAAATTCCCCTCCACCCAGATCATGTGCCACATTCTGCATTCTCGGTTCCCTCCATCAACCGAGAGGCTCCCATGAGGCNCCCCACAGGATTTTTAGTGGCGGCCACTGAGAGTGAGTGCCCTACCCAAAAACTGAATTGCCTGATAGACACTCCTGTTTGGGTAGACCGCTCAATAAAGTGAAATTAGTGGCTGCTCAATAAAGAGAAATTAAGAGCACTCACCAGACTCATGGAGGAGCAATTGGCCAAAGGGAACATCATAGAAACTACCAGCCCTTGGAACTCTCTGGTCTTTGTTAGCAAGAAGCTGGGGAGGGACAAGTAGCGCCTGATCCACTACCCGCGCAAAATTTATGATGTCATCGAGGACATGGGGTCTCTCTAACCAGGGATGCCATCTCTCTCCATGCCTAAAACTGGCAATTGGCAGTCACTGACATCAAAGACTGGCTTTTCCAAATTCCCCTCCACCCAGATCATGTGCCACATTCTGCATTCTCGGTTCCCTCCATCAACCGAGAGGCTCCCATGAGGCGCTACCACTGGCATGTTCTTCCGCAAGGTATGAAGTACAGCTCCTCCATCTGCCAGTGTTATGTGGCCAGGATTCTCTCCAGTGCGTGCCAGAGCCGAGGAGGCCATCGTCTATCACTATATGGATGATGTGCTGGTGTGTGCCCCTGACGACTTAATGCTTACAAGAGTGCTGGATGACGCTGCGGGGGTCCGGGTCCCGGCCCGCTACCCACCGCACTTCCCACAACTGCCGGCTGAGGGAAGTACTGCGGGGAGCGCCTGCTCCAAAACCGCACCACGTTGCTAGGTGGTTGTTTCCGTGAGAGCGAAGAGGAGGGAGCCACAGACTGCGTTCCACAGGACTTTATTGAGGTACACTGTAGAGGGAGCAGGAGCTGCAGACTCCCCGAGCTGGGGAGGTGCAAGGGTATATAAGGACAACTGAACAGCCAATAGGAGAACAACAGAGAAGGGTCCAGGTAGATATAAGCAAATGGGATTTGAGGGTTACAGGAGTGACAGGAGGGATAACAAATCACTGAACTAACATAGGAGAACTATCTAGAAACAAGGTGGAGGAAAAGGTGTGCCCTAAGTGATTGAAATGCCATCTCCCAGGTAACAGGGGCGTTGTCTAGGGAGTGACATCCCAGGGGTGAGCCAGCTCCAGAGTACAGCTCCTCCATCTGCCAGTGTTATGTGGCCAGGATTCTCTCCAGTGCGTGCCAGAGCCGAGGAGGCCATCGTCTATCACTATATGGATGATGTGCTGGTGTGTGCCCCTGACGACTCAATGCTTACGAGAGTGCTGGATGAACACTGCCTTGTTGGAGGCGGGGTTCAAACTCCAACCTGATAAAGTCCAAAAGGTACCGCCCTGGAGGTACTTAGGTCTGGAAATCAACAACTGCACCATAACACCACAGCGGTTTGTGATCAATGACAACCTGAAAACACTGAGAGACCTCCACCAGTTGTGTTCCACTTTGAACTGGGTCAGACACTGGTTGGGTTGACCATGGGGGATTTATCTCCTCTATTCAACTTGTTAAAAGGGGGGGAAGAGATGGATGCCCTGAGGGCTCTGACCCAGGAGGCAAGGACTGCGCTGGACAGAGTCCAGCAAGCATTGTCCAACCAGCAAGCCAATTGGTGCTGGCCTGAGCTGCCTTTCAGTTTCATCAGTCTGTGAAAATTATCACACTTATATGGGCTCATCTTTCAGTGTTACCAAGGCCAGAGGAATCCCCTCTTAATCATAGAGTGGGTGTTCCTTGGCCACACGATGTCCAAAAGTATCACGCGGCCACAAGAGCTGATGGCCCAGCTGATTAGCAAGGCGAGGGCTCGAATTCGGCTCCTGGCTGAATGTGACTCTCCAACTTTCAACAGGAAAACTGACTGTGGAGACGTTGTTGGAGCAACTCCTGAGGGACAATGAGAACTTGCAGTTCACCCTGGATAGCTAACCAGGTAAACTGTTCATCCACAATCCAGCTGTCCTGGTTTCAGACAGATTG
>VWZP01006534.1:803195-882454 GCA_013396995.1 Dicaeum eximium | reverse complement strand
CTCAAAGCCAAAAGCTTTGCACTTGGTCAAAAGCTTTGAAATTGGGTGAGGGGAGGGAGAAGAACCTGCCAGAAAAGTGCCCTCGATGATTTTGTGTTGTAACTTGTGTGCAGAGGGTTCTTGAGATGTTGTGGGGGCTCTGAGCTCCCCTGTACCACTAAGAAGGCACTAAAGATGTGGGTAGGGGTAAAGGCTTGGGAAAAACTTTTAAATAAAGCATCTCTTTGGAGCTGTGCCAGCCTGAACATAAAGCTGTGCCTGGTCTGTGAGAACCAGGCTGCTCTGTGTCAGCAGGGAGGCCCCTAGCAGAAAGCCCCTCCAGTCCCTGGGCAATGAGACCAAAAACTGTGTGTGTTTGTGTGCTTGTTTAGACATGCAGGGCTCATCCAGTGCCCCTGCTAGCAGGGTGCCTCTTGAGCCCCAGGGAGCAGAGAAATCCACTGGCACAGCTGCATCAGCTCTCCTCCAGCCTCATGCACCCTTGGCTCAGTGTGCTGCAGATTTAAATGATTTAAAAAGTATCATTTGCCAGCTTCCTCCTTTAATAGGGATTAGTGTATCTTCTATCTATTCCTTGTGCTGAGGTCATTGCTTCGTAGCTGCAAGGCTACAACCTCATGACTCTATCTCTTAATTGTGTTTTAGGACTGCTTCTCTTATCCATAATGGATTTACAGTGCAGTCAGAAATGAAAAGCAGTGTTTATAAAAATATTAGGTTGAGGGTATCACAAAATCCCTCTCAACCTTCTCTCATGAGCCTCACTTACAGCTCCACTGACAAAAGATATGCAGGCACATGTCAACAATGTCAGTATGGTTTTGTAATGGAAAGGATGTCCAGCTATTGATCTTCCTTTAGAAGTTTTACCTTCTGTAATTCATTCTCAAAAGCCTCACTGTGTTTTTCCCAAAGGCAAAGAGACATTTAAAGCAGGTCATTGTGTGCTGGGGTTCTGCCTATCTTGTGTATTCAGGTTCTTCAAGCAGCAGCAGATATTTCAAAAAGCCTTTTAGGGAAGAGGGTGGTTAAGTGCTGTGATCTGTCTCAAGCTTCTGCTCTGCCCATGCAGCCTTTGTAAACCTGAAAAAATGCTGATGATCCTCAGTGAGAGACAGTGGAGGAGTGTTTGGTGCTTCCCACAGGTGTGGGCTGAGGGAAATTAGTACCAAAAACGTCTAAGAAGAAGCCTGGTGTGGGTACAAAGCCCATCCTGGCTGGTCTTGCAAGACTTTGGACAAGACTCAATCCCTCTCCTGCATTGTGTGACTGGGACTCTCTCCAGCAGAGCCTGGCTCCTGCCTTGCTCATGGCATCTGGGACTTTCCCGACTCCTTGCACTGCATTATTAACTGCTGGTTCAGGAAGGGCACACAAGGGCCCATGTTTTACAGCCCTGGTCACTGTCCCAAAGTGGACAATAGTTTTTATGCAGTAACATGCAGAAAACTGCTCTCAATCTGCATATGTGTGTATTTCCTACCTCTCCCTGATGGCTGCCTCTTCCTGTTGATGCATTACATCCTGGAGCAGGTACAAAGGAACTTGTTTTCCTGGATGGAGACGAGCACCTACAGGTGGAAGCCATCTCCTGATCAAAGCCAAAGAATCATATTCATGGTTTCTGACTTGCCTTCCCTTTGAGTTGACTATTCAGTCTCTGATTTTTTTTAATGCTCCTGCTGCAAAACGGGTCCGGTGCCTGAGTTAGAGCAGTGCTGCAACTCCTGGTGCTTCTCTGGGACATGCTCAGGTAACACACCAGGGTACCTGATGTGCCTGTTTGTGAGGGTGAGGAGTCCTGAGCTGAATCACCGAACATTTGCCAACGCAAATTTGTTAAATCTTCTGGGAAGTGTTCAGCGTGCATGCTCCAACTCAAACTTCCAAATTTGTGCAGAGGAAGGACTTGCTTGGACTCATTGCTAATCTGCAAGAGGTGCTTGCTTGCCTTGCCCAGCTGGCAGCCTTCCCAGGTGCTGCATCCAAGTCCCAGGCAGTCTCACATCACATCACCCCACGGGAAGGACCTGTGCTGTGCACAGCGCTCACGACAGCAAGGGAGGAGACTGGGAGAGGCTTTCAAGGAAGAGAAAGGGGTAGGTGACCTTGAATTGAAAGGGTCTTTATCCTGTTTCTTATCTGAACCTCGCTGGATCAGGAGTGGCTGAAAATTATTTTCTTCTGCTGGTTGCTCAATGGCCTGTGTGAAATGTCATTGACAGATTTCACTGCTGCCGAGTCTTGAGGCTCCCTGTGAGTAACACACGTCTGGCCCCTGCTGTGGAGAGCCTCTCCTACTGTAACGTGAGGCACTGCTTACTTTCCATGATATTTTGGGGGAAGAAGGCAGTTTTCTACCCCACACAATGACTCACAGCTGAGAGGAACACAAAGGCACAGCCCACGCACTGAGTTCAGTGTGTTGTTTGCTCGCTGCGTGCGTCTCGTGAGACCTCTTTCCTACGAGTTGCATTCACACCCGTCCTTCATTAGGATAGCAGTGGGGGTTTGCAGAGTGGAAGGGTATTTTAGATGATATTAGGAGTGGGCTGCAGGAGCTAGAATCATCACAGCTAGCTGTAGGTATTCAGAGAGGTGGGTGTCAGTCTCTTGTCATCAGAGGAAAGAGGCATTCATGCTTTGATTCCTGGAATTGTTCAATGCCCAGTTGGATGAGTCTCTGAACAACACAGTGAGGTGGTAGCAGTCCCTGTCCATGGCAGGGGGTTTGGAATAGATGATCTTTGAGGTTCCTTCCAACCCAAATAATTCTGTGATTTGAGAGGGTGACTCCATTGGTACTTCCAAGTGGGTTTGGGCAAGGTGTTGGCTCCCCTGTTGTTGCTGGCCCAGTGTTTGGGGATTGGCTCTTTGTGCTCAGCAGGAATCTCTCAGCCTTTTGTGTTCTTGAGACCCAAGCTCAGTTCCTGCAGGTGACCCATATGAGCTTGTTGCTGCATCTCACTAGTGCTTAAATCCCAGTCTGCTACAGATTTTGTGAGTAGGGGGTTGTTTGGGGTGGTTCCTGTAATTGACTGGCTCACTTAGGAAAGATTTCTCCAGAAGTGACTTTAATATAGAAAGCTGGATAATTGTGTGCCTCAGACTTTCAACTCACTGGTGACTTTTCAGTGTCTTTTACAAAGAGAACATAAAGGGCTGTGGTGTTGTTGGTGGAATGCACATCCAGCATCCCATCATGGCAGCATGGAATGGCAAGCTCTGATTCAAACCCTGGATCTCATCAGGATCCAGCTGCAGGGAAGGTGGGATATTGAGACAGGAAGTTGGATATTGTGCCAGTGCTGTTTTAGTGCAGTGTTTTCCATATTTAATGTGGCTAAATGAGGCTGACTCTTTAGGAGTATCTCTGCAGGAAAGATGCTTCCTGTGTGCCTAGAAACGGCCTCTCTCTGCTTGGGTAAGGTCTGAACAGGTAATTCTAAAAAATAAACTATTTTTGAGGCAGCAGGTGCTTTCTACAAGGTATGAAGACTTTACTTGGAAACGGGGCACACCTTGGACATTGCCAAGGAGCTCTGTAGCATCCAAGGCTGGCTCTCCAGTCTGAGCATTGACTGGTTCAGTTATGTCTAGAAAGTCTCATTCAGTGGGTGTTTAATATCAAGTGAATTTGCATCTCATTTCCAATTCTTTTTCTGGTGCTACTGTCTGTCATATTCCCCTGAGACATCCACCTGACCTCTAAACGGATCCAGAGTCTTTTTTCAGGTGAAACCTTGCTGCTTTTCACTAGGCATCAAGTAGGGCAACACTCTTCAGCCTTTATTGCATCTGAGACATGTGAATTGATCAAAGGTTTATCCCTTGATGTGAAAATTCTGCTTTTGTGCCCCTGCCCCAGGACAGCACCTTGGGCTCTGCTTTCTCCCTGCACTTGGGGTTTCAAACTGGCAGAGGAGTTAAAATATGTGCAGGTGGCAAAACCCACCAAAGCAACAGAGAGAGCAACAGGTAATAAGAGGGGAAAGAACATTTGCTTTGCCGAGCCTTTAAAAATCTTTGAGTGCCAGAAGATGTGGGTGAGGTCCTGAAGAGCAGGCAGTGAAGTCCAGCCCTGCAGAGCATCTCAGTGAAGCCCCTCATTGTCATCTTCCTCCTCTTCCTCTGCCCGAGGCAGCTGGCACAAAGGGAGTTGAAGGGGCAGCGTTTTTCCACAGATGCTGCTATGCTGACTGCTTAATTTAGCAGCTGCTTTGGCAATACCTCAGAGCCCAAAGCTGTTGAAAGAGTCCTCGGTGTGGTGAGAGGAAAAAACAAACAAGTCAAAGGCTTCATTAGGGAACGAGTGGTCAGTCGTGGCTGGGGGTGAGAGATGGAGCCCTTTGCTTTGCCGGGGCTCTGTCACAACTTTCCCTGTCTTGTACCCTTTGCGTTGGCCTCACCTTGGAGCTGTTGCTGGTGACCCTGGTGTAGCTGCCACACGAGCATAAATTGGATGAGAGCTAATTAACTGTCAAAACCCAGGGCAAAAGACAATAAACCCCTGCTTCACCTCCTGGTGGGTTTCAGTCTTTTCTCTTTGATGTGACAGCTTGTCCTCCGTTCCTTTTGCAAACAACTCACCATCGCAGAGGAAATGCAATGCAGCAAGGCAATCACTTATCGGCAGTGACAGCAAATAAACATGAAAGATGGGCTTGGAAATACTAAAGGACAATGATCAGGAAGGTTTCTTCTTTCATCCTAAATCACGATGTTTAGCACTCTGCTGGAATATTATAAGTTATTTATAAATGTCTTGGCTTGTTAGGAAATATATGTTTTTATATAAAGATAAATAATGTTTTTAATCAGATGATAGATGTGCATGCTGTGCATGGGGAGGGGGGAATGGGGAGAAACCGAGGCAGACTTGGTGTAATATCCTCATCCTAATGGGGAGGCACCTAACCAAGCAAAATATTGCCAAGTGACATTTTCTCCTAGGCATGAGTAACACGGATGTGTTTGTATTGAAGGAAAGCTCATTAAAATTTCTGATGGAACAATTTTCTGTCAGAAAGTGAAATTTCTTCAAAATCAGAATGTCTTACTGAGGGGTGTCAATTGCACAGATATTGTTTTCCTTTGGAAAGGTAAAATCCTTGTTTCTGTGTTTGTTTGGATTCTTCACACAAAATGTTGATATACTCTAGCAGGATTTAATTTGTTACATTGCTCTGATGTTCTCAAAACAAAATTTTAAAATGTATCAATATGGATGGGTTCAAAACTGGATTTTTTTAGATTGTCACTTCATGAGAAATTTAATTTTTTTTTTGGTTCTGATTCAATAGAAAAACATGCCAGAATGTCAGTTTCTCATATGACACAAGTTCTGTTTTTCACTCAACTCCAATTATAGCATTTGAATTTTGAAATTCAAAGAAGCAGAGAAAAACAGGAGTCAGGAACAAGATGTGTCAAAACCACCTTTTGTTCCTCTCCCCTCCCTCAGACACATGAATCAGCTTTGACAAACTCAGCATTTTCCAATGTTGTTATTGGAATTGGAATATTGGTGTATTATTATTATTTCCATGCTATTGTAGGCACATTCCTAGCTGGGCCTTGTGGGGATGTACTTTCTTCTGGAAAAGCTCCGTCCCTACACCTGAGCATGGGATATAACCTCCTCTTCCCACCAAAGGGGAGGTTTTTACTTGTTTTTTGCCTGTTTTTTTGGTGGATTCTCATTTCTGCTGCTTGTGAGGGATTTGGGTCTTTTTGCTGATTGAATGTCTGGAAGGAATGGAAGCTGCAGTTCTCTGCAGGCTCTGGGGCATCCTGCTGACCTGGGGGACTGAGCTGTGGAGTCTCAGGGTCCTCTGTACAGTGAGAGTTGTTGACAACAGCCCCAGAGCTGGGGAGGCAGCAGAAGGCAGCCCTACCCAAAATGAGCAATCCCACCCCTTAAAAGTTGTTTAAAAACAACTCCCAAATCTTCCCTGGACTGTTCCACAGTGTGAGCATGCTTCTGAGCGATTTGTTTTCTTTGCAAAGAAGTTGTAACACACCTTGGAGCAGTGAACAGTTGCAGGTGCCTCGGCTCAAGGGTTGGTGTATCTTGCTCCGAGGTGTAACAGCTTTGGAAGAGTACTCACCTTTTGGGAACACACAGGCAAAACAGGAATGCAGGAAGAGCCAGATTGGAAACAAGACTGCAGTAGTGCCTCAGCAACCCCTTGCTGCTGCACAAACTTTTGGATTATTTCAGTTGTTTCGAGGTTGAGGCAGCCTAGCTCCGGGAGTCTTCCAGGGGATGTAAGTCATGCTGGAAATGAGACTTTTGGAAAACAAGAACAGCACAGATTTACTTCACACAGGATGTTTTTGGTGTTTGAAAATAAATTCTGTTCAGCAAAGGCATTCTCTGCCTAATTACATGATTTTGAGAGGTTTCATTCCAAGAAGAAAATGTCACCATTTATCACAAGCCAGCCTGAATAAGACCCTGTTTATACATTCCTTTTCCACACTACTTTGAATTATACCATAGTAAATTTGGAGCAGCTCTACTGAGTTCACTGGAGAGTGACTTTGGTTTTATACAGGTGGAATTAAAAAGAGTTTTGGTCTGTTGCACTTGAATTTGGGGTTAGTCTAAGACTTACCATAGAAAGTCTTTGGCTATCTTGACATCATTCAGCTCATTGCACTGTCCTTCCCCACTTCATAAAAGATTCTGATTTGCTTCTGGTTCCAGGGTTTGTTTTGCTTTTGAGGGAAGGAAGACTTTCAGTGTGGTGAAAGAAGAAGGGGGAAACTGTGACCTCCACACAGGATTTTGTTTGGTTTCTCTGTGGTTTTCTGATGGATGGGGAAAATGGACTTGGATTGCAAATGATTCTCAGTGTGATAAACTGGTTTGCTGTGAACCTCTCCTGAAATAAGCCCTCCAGCCTGGAATAGTTTCTTGTGGAAGTGGGGGGAACAATCCTGCATCAGCAAAAAGCTCTGCAGATTTTGCCCTGTCCTGTAGGGCCAGGCTGGTGGTGCTGGGGGAGCCTCGGGCAGAGATGGACGGAGCTGAGGCTTGCTGGGGTCTGCAGCTGCCTGATAAGCCCTGCAGGATGAAGTCCTGCTTCAGGGGATGGAGCTGTTAGAAATCAGCCTTGTCCAGGTTTTATTGGCTCTGTTGGCTCCTTCAGGGTGACTTTTGGTAGCACACAGCTGTGAAATGCAGAGTGGCTCTGGCTCCCAAAGAGAAGAGAGTGAGGAGAAGGCACAGTGACAGTGAGGGAAAAAAGATGTGCCTTGGTGAAAGATTCCTCTAGCTGAATTGGAGTTGTGTTAAGCTCTTCCCTGAGGGTAAATACTTGATTTTATTTATGGCTCCTGAGTTAGAAGAAATCTTTTCATTTTAAAAAGGTTTCAGAATTATTTCCCCTCTCTCTCCCACTTGTTGTATTTGACTAGCTGTGGCACTGACTATCATTTCACATGATAAAAACACTCTGTTGTAGGAATCAGAAAAGAAACAAACCTCGTAATAAACTAATCTTCCTATTTCTTGGTTTCCAAATCAGGTTGCTGTGTGAATGCTTATACCCTGGGCCTTTTAAAATTCCCATCACTCCAGTATTTCCCTCTACTCAGACTCTATATTAGATTCAAGCCTTTAAAAACACATTTGTTTTCTGAAAATAACCACAGACATTTTTGTGCCCAAAACCTTTATGCTCCAACACTGCTTGCAACTTCAATAATGGGATAACCTATCACAGTGGGGTGACACATTTAACTGTTTCTAGCCCTGGAGAAATGCAGAAAATTTAAACCTGCTCTTTCCTTCCCCTGGCAGCTCCCATTTCCCATGTCCTTGGTTGGTATCCATGCCCACATTGTGCCATGAGAGCCATGTCTGTACTTGGAAATGTGAGGAGAAAGCTTAAAAGGGGCACAACATAGATTAGGGCAGCTAGAGAAATCTTGTTTTACATTCTTCCCTCCCCCCTCACAAGCATCAGAAATATGAGAAGCCCAAGGGAGCGAGCAGCCAGGCAGGTTTTGCATCCTCAGGACTCTGATTTGTGCTCAGCTTTGCCAGATCCCTGCTCCAGCCTCAGCCTGCTTTGTCCATCTGCCATGGGCAGGGCTGGCATCCAGGAGTGCTGGCTCCTTGTGTTGGATAATGTCCAACCTGCTGGGCTCCCTTGGGACTGCTCCCATTCCCAGAGCTGATGGAAGAGGGCAGGGCTGGAGGGGGATGATGCTCAGAGTTTGTGCAGAGGTCAGAGAGCTGATGGATGCAGCAGGGACCAGAGTTTTGGGGTCTGCCCTGCACACTGGCACACCTGCAATACAGTAAATGACCTCTGTGTAGGACTCCTCTCATGCCTGGGGAAATGGTTCTTTTTGTCTTTATTCAGGCTCATCTCTGAAGCAGCCTTTGTGGCTCTCCAAGGTTTAGCTTTCTGCACCATTCATTTGTTGTCTGTTCCCACTTAAATTGCCAGTCTTGGTGCCATATGGCTCACTTAATAGACAAGCCAGTGCATGTGGTGTAAATATTTTCTTACAAGTTAGATTGCAAATAAGGAAGTTATTTCATCAGAATAAATTGAGTTTTCAAAGTGAGATTAACAACAAAACTGAAAAAGTCTATTTCAATACTGCTCCAGAGGGTTTCACCCTGAAGGTTTTGAATGCCTGATACATCCTTCTTTTTTTTTTTTTTTTAAATAATCTGACTAGATTTTTAATTACTCTTTAACCTGCCCTTTGGTAAAACTCACTAAGATCTACTGGCATGTTATAAATAGCAACAAAAGACCCATCTCTCTTTTTTTTTTTAAATCAAGCAGTGGATATAGTATAAGAATAGGAAATGTCAGGTGTAAGATTACATGATATAAATGGTGTAATGGAAAACATTAGGCAACTCACAGTGCACTTACTGCTGTTCAACCCAATACCCTCAGTTCAAAGCTTAGCAAAGCTGCAAAGGCTAAAACAACAACAACCCCTCTCTCCCACGAATGTGCTCTGGGAGCAGCTTGCAGCTTACTAAATTATTGCAGACATTATAAAGGGCTGTATCTCAAAGCTCATCTCTCAGATGTGCTCTCCTGTTGTGTACCTTGAGCTGCATATGGGAGGGAGAGGAGAGTCCTGATATTTACTGCCCTTAAAGCACTTTGAGAATAACACAGCCCCATCCATTTCTTGAACTCTGCCTTTTTTCACAGACTGCTTTAACCTGATCTTGTAAACAGGGGTGAGAACAGAGGTGTTTAGAACAGAGATGCCAAGGAGTCAGTGGGGAATGAAAAATCTAAGGGGGGAATGGATGGGTTTCAAACCCATCCTCTTTGCAGAAATCTGGAGTAAGGCTGCTTGTTCAGGATGCAAGTCAGATGTATGAACATATCTGAATATTGTTTTATAAACAAGGGTTCAATTCTATGCCACCTTCCAGAGCTCAGTGTTACACAAGCCTTTTGGGAGTTTTTTGGTTTGTTTTGATTAAGCAAAATTTTCAGCTCTTCATGGCTAAGCAGGACTCCAACCTGACCTGAGTACCGGTGGGTGGGCAGAGATGGTGAGCAGTGGGGACTGTGGCAGCACCTCCAAGGAAACTGAAATCCCAGGGCACCCTCCTGCAACACAGCACTGCTTGCAGAGAGTGGGAAGTGGTACTCAGACCAACCCAAGGGGAGATCAAAGTTGAAACACGATGTAGCCTTAGGTGCCTTGTTAACATCTCAGTGCATGTAGGTTGTGCTTGGGAAACTTCTAGCCCTTATCTAATGGAATAAATTGTTCCTGGCACTAAGTGTTAATGGCCAAGGGAGTGAGAGGACTCCTGAAACCCAGAGATATGAGGAGCATCTGCTGAGAGTCTGACTCTTGTGCATTTTGGAATTTAGGCTTCTAGCTCAACTATTGTCTTCTGAAGATAAACCATCAGGTTTAGGCAGCCAGAAAAGATTTCAAGGGAGAAGTGGCTGAAACAGCAGAGCTGCGAGTGATTTTATCTAATCTGCCTTTGAGAAGCCAGATTATGGCTGCCAGTGGGCTACAAAAGCCCACTTGGAGTTTGCTCTTGGAAGAAACAGAGTGTGTTTAAGGGAGATGCAGCCATGTGCTGCTCAAGTGCCCTACTGAGGCATGGGTTTGTTTGGTTTGAAGGGGATATGCAGCTGTTTCAGGCTTCCTGCGATTTAACCACGCAGGATTTTGCTATGGAGCGTGATCAGAGTGTGCTGTGAAATGGGGATTTTGGCAGGTGGCCGGGGCTGTGTTTGCAGCTGGCTTTCTGACCTGGTCCTGCCTCTGCAGGCTGAAATGAGTGTGGGTTGTATCATCTTTTGCTCCTTCTCCTGGGCACACAGGCTCCAAGCACTGCTGGTAGAAGGGGTTAGAAAGCAAATGCCCCAGAGGCTGTGGGGCTGGCAGAAGCCAGCAGCTGCCTGTGGGCTGGGACTGCCCAGCACAGCTCTGTCCTGCACCAGCTGGGAGCAAAGTGCACTCCTGACATGAATCCCTGGCCTTGGCTCAGTGGGGTGGGGAGGAAGGATCCCCTTGTCATCAGGCTGTGGGTCACCAGGGAGAGTGCTGTTCCCAGGAGGATCCCTCACCTGGCAGTGAGCAGAGCCAGGATCTGTCCCGACAGAAATTCCAGCATTGTGCCCCCTCCAGACTGGCTGCCTCTTCTCTTCCCAAAGCTAAGGATGTTGGACTAACACCCTGCTATGCCCTGTGAACTGAAATATTTTTCCCTGTTCCTGTCATTGTGGCATGCAAAGGTGGTAGAATACCTTCTCCCCAAACTTCTGCCTCTGAAATTTTCCCTATCACTCTGATTTACTTTGTCACCAAGGATTTCCTTGCATCATTTTATAATAATTTTTGACACTAAAAGCAATGTTTTTGAAATGTTTGGCCAACCCCTAAAGGTCTCCTGGGCTATTCCACAGCATTTCCTGTAACCTGGAGTGTAACTAGAGCTCCCACTGTGGTGTTTGCAACTCAAAGGGTCTCCAGGTTGGATAAAAAGTGTAAAGAAATGAACACTTTTGTGCCCTGTGTCATATGTGCTCAGAATGATCTGCTGGCAGAAATTTAATTTTGTTTCCAGTAATTTGAGGTTACGGATAGGATTACATCTCCCAGTCAGAGAGAGACATTAATCAAGAAATAGGCCTCTTAATCCTCCTTTCAATTTTAATGAAACACTGTAAAAATGCCTTTCACCAGGGGATGTCAAGTATCAGTTGTGCTTTGATTAACATGCTTTTGTGACAGGTTTACTGTTGTACCATGTACCAAGTTATTCAGCAACCTAATTTAAGCTGTCTGTCAAGGGAAAACAAGTACAAAGAGAGCATTATTTTCTCATTGGAATTGCAATAACAGACTTCTGTATCTACAAACTTTTTTTTTTTTTTAAGTGCTGGTTACTCCACACCCCTTGTGACATTTTCAACCTTCAGAATAAATGGGTAAAGGCTGGACGTGACACACATCACACGTTTCCTGAATGGCAATTAGGAAAGAGATAAGAAATCGGAAATGTTTTTGTAGCTGATGTAAGTTAAGCACTTGCCTTTGTCACAGCAAAGCAAAATTTGGATCAACTCTTCTGGAGTGTAAAGGGTGTAAATCTGGGGCAGTTGAGAGGAGTACTGGGCCCTGAATCTCTAAACCTCTATTCTTTTTTTCCTGTCCCCTTTCTGAAGTCAAAACACATTTTCAATGGAGGCTTTGTGGTTTGAGTTGGGTTTGGCTTCTTATCTGCTCAGTTTTTTCTGATGTGGCTTGATTATATTAGATATGAACTTCCTCGTGGCTGGGAGCCAGCACCAGGCAGACAATTCTCTCTCCCAGTCACTGAAACCTGACAGGGGAATGCCAAGCCTTTTCACAGGACTGGGTTTATTTTTAGAGAGGGATGTTTTTGTTCCTGCCTCTTTAAAATTTGACCTCTTGGAACAGAACGGCTCCGGATGATCTCAAAGTAGGATGTAGCTGAAGACTGGAGCCTTCCATGCAAATGCAGCCTCTTCCAGCTGATGTGGCACACAAATCCACGAGCTGTCCTCACCAACCTGGCACCCTGTCACTAGAGAGCACGACACGAACACAAGGAGAGAATGACTCCAGACCAGTGAAAGGCGGAGAAGAACCCAGTTTATTTTGATTTACACGTTATATAGAGTTTTCAGAACAGCTGCGGATTGGATAGAGAGGTCACCACCTCTCCAACCACACTGGTCAATAAAAGAGTCCATCAAACCTCTCTCCTGCCAGGAGAAGGAATGAAAAACAAAGAGACAGACAGCAAAACATCTGCGTGTTTACAGAAAGAACCTCGTGAGAAACTTTAGCATAGAAACTAAAACATCAGAAGGCTAAAATTCAGGGTGACATCACCCACCAAGCTTTAAGAGCTCAGCTAACAGAGGGAAGCTCCCTGTGTGAGTGGGAGCACTTGCACTCTGTGGAATACAGACTGAAAGCTTCACAGTCCCCTCTCTTGTGTGTCGGCTGCTCTGCGGACAGAATAAATTAATTACAAGGTGGTCATTCCTTTTGAAAGGATTGTAAGTGAACTCTCAGCCTCATTTGATGACTGATTGCTGTGACACCACTTGCCTTGTTGGCTTCCTGGAGGGAAGGGCTGGTGGAGTTGCAGTATCAGGAGGTGAGGAGCCGGTGGGCTGGCAGGGGTGGCAGAGGGGACAGTCCCCTCTGAACTGGGCTGGTTTTCACTGCTGACCAGGCAGCAAGGGTTTGCAGGAAGGAAAGCTGTGTCATGTCCTTGCCTTGTCAGGTTTCTCATGGCACTGAGACCTGCTGAGGTCCCCAACTTCTAACTCCCTCTGTCACTCTGCCAGGGTGCTCTGTGCATGGTGGTGACCTGGGAGGGTGTTCAGGAGCCATTTGTAACATCTTAATGGCCATATTAACACCTCTAATTGTAAATGACAGGGCAATTAGTCTCAGCATAGCAGTTTGAACAATTATGTTTAGCCTGCTAAAGTGACAGAATATTCATTAATGCAATAAGGAAAAAAAAGGGTCTCCTCAGGATTTGTTTCTCTGAGGAGAGCAGCCTGGCTGTTTATCTGCTTTAAGCCTCTTTAAAAAAATGCAAGTTTGTTTGCAGCTCTTGCCAAAAATTCTCAGCTGTCAAACCTGTTTATTCCATGAAACACACTGAGGGCAAGTGTGTGTCTCCTCTGCCTCTGACTTGATTCACAGGGAAGAAGTTTAAGAGAGAGAAAAGTGCCTCAATCTCTATTTTCCACAAGGCCAAAGAGTCTTGGGGCTTCTTAGCTGAATCCCAAAATGTGGTGATGGAATCCACTGATAGAACCAGGGTGCACAAATTTAGGGTCAGAAACTGTGATGGAGGTTGTGCCAGGTCTGAAAGTTTCTCAGTGTTTATTCTGCTTTGCACTCGGGGTCTCAGCTAAAAACAGAGCTGTTTTTCTGGAGGAGGCTGTGCTTCAGCAGAGCCAACCCCAGCTTTGAAGGCCTTCAACAAGACAGCCAAAACCTGAGGCAGCAGGGAATTTGAGGGGACCTGGACTGATGATGTGTTACATTTCTGACTCTCTCCATTAGATTTCACTGCTATTAGGCAAGTAACAGCACATGTGGTTTGATTTTGTCCATGAGACTGTTTTCCCCAGCAATGGAAGCTACAAAACAGTGGATCAGTCTTTATTCACTTGCAAGAATTCTGTTTGAAACCCTGAAAATGGTTTCTTTAGCACATTGGTTTGGTTACCTGCTCACTTTTGGCTCTTTCCTTTCTGACATGCAGCAAGTGGTAATTTTCCAGGAGTGTTTCACCTGATATCATCACAGATCTGAGGGATCCTGTGGGATCTCCTTGGGCTGGGAGTTTTTCCAAGATGTTGCTGGGGGATTTTGGGTGAAGGGCAGCCCCAAATGCAGACTCATTTTCCCAACAACCTTTGTGTGGTATTGCTCTCAAACAACATGCATGATGAAGCAAGGAATTCTTTAAAAAATCTTTAACCAATGAGCATCCTGGTATCTTGGATGAGGTGGCACTGGTTTGGGGTTTTATTTTGCTTTTCCTTTTTGATAAATCCATCTGAAATCTGACTAGAGAGGTTGTGATTTTTTGAAAAATAACTTCACTCCTAAGTGAAAGCTGTCATTGCAGATGTGGTTTAGTTCAGTGGAAACATCAGGGCTGTGTTTGGGATTGCAGGATCATGACATCTTTTTAAGCACAGTGGGAGACAGATGGGTGAGCAGCCAGCTTGATGCAAGAACAATAAGAACAAATGAGCTTTTTAAAAATAGAACAATTGCATTTGGAAAGAGCTTTGGAGGGGGGCGAAGCTGAGAGGGAAATAATTCTCCCATGATCCTATCCTGGTTTTTATATTAAACAAAACATGTTGCAACATTGTCTTCGTTAGCAATGAAGTGACAAACTGGAGCACTTCCAAATTGGCTGGCTCCGAACTGCTTTCATATTGACCTGAAATGTCAGCTGCTATTATGTTCTGCTGACCACTGATTGCTTCCAGAGTAGCATTTTCTGCTGTGAAATGAAAGAAGTTCCATTTCAGTGATCTTAGTGTCTCCTGGTGTTTGTGGAGAATGATAGTCATGGGAAATGATAGTGCCTTTATTTCAAACCACTTCTCAGTTTGAATGAAATGAATTGTTAATATTGAAGTTATTTACGCTGTGAGAGTGAGTTTTGTGCAAGAATGTTTTGCTCATCTAGAAGATCCTCCACTTCACCTTCTTAGAGTCAGAAAACCAAGCTGATAAATGCCTCTAATTTGTTTCCTTACCTTAACACACAGGTACACAGAGTTGGGCTTGGACATAGCAATGCTGGTATCCTGCTCTGCAGGTAAACTTTTACATTTTCCTGTGGAACTATGTAAAAAAACCATAAATATGGAGAAATGCTACTTCTGGCAGCAGTAGTTGAAGTTCTGTTATCAGATATCAAAGTGAAAGGTTTGGATTGGGAATTTTTGCAGTGTTACCTTGGGGGCCTGCTGTAATACCAGATGCAGCTTGCAGCTTCAAGATGGATGGGATTATCAGAGAAAAAGAAATAATTTTTTCTTCATTTTTTCACTTAATTTTTCCCTGACAGTAGGATGAAGGTGCACCTATGTTTGTACCAATGCTGCTCTGGGATTAGAAGCAGTGTGTGAGAGTTTGTTTCTTTTCTTTTAATTTCAAATTGTTTTAAAGGAACAAAATGGGTGCAGATCTTCTTGTCACTTGCCAAGCTAAGATGGCAGAGAAGGCTTGGATATTTTTCACCCCTGTGCTGAGAAGAAATCTGTTTCAGGCAGCTGCTGTTTTTATTGTTGCAGTAATCCAAGGAGAGAGCAAACAGAACAATGGCACTGGGGACTGGATCTGGGAGATGCTGTGCTCCTGCATGGGAGGGGAATGAGGAGGAGCAGCTGCAGCACAGTGAGAACAATGCTGAGGTGAGAGCTTCCCAAAGCAAGGGGGCTTCTGATGAATGAAGCCATGACTAACTGCTGGCCTTTGGAGAAGGAGATTGGTGCTTCCAAAGCATCCCAGAATAGCTTTGTTTACAAAACTTGCAAATAATTGAAATATTAGCAGCGCGATTGAGTCATAGGGAGATGAAACGGTTTTGCAGCTGCTGTGATGATTCTCCTGAATCTGCAGGGGTTTGTCCATTGGGAATCTCATCCCTAACAGTAGAAATCAGCTCTTACTATGAGTCAGGGCTCATGCTTAGCAGAAGGCAATTAGGGCACTGGTAACTCCAGTGAATGTGAGTCAGTGCAGCAGCAGGAGCAGCCCACAGGGCTCTGAGCTGGAGCCCACCCTGTGTCTCTCCTGTCTGGTCCCTTACAAGCTCTTTCCCCTTCAAGCAGACTGGAGTCCTCCAGAGAACTCCAAAACAAACAGATCTCCTGAAGCTCCTTTCAGTGGGTGGGTGCCCAGCTGTCTTTACTGATGCTCTCTGAAATGTCCAACAAACCAGGCATGAAGGGCACCAGAGGAATGATCCTCATCCTCTGGGAACTGCAGAGCTCCCAGAGCAAGGCAAGGCTTTAGGGATGGATTTCTGCTCCCTCCTTGGTTCAGGATGCTGGCCATTGGGAATACAGGGGAATAGATTTCCCAGGGTGGGTCTGTCCCATCCTGGGTTTTATCACAGTCTTCAGAGCCAGCAGCAATTTTGTTGGATCCCCTTGTTAAAATATTAGCTGCACTTCACTGAGAAGTCTAATGCTTTAAATTCTGCTAAAATGCCCTCCCAACCCCTGCAACTGTAGGGGGGGAAATTCTGGCCAAATAAAGGATCTGTGAAAAGAAACATCTCTTTTTATATGACACCCTGTTAGCCTTAATAACAGTTTTCTCTCTGTAAGTGCAGTAAAGTATGGAAATATTGCTGTGCTACATGGTGCAATTTTCTGACAGTGATTTTTCTCTGATAAAAGCCTTCAGAGAGTGCATTTTCCTTCCCACTTATCTGCCACCAAAAGGCAGCAAATACATTCATCTGTCACTCTAAACAAAATATGCAATTACTCTGGGTTGGTGTTTTAAGCAGAAATAATTTCCATAGCAAAAACCCCTGCAGCTATTTTCTAAATGCCGTGGTGTTTGCTTCTAGCTTTTTGCATTACACATGTATCACCTGTTTTGGACATTTGAATGCAAAGATGAGATATCACAAGTTAGAACTTAGCACTTGCCAAATTAAATATTTGCTGGGCTGAGCCCAGTTCATTACTTGACTGCTGTTCTGCACCAGAGAATGAAAAATCTTTTCTAACATGCCAAAGGTGGTTATTTTAGGAAGCTGACGAAGAGGGCAGATGTTATTCAAGTGGTTGGATAAGAAAAGGAAATAGTACATGTTAAGCCTTCTGTAATAACCAGGTAGATGAAAGCAAGTGGAAATATTCCTGAAATATGCTGATTTGTTTGCACAAATCTAAGCAGAAAATATGAGATGGAAATTTGATACTTCATCTTTCACAATTTGAAATGTTAAATTAAGGCTGCTTATATCTCCTGTTGCTTGGAATAAATTACTTTTGGGGCATCTCTGAGCTTTGAAAACACTCAAAACCCAGAACAATGTTCCTGTGGTGTGGTTTTGCTTACTTAGTGTTTTTTGGCATACAACTTATACTGGAGATCAAGAAGTTTCATGAAACTGTATTTAAAAGCTGAGATGGAAATTCTCCTTATCTTGTTTCTAGGGCTGAACCTAAAAATAATAGTAAAAATCAACTTATCTTGGCAAAACAAACAAAGCTTTTTCTTTTCAACGCAAATGGAAAGATCATTGGAACGGGTTATCTAGGGAAGTGGTGGAATCACCATCCCTGCAAGTGCTCAAAAAATATGTGGATGTGACACTTGAGGACATGGTTTAGTGGGGGTGGTGGTTCTGGGTAAACAGCTGGACTCAAGATTTTAAAGGTAATTTCCAACCTTAATCTCTTTTCTTCTGGAAGTCACTTAGGCTTTATTCCTCTTTCTGTCACCCCAATTTTAAAAAAATTATACTTCACCTGTGTCGTTCTGAAATGCCAACTCAAAACACTTGAAAACTTCTAAAAGGATTTTAGCACTTCTAAACTAGAACTGTTGAGTTTGGAAGGGAAATTCCCCTCCTGCTTAAGGCAGAAGCACCAACCCCCTTTGAAAACATGAAGAAAAAACCTATTCTGATACTTTTAGTTCACAGAAACACAAAATCATTTAGGTTGAAAGGGACCTCTGGAGATGATATATTCCATCCTCCCTGTTCAAGCAGGGTCAGCTGGAGCAGGCTGCCCATGTCCAATTGGATTTGGTGTTTCCACAAATGGAGATTTCTTCTTGTTTTTTCCTTACACTTTAATGTTAATGCACTGATAGTTTTTGTCTCCTCCCAAATTCCATCTCTGCAAATTTAGCACTATTCAGATAGAATATGAAATCCCCTCCCACCTCACTTTTTTTTCTTTTTTTCTTTTTTCTGTTTTCTTTTTTCTTCTTTCTTTTTTTCTTTTTTCTTTTTTTTTCTTTTTTCTTTTTTCTTTTTTCTTTTTTCTTTTTTTTTTCTTTTTTCTTTTTTCTTTTTTTTCTCTTTTCTCTTTTCTCTTTTCTCTTTTTTCTTTTCTCTTTTTTCTTTTCTCTTTTCTTTTTTCTTTTTTTCTTATTTTTCCTTTTTTTTTCTTGAATACATTTCCCAGAAAATACTGCCATTTGCTCTGGTTTGGGTTTTGTTACTGTTGGTTACATATGTAGCATTCTCTGGAGAGCACTGCAGCATCTTCTCATTTCATACAAGGAAGTCTGATTCACTCTCCTTGTGGAAATTTTCATATTATAATTAAACTTGGCTTTTGTTCAGGGGTCTCTGCAGTGGGGATTCAAATGTGCTGGTGAGGTCATGTCACCAGTTAGAGCTCCTGCAAAGAAACAAAGTCCAGAATGCAGATACACGGCCCTCAGTTAAATTATGTTAATTCAGTTTGACAAAATGAGTATTGAGCATTTTGTGCTGTTTGAAGATATCCTTCCATAGTGACAGAAAAAGTCATTGACCTTCCCACACAAGCAGCTCTGCTGGTTCCTGTGAGCTGAGCCAGCCCTGCTGTCCCAGTGGCCATGGTCTGTTGTGCCAGCCCCTCGCTGCTGGAAGGGTGATGGATTTGGGTTCATCTCACACTCGGTCTCAGCTGTAGAACCTCCTCAGTGTTTCCTGGTCGAGTCACCATCCCTAGTCCCAGGGACAGGTCATTTACCTGCTCCTCTCCTGAGGATGTTGGAGCTAATTCCAGGCTTAGAGAAGTCCAGTGCATAGCAGGGCTCAGCCTACAGAAACAGGATTTTAAACAGAAAAACAGAAGCGCCTTTAGGTGAGACTTAGTCAAGTCAGCTGCTCTGCTGTTCTTATTTATCCAGCAGTGGTGCTCAGCTTTACAATTAAAATAATCTAACACACGTGCATAAAGGTCAGGCAGCAGATGCTGCCATTAGACCTGACAGATTCACTGATAAGCTTTACTTCAAGGCATAGCACTTAACAAGAAAATGAAGTATCAACTTTTAGTATTTCCAGCCACACTGATTGTGTGCACACTGATGTGCACATTCACAAATATGTGTCTTAGCAGAGAGCTTATTCTTCATCTTCAAGTAGAAATATGCACTACCAGGGCTCAAACTCTTGAAAACCATGCCACACACAATAAATTAAATGGATATTTCAAATAAGATATGTGACATGTCTGATTAACAATTCTTTAACTACAGTGAAGTGTTTGTGTAGTTAATGCCAAATGTGTTCTGAAGAATGAATGGATATTTCACTAATATACAGAATATCTTTGCATAGTAATAATGGAAGAAAAATCAAATTATTCCAGAGTCTGACTAGGCACTGAGTGGAGTTTTATGAGAGTGTGAATTGGAAAGAGAAAGGGCCATATCTCTGCGTTCTCACCAATCTTTTATAGGTAATGAATTGTTTAGAAAATTTAGCTAAGGAAAAGCTTTTGAGATGGAGCCTGACAGTCCTTCAGGGTATTCTTAGAGGTTATCTCTGCAAGGCAGGTGGATGAGGAAAGAGACAAGCTTAACCCTATAAAAATAATTATGATATATTATTAGCAACTAATGGCAGTCTAATGGAGTCTTTTCAGCAAAGACACCACTGGCTGCAATTTCTCTTTGTCATCTGCATAAAAAAGCAACTCTTAATGAAGCCTATCTTATGGTAATTTCTCAAACTCAGCAAAATTAGCAGGAAACTTTCTGCACTGGGAACTTCTCATGGCTCAGTAAACTTCCACAGTGCCATTAATGGGAACACCCCACCAGCGCAGCAAGGTTCAACACTGAAATGAGCATTAGAAATCTGTTCAGACCACATGATCTACTAGATCAAGAGTATACCTGGGCTTTCTCATTTCTTACCTAAATTTTTACTTTCTGACTTTTTTTTTTTTTTAAACAAGCTGACACGATCTTATGATGGTTTACATATCAGAAGCTGTTGGATCATCTTACTTCAGAAGGCATAAAAAGTGCCTGTAATAATTGTGTCTCTACAGACTTCGTGAAAAAGAAAAGAAACCAAAAAAACACCAGCTGGACTGAGGCTGGAAACCCTACATATAGCCCCATAAATCAACAAGGGGAGCAAAAAAAAATTAAAATCAGCGTAAGAATGGAATTTGAGAGACTGTAATCAGCAAACAAAACACTGGATGCATGAAGTCTCTCCATAGTCCATTGCCTAAAAAGACTTGGGTAAGGTTTGGAGAAAGGAAGAAGGAGAGGAAGAGGACAAGGATGACATTAGCAAAAAGCAGGGCACATTACACAGTCAAAAAGTAATTGCTGCAATTGGACCTCATCATCTGCTTAGCACTTAATGTCTTGGCCTTTTCAGAGTGAATTTTATTAATACTAATGTCTGAAGAAAACAGTAGAGTCATTATCTGTGTTGATTCTTGTGATGTTCAAAAGTGAAGCTCTTCTCCTCTTGTTTTTGATTACTTGACTCTACCAAATTGTTCATGTTGCCAAGGGCTCTCAGACACTCAAAACTTGCCCCCAGGGTCTCTGAGGAGGAGGAGTGTGAGCCCTGCTCTGCTACAAACACACACCAACTCCTCCCAGTCACATTCTTTTCCTTCAGATGTTTGGAAATGGAGCAAAAACCACCAGAAGTCATCCCCTTCCCAGGGCTCAAGGTGGGACCAACCAGCCTCTGGTTTTCTCCAGCAGACCTCTCAGAGGAGAGACTGAAATGCCTCACTGGACTAGGATGGCTTTTGTTCATACCCTGTTCTTTAGAAACCACAGCATGAATTTCTTTTATGAATTCTGCTGATCTTTTGCTTTTATGGCTCTTCTGTTTCCTTCCATCAGTTTCCCCAGTTAAGAGTAGCTATTTGAGGTGCTGAAGGCCCTTGCAGCAAGAGCAGAATCATTTGCAGTCCTGCAGAAAGATGTTTTCTGTGGATTGTCTCTGAAATTGCTAGTCAAAAATCATTTGTGTGCTCTAAAAGTGAGGGTAAAGCAGAGGCCTTGGAATGAAAGTGTTGCAAAGACCTTATCCCATGTCTTTTTCAAACATTGATTTCTTGAGGAAGGGAGATCATCAACAAGAGAACAAAACAAACCCTCACATGGTGGGGTGGGCCCATTAGAGGAATGCAGGCTCATTAGTCCTGCTAAATATGATACTGTGTGTAAAGTCAAAAAAGCAGAGTGAGTCTGGAATGCTTGGCAGGAAATCAGCCAAGATCCATTATATTCTCTTTCAGATGGTTGAGCAGTGGTGGCACTAATTGAAGCTGGGCCCTCTTTTTGCTGACTAACACGGGGCCATCTTAATTTCACCTGATTATGTTGCCCTGCTGTAAGAAGTCTGACAAAAACAAGGCTTGTGGAGACTCTTACCAATGAGTCCTTGGCTGCCCAAAAGCTCTCTTGGAAGCTAAAAGGTTTTTTTTAATAAGTGGACTGACCCATTTTTCATTTCTAAACATCCCAGATAAACTTGCTACTCTACTGCTGCATTTCCTTTAAAGCTGACCAGATTTCTGTAGGTTATCAATCTGTATTTACTGCGTGCGTGAAACTTAAAACATTAAAATGGTAATATTAAAAATATTGCACTTCCTACCCACCCCCATAAGAAAATGACTTGAGCAAGACTGGCCACCTGAGGGTTGCCAAAGAGTGGGAGTAGGTGAAATAAGTGCTGCTGTAGGAAAAGACCATACAATAGTGGAATTGTTTTGGGAGAACTTTTTTGTCACACAGTTGGGTAAGAACTGTGATTCTTTGCTGCTTTTATCAACATTATTTGTAATTTCCTCTTATATTTCCCCTGCTCTTTCTTTGCAGTTCCCTGAGCAGACCCACTCAGCTGTATAATAAGGAGATGAGTTTTACCTCCTTTTTATCACTGCAAATCTAAAGTGACTCTGCAGAAGTCAAGCTGATGTTGGCTAGGGGAGAAATGGTCCCACTAAAAAGCTTTCTAAAGAGAAAAATCCCCTCTCCATTTGTGGAACAAATTAACTACTAGAGGCATCCAGTTGGATGCACCTCTCTGGGGCCAGTGACCAGAGAGGTTTAAAAGTCCATTATGCTAATGCCTGGTTCCTTCTTCGCACAGAGGAAATGTCCTCGCAAGCTGGGCTGTGGCAAGGTCCCGAGTTTCCATCAGGGGAGGGATTTACATCTTCAAGGAAACATTTGGTGATTACAGCTACCAACTGCGTTAATCATCAGCTTCAATTAAAAGTCACTGACGAGTGGCTCTGGGAGCTGTGAGGCTGTGCAAGGGAAAAAAGCCAGAACGAGCATTTCTGAGCAAGCTCAGCGTGCCAGTGAGGGATCATCTCTCCCTGTGTTGGCTGCTGACACATCACACAGAAATGGGGCTCTGTCAGAACAGGATGGGCCCTTTCACGAGCCAAAGTTTGCCCTTCTGTTTCTTTTAGGGCACAACTGCTTTGTTTGAGGTGTCAGTGTGGTGCCACAGGGATCTTGCTGCTGAAAGGCTGCTCCACACAGGGCAAAGCTGAGTCCTGCCTTGTGTTGCCCAAATGGTTCTCCACGGCCAGAAGAAGCTGGGTTTGGAGGCCCAACCTTCTGGGGGTCAGTGCCCCAATCCCCTGCCTAGGGATTTCTGGGAAGCAGGAGCACCCTACTAGTCCCTTGAGCCATCTAGTGGTGCCTTCCTTGGCTATTGAACAGAACATCTCACTGGAAAAAAAATTTAAACAGCATCTTATTAATGTGAAAACAATGATTAGTGCCAGAAGCAGGCCAACCACAATGAAAGCATCAGTGCTTTTAGTGGGGTTACCAAAGCAACAGAAGTTCTGGCCTGGAAGTGGCAGACAAGATGAAGAGGTGGATGCCAACACAGGATGCTCAAGGCTAAGAAGATTGGTCTGTTGTGATCTGCTTTGTGCTTTTGTCTTGGTGTTTGCAGCCCTTTATGGATCCTCACTGAACGAGGCTGGGATTTAAAAAGCAAAGCTGAACTTTCCGACCTGAAACCTCAAATCCTTTTCTGATGGTTTTTGTAACTGGAAAGAGGAAATAGAGCCTTCAGTAATTCAAAAGAGATTTAATGATCAAAGCTGCAATTAAAAGCGTGGTGAGTCATCTTACAGTCACCCATGTGCTAAAATGTACAGGCTGTGCAAGAGATCATGTTGTCATGGCTGGTTTTACTCAAAATGAGGATGTAGGAGCTGCAATAACTTCCAGCTTCAGAAACAATCTGAGTTCTGCAGACCTGTGTTTATAGAGCAGAAGAAAAGGCAGCAGTCCTGACTCCCCCATTTGTGTATTTTATTCAGTGGTTCTGTCTGCAACATCTGAATTCATCATGGTGCTCTATTACTTTTCACCTTCTTTCAGGCTGTCTGCTCTTGGTAGGAATCTTGATTTTTTTTTTTCGTTTACACTAACAAATTACTCACCAAAACAAATACAGAAGAGCTGATCTTTAGAGTATTATGGGGTTTTTTTTGCTTTCTACAGCATGCACTAACAATGAAATATTTAACTGAACTTTTTACAGTACGTGCATTTTCTCAAATTAAAATTGCAAAAGACAAGGAAATTAAGATAAAACTACCCAACCATGCTGTTTCTCAGAAACCTTCACAAGTAATCTAATAGTGCTCTTTAAATCCTATTGTTTTATTCTGCAAAAAATAATGCTAAATAGAATTTGGTTTGAGTAAAGGAGAAACTTCTTCCTAAAAATATTTAGCTGTCACACACAAAAGCAACTAAAAGAAAGCAGGAGAATTGGTAACTCTCTACTGGAAAAATGGAATAAAAATTTTGATAATCTGCTACTAGTCTTGCTTTTCCTATTCCTCAGCTCCATTCCTAGTGGCTGTGAGGTATTTCATGTTTTATTTTCAATTTCTCATAATGGTTGCAATATCAAAACTCTAACCCACTAGAATGTGATTGCCTACTTTACAAAAATCATTGCTGTAGCTTTGCTGCTACAGGTTTATTTGTAAAACAAGCTTTTTTATCTTGCCATTTTTGACATCAAGGGCCGCCAGTCAGTGACAGATAGATAAAAATAAACGCCAGCCTTTACAAGAATCCCAAAAAGAACATCTAATGTAAAATATAATGCAATCAAATAAATTGGTGCTTTCTTTCCCAGCTTTATCTGAAAAGAAATCTGCTCTGTATGCTGAGAGACAAAACAGGCTATCACATCTAGCAAATCTTGCAAACAAGCAAATTCAAATATCTTATCATGGATCAAGTCCATTGTGGTCACTTCATTCAGTTGACATAACACAGCTATAGAAAATGCTCTTAAATCCTTATATTACTTTACAAATTCAATTGTTTAGCAAATGAGAAGTAGAATTGCTATCTCTGTGTTTTCAGTGCATGAGAATGGCCTTTATCTACTGCAGTCAAAGAGTTGGCACAGTTTAATGGGGAAATAGAAGAAAATCCTGTTAAGAAAACATGGATCTCGAACTAAAGGATTTTATGGACTTTTTCCAGAGGTGGCCCAGGATGGGACAAACATTTGGTGTCTAAATGTGGAGGGAGAAGCAGTCCATCTAATAACTGGGCCATGTTTTTATCATAACTCAGCCTTGCCTTGCAATGGAGGGAATATTAGCAGAAGTGGTGACAACTCCTCCAGAACTTGGATATGGATTTCCCATGGGTTCTGACCAAATCTGTGCAAGTCCTGGTGCAGTCTGAGATGGTTTGTACCTGCCCATGTGTTCAAAGAGCTGCAAATGCTCTACTGTCTTAGAGCAATGTCTTGGTCTTGATATTAAGAGCCAGAGCTAAACCCTTTTGAGAGAAGGGCTAGACTGTGCAATTATAAAATTCCTACAGGAATTCCCACCTGTCAGTCACTGGTTG
Organism: Dicaeum eximium; assembly: GCA_013396995.1. Lineage (NCBI taxonomy): Eukaryota > Metazoa > Chordata > Aves > Passeriformes > Dicaeidae > Dicaeum > Dicaeum eximium. The sequence continues at coordinate 857,542 of VWZP01006534.1, read as the reverse complement.
GCTGATGGTCTGGGCTAGCACTGCTTTTATATCTTATAGATCATTTGGCCTCACCAGTGACGTCGTGAAATTCTTGTTATTGAGGCCAACAGGGAACCTTGTGATTGGAATGACAGAGAACCTCCAGCTTGTAGAAATGGGTCCCACAAGCTCATAATGCAGTTGGTAAAAAAAAAAAAAATTGTACCATGAATTTGAAACTTTCCTCTTTTGCCCTTTCTAATTTCACTGTGTATCCCTTACTTTTCTACAGCAGAAGAGAAAGTTATAGCAATTAACTGATGTTAAAGACTTTGATGAGGGAATATGAGAACCCACCCCATGTGCCTTTATCTTTTCATGAATCTCTGTCCTATTCCAACATTCTGGTCCCTTCTCTAAATTTAGCCACCTCAGACATTCCAAAATCTTGTCATATATTTACTGTGATAACTGTCTTGGCCATTCCCACATCAATGCAAGTGGGAATGGCTTTGCTACCAGATGTAATCATGAGTGGATAACTTTAATCTTGATGAGAACTAAAAGCTTGACATTGAGGAGGAGGATTTTTCAAGGCTCAGGCACTGAAAACAGTGACAAAATTTGTCTCTATTTTACTTACTTTTCATGTGTGTTCAAAAGAGGAAAAACACTTGCATTTTAATATCAATCCAGCAATCTAAACTGAGAAGGAAGTAATTATACATGAAAGAAATACAGTCTTTTGTAATAAAACTCTTAAAGTATCAGTTTCATTCTATCATAATATTTTTATGATTAGATTTACCTTCTAATATTTTAATAACTTTGGTATGAAGCAAGGAAGTCCTTTGTAGCTTATCTCAGAAGCCTGTCTAGGACGTCGCACTTAATGAGGTTTATAATTCAATATGTCCACATCTGCAACTTTAATAATGCCTAACATTTAATCTTCATTGCACCACTTGAATCAAAAGATCTAAAATTAAACCTACTGCAGCTTAATCTAATAACAAACATGCATGGCATTTTGTGCAAAATGCGTGCCTGGTCAGCACGGTGCACTCTTACAATTGTATCAGGTGGAGAAAAACAGAGTTTAATCAGCCAAAAGTAGATGGTGACATTTAACTCCCACTGATGCATCTACTTTGGGAAGCTCTAAGATCCTGCTCCTGGAAGAAAGGGCTGGTTGTTAGATCATTACCAAATTTAGGTCAAAATCCCAGTAGCTAGAACAGCATTTACACATACCCCTAACTAGTAGTGGAATTTTAAGACCCTCTAATTCTAGACAGGTTTTCCCTCATAATTAACTGAAGGATGTGAGATCCAGAGGCACCTGAACGTTGTTTGGCTTGTCACCCCTGCAATGCAAGTGTCCTTCCCACCTCAGCTCCCCTCACCCTTGTAAGATGTCCTGTTCCTGCTGGGACCACGTTATCCAGTTCTCAGGTGGGATTGGGAATCTCTCCGGACCATAGGAATAGACTTTCAGCCACAGCCACGACCTTTGGTGGGGTTTGGTAGCCACAGCAGTAGGGTTGTGCTCCTCCACTAAAGAATGAGGGAATGCATATGAGATGTTGATGTTTTTTTATGCTCAGAAGGAACTTTGGATGAGATGGCCCCCCCAAATTAATGGGACTTTGCACAGGGAGCCAGAGCAGAAGCCAACTCCTGCAGAGCTTTTTGTGGGCTCAGGGCTTTGCATGGGACCTGTGGTTTGCTGTGGTTTCTTCTCAAGTAAATATTGCTCCACAATCAGGTGCTGTGTTTTGAGGGCTACAACAACTCTGCCTTGTGACACAGACATTTATCTCTGCTGAAAGTGAGACAAACGAGCTGGAAACACAACATAACATGTGGAGACAACATTCTGGAGAGCAGGCAGTCTTAGAATTGTCTAGAACCTGTTCAAGTGAAATGATGAACCTGTGAAAGCTGAGCCCAGGTATTTAATGAGAAGCTAAAACTTCTCATTTATCCTCTCATTTGTTCTTAGGTCAGCTACGCTCATAATCACTGTTTAAATTTGTTACAGGTGCAAAAATCAGCAGTGTCTGTAAAAGATTGGAACTTATTTTAGACATTGATTTAAGATATGTCCCTGTATTTAGGGGGCTCTGGCTGTGGAACTGTAGAGCAGTCAAAGTATTTTTTTAAAAATGTACTTTAAAGCTAGAATGATGAGCACCAGTGTAGCTCCTTCACCTGAGACACCAGTGTGATAATCACAGGGAGTCCCCATGACAAATAAAAAGGCAGTTCTTCACCAAGGTCTGATCAGGAGAGTTTGAAATCAGCTGGGTCAGGACAAGATGCTTTGGAGGAGAAGAAAGACAGGGGAAATCTCTGCTGGGGTATAGAGTCCCCTGCTGAAGCTGAACCCTCACGACTCAGCTGGGCTCCATCTGACTTGAATTAAACAAGGGATGATCAAAGTCTACCAACCTCCCTGATCTCTATCATCAGGGAAAACTAAAGGTAAAAGTTCTCAGTATCTTTCTGTTCCTTTGAAGTCAATGGTGAGCTCTGTGCAGTGCATGAGGACACAAGTGACATTTGGGCAGCTGCAGGTTTATGATAATTTTGATGTAATGCTTATGCAAGGGGAGGGAGAAAAGCTGCATCTTGAAATTATAACTTTGCAGCTGTGGGTCCCCTCTCCTCCCCCAGACTGGTTTTATCTTTGGGATTTGCTTTGTCTTATGGTGATGCTCAAGGCACGATTACATCCAGTGAATCAGGGGAAAAGCATTGTCTTAGTTTTTCTTCAGCTATAAATCACAAACCATTCCATTTTTATACAACCATTTCCCCTCCTGCCTTCCTTGCATACTAGTGAGGTGAGCTGGAGACTCACTTGATAAAAACATCCTGAGCTAAAGCAGCTGGAAATAGAATGTATGATAAGCCAGCCTGCTGTCAGCCCCCATCTATTTTTGTTTGATCGGTATCTGGGGGTGATTGAAAGGCTGACTCTCAGAGTTAACCACCTTGAGCCCAACCTTGAAATCGTGTCACCTTTGGCTACTCGATAGCATCTGAATCATAGTGTTAGATCTAGAGCACACACAGTGCAAAAAAAACCAAACAAACAAAAAAAAACCCAAAAAAAACCCCAAAATAGAAAGCTGGCATCTTGCTACACTGCACAGCAAAGGAAAAGCAATGTGGAAAGAATCTGACAGACGTGCAAGGAAATGGAAATGCTGCAAGGCAAAAGAGGAGCAGGTCCATGTGCATTAGCAGCTCTGGCCAGGACGAAGCAGTGATGTCCCCAGGGCCCAGGCTGGCTTCATGTCTCACTGCTGTTGCAAAATAATGTCCCTCCTCAGCAGGGAGGAGCTGTGTGAGGGCAGCTTTGCCTCTGTATGGCTCAGGAGGGCTGAAATCAGAGCAGTTCTTGGAGGTAACAGGCTCCTGTTTGCTGGGGATTAGGTTAGAGTTAGGGAGGGGATGGGGAGTGTGTTGGTTAGTCACGTGTAGGATGCTTTTGTGGGACATATGGGCAGGGAAAATAAAATAAATTTTGATTATGTCGAATAAAGTCCGGAAAAAGTGGCAGTGACGGGTCTGCTAGAGAGGAGAGAGCATTGGTTGTTTTCATTCCAGTTTCTGTTTTCTGACTGACAGCCACAAATAATAGCTGTGAGGCCAAAAGATACAGATCTTCAAATCATGCCTCCCTGGAAAGAAGGGAGGGGTGCTCTCAGGGGTTGTGTAACTGAGGCTAACAGCAACAAGCCATGGCAATGAGCTCCAGAAGGGAGGCTTAGCAAAGTCAATGCACCTGCTGGAAAGAGTGGTGGTTCAGCACAGACACTAGGAATGGCAAGAGAAGAGTTGTGTGTGAGTAGCTCTCACTTTATCTGCACTGGAAATGCACAAAGGAGCTTGCTTGTGTTGCCAAAGGTGTAAGAGAAGTCATGGGGATCACATAAACGTGGCTTGACTCTGGGTCAATGTGCTGTATTTGATGCAGGGTTGCATTTGAGATGCTCTCAAAATAGCATGATAAAAAGATAGTGTGCTGCTGTCACAATAGGATATACAAAACAGGTCTAAGCATGGGCCCTGCTGAGAAATGAAGGACTTGGTAAAACAGAAGTTGCATCTGAAATAGAAATGGTTTGCTTTCTCAAAATATTTTAACGTCATTCCTATATTGGCTTCTCTAGTGGGTTTCTCACGAGGTGTTGAGGCCAGTCTCCTCTGGTATGGAATCCATAACATACCAGTGGTGATTTCTAATGCCCTTCTGAAAGGGAAGGACTTTTCCCTTAAATGGAAAACCCATAGAAAACAATTGTGATCAATGATGAATCCTTTCTATATGGGCAGCCTCTCTCTCTTGTTGTCTGAGATTTTCTTTCATTTTCTTAGGAAGCAAAGCTCCTTTCAGCTTCCTGACTGAGAGCGTGGTTGTGTTTTCACCTGCACAGTTCATCCAACAAAGCTCCCCTTTGGATGAGAGGCTGCACACAGCTGGGCAGGGCTTTCTGCCTGACCGTGCACCAGGGCTGAGCTGTGCCCCAGGAGACCAATATTTGCCATTGGACACGCTGGTGCAGCCACTGGGCTGCTGGGGAGCAGGTGGGGAGCAGGGAGGGGGCTTTCATGAGCCACTGCACAAGGAGACTTGTAGAGGGCAAGGAGGACTTGCCCTTCATCCTGTTTGTCCCTGGAGTTCAGTGCTAGGCTGAGCCTCAAACGTGACCTTCAACTCCTCGGTGCCACAGGACAGCCAGGGGAGTGATGGGAGAGGCAAGGCTGGAATTCTGCTCTGTTTTCACTATTGCAGCGAAATGTGAACGTCAGTACAAAGCCCTGGCAGCTTCAGGGTTTGTCAGAAGCCCTCTGTGCCTGTGTTGCTGTGGTGGCAGGGCTGGGTGGCTCCACCTCTGTGCCAGGTGAGTGTGACAACCCGGCACATTTGCACACAACAAACCTCCCACCCCACAGCTCGCCGGCTCTTTATCCCCACCAACGCTGCTTGGCCTTTTTAGCTAATAGATGCAGGAAAAGGAACAAGGAATGAAAGGTTCCCAATGGCTGTCAGTAAATTTATTTTGCAGTTAACAGCCTTTGTAATGCACAGCCTAACTTTATCTCATTTCACTGTGGGTGTGCTGGAATAATTGCTCAAGTACTTTGTTAAAAAGAAAAGCTCTCCACATTTCCATTAACTCCCGGCATGGTGTCTGTCTCACTTGGCTGCACTAGGTACCATTTACAGTTCAATTTCACAGTCATGATGGACTGAAACATATAAACCTGCTTTCTCTCCACTCCACTACTCACATGCCTTAATAAACAGAGAGATTCATAAGGTCTGTTACTTTTATTTTTCCTTTGCGAGTCTCTTTTTATGAATTAAATCTTGAGCTTTCTTTTCCTTGTGAAAACCAAACTGCCAGAGGAATAAATAAAGTGTTATCTTATTCAGTAGGGTGTAATAAGCCACTATTTTAGGGTAGCAAGCCAGGCATACTGAAGTTGTTGCAAACTAAAAAAACAACAAAAAATCCAGCAACAAAGAATAGCATTGTATGATGTCAATCTACAGTATGCATGTGTTTATATAATCACATTGGAATTCACTTTGAACTTTAGCCTGGAAAATTTACTTAGTGGGGGGAAGGGGAGAGGATTTGAGTATCTAAGCACCAAAATAGCTAAGACAAACTAGTAAAACTGTGTGGTTGGCTGTGGAGCAGAACCACGTGAAAATGCAAAGAATCCCTTTTGTAAGGGTAGAGACAAGTAAGCCACTGATCGTTGTGGCATGAGATAAGTACACAAGCCACGGGAAATGCTGTGTTATTCACATTCCTCCCTTATTGTTTTTCCAAGGGTGGTTGATTTTTGCCTTTTTAAGGAACTTTTTTGTATGTGACTTGTTCTTGCTCTGGTTTCATAATCTGAGTTCTCTATGGAAAAAAAAAGGACAGTCAAAACTTCCTTTACAGGGGAGAAAACAGGGGTGAGAGACCAGAACACCATACTGTCCTTTCTCCTGTGGCTTTTTTGGTGAAGCAAGAAGAAAAAACAAGCCCCAACCCCATATTTGACCTACCACAGCTTTTATTAGCCCTCGTTCACACTGATTAAGGGGCAGTTGACTTGTCCTAGGTTCAGTACAGCTACCCACAAAAATCCTTCTCTCTGTAGGGTCTGCCCCACCTGGCCCTTTGTAAAACTGGATGTAGCAGCCTTTCTCTGTCAAGGGCATGTGAGAGAGGCATTCTGATGTCTAAACCATGTTTTTAAAAGTGTTCAATACTCAGCAACTTTTTTTTGGGGTTACTTTGGCCAGAATTACAAAAGACCTCAACATGCTGGTTGCTAAGTCATTTGGAAAATTCTCTTGCTTTTGCTGATGATGTGGAAGCAGAGCCTGCTTCAGAGCCTCCCCCAGAAATGTTTGATAAAATGGAAGGCACAGTTTTGCATGTTTTCTTTTTTTTTTTTTCCTGTATTATGGCATATCCTGTGATGGTGGTATGGCTGCATCTTGGATCATTCATGGCCCATTCTTCATTTGTGTTCAAGGAAAATCTTACTGTGAGCAACACTAATTCAGCCTGCAGAAGGTATTGGTTATGGGCTGTTGGTATTTTCATCTCTTTCTGCAGAGCAACACAGACTTAAATTCTTAGGATTTAATCACCAGTGTCAGGACAGCTTTGCAGCCTGCCTCTCCCCTTTAAAAGTTGCCTTTTCAATATATTTTTTTGAGAAAATGCAATGGTGGGGATTGCATTTTCTGCTTAGACATTAAAAAGCATGGGGTCTTTTTTTCTCTTATTAAATGCCACCTGTCCTAAAAGGCAATTGGATGATTTCTGTGATAAACCACTTATGCTGTGCAAGGGCACTATGATTCATCTGCAGACCTAGCTATTGCAATAATAAAGCTTTTTCTAGTCAGTAGGTAAGATAATTTAGTTACTTTATTTGAGCTGGAAGACATAAGCATGTAGAAACTTCCTCTAAGTGACTCACAGACTGTTTGGAAATTCACCATGACAGCCAGCATTTGCTTTTAAGTTTACTCTCCCCCCTGTTTTATTTGGCTTTAGCAAGAGCTGTTAGGGTCCAAGGCAGCCCTTTGCATCTTTCTTGAGATGGGGATCTAGGAGAGAGACAAGGCAGGGTGACATTAGGACCTGTGTCCCAAATCACACAGCCTGCAAATGTGGGATGGGGTGGAGAGGATGAGGAAATCGTGCAGCCCTTTCCTGCTGATTGCTTCCCTCTGAGCCTTTTGAACGCTCTCTGTGAGGCAAAGACAGTGAAGAAGAGGAGGCTGATCCTGGAAAAACTGGATTAACACTTCCCGCAGGCACAGAGGTCTGTACCCAACACCTCAGTCTTCTGCTGCTGTAGGAACCCTCTGAAATCTCCTGACCCCTGCACTGGGTGATCAAATGCAAGCTGGGAAATGGTGAAAGGCTGTGCAAGTGCACAGTGCCTGTGATGGTGGGCAATGGCCTGAGCCCATGGGTGACTCCTGTGGGGATCACTTTTCTTGGAACAGCAGATTCCCTGTGCTGCTCCAGGGGCTGGGATTTGAACAGACCTGCAGGAGTGGCTGAGCAGTTCTGGCCCCAGCGGGCTTTAGCTCAACTCCACATTTCTATGACACTGCATTTAATTTTATGCACTGGAAAGCTCAAGACACGTGTTGCTTGGCTGGTTGCTTACCTCTGTGCTCCACTAATTTGGAAGTGAAGCATGTCTGTTAACTCAATGCAACAACAGAAAATAAATGAGCCATCAGTCTGTGTCGTTAGACCTTGTTATTCCGTGTAATTCACAATTCTCTGATCCTACCACTCTGTGTCATTAGACCTTGTTATTCCATGTATTTCATTACCATTTACCTGAAGCAATTTCTGCAGCCAATGAGTTTTCTCCATTTGCTTCCCTCCAGGCTGCTGACTTACTTCAGTTATGAATTTTGTAAAAGAACCCAGCTTTAACCTCATGGATGTTGTGATATTCTTGATTCATTTACAGTCAATAGCAATTTAATCCTTCTCTTTCCAGTGTCTTTGTGATTCTTGTTCTCCACCTGAAGCCCTCAGGGCCTGCAGGGTTTTGGGATACCTGAAGTTAGAACCCTGTATTTTGTTGTCCTCTAATAATTCCTGGGTTGACTTTTGTGGTCTTTCATACATTTTTGCTCAGGTTTTATGAAATTAATTTATCAGGTTCAGTTGGGTCCTGCAGTTGATACAAAAGCGGATTAGCAATGGACACAAAGTAAAGTTTTACTGAGCCCCTCTGCTAGGAGTGCCTCTGAAAGCATCCTTAGGAAAATGAATTTTTCCCCTCATTTTTATCAGAGTGCCTGGGTTTTGCTGGCTTCTGCCTTTGTGCTGACAAGGATGACAGGAAACAATAGGACCTGTGTGTAACAGCCTGTGTTTCTGGGCTGGATTCCTTGCCAAAATAGCTACACTTAGCACTTGCACAGCTCTTTTCATCTTCAAAGCTTTTCACAGATCCAATGTAAACAGCCAGAGTTCCACTGATTTTGGTGGCAAAGAGCTTAGTAGCCTTCAGAAAAGGATTATGCATTTGCATGGAAAATAGGAATATCATCTGCTGCTCTGCTAGCTCAAATTCTATAAAGGTATCAAGCTTCAAGCTAGAAAGAGTTATTAGCTGAATGAGGTTTAGTAACTTTCTTTGTGATCAACATGCATATTCCTGGCTATAGTTTCATTGGATGAATCCAGGACTGATTATTGACTCAATCCTTCAATGTGTTTACAAGAAATGCAATTGCAGAGAGCAAAGGTGTTTTTGAGTGCAATTGATTTTGATGTTTTGTCAAGCCATGTTACCTGCATGTCCTAATGCTTATGCCACACATGTGTGCAGGGATTGCCCTGGCAGGTTTTTTTTTTTCAGTGTATTAATATCCTTGAGATTTACTTTGTGATGTTTCAGAGTGTTTAACAAATAAGACACGTTATTTCACTAGTACATCCTATGCTATTGATAGTATATCCTAAATATATATTTATATACATAAGTATATGAAATATAAAATATAAAAATAATAATTTAATATAAGAATTTATAAAATCAATAAAAATTAAATATAGAAGTATAAAATTATATGTAAAATATATCTTAAATATGTTGCTATATTTAACTTGGGGTGCACTTAAGAGGTCAAGCCCTGCTTCTTCCCCCTGTTCCTTTGCAGAGCCAGGTCTATCTAGTCTGGGATGATGTCTATCTAGTCTTTTTATCAATTATGTTCTACTTTTACCTGTTAAGAGACTGATACCCAGTTTGCCTCATAGTCAGGTGACTCTGCTTCTGTAGTGAAAATTAAACTGATTGTTTCCAACTTTCCCTGTAATTTGTGTTTGTCTATACTTCTTATGATTCTTGTTGGTCTCCTCTGAACCATCTCTAAATTTTCTACATTTTCCTTTGTGAGATGCTCAAATCCCTGTGCAATATTCCAGCTGAGATCTCTCAGCTGTGTGTGGAGCAGAATGTTCATGTCCCACACCTTGCACATAACACATCTGCCAGTGCCTCCCAGAGCAGGACCATCCTCGTGTGTACACTGGGTCCTTGTGGCTGTTCAGATGGTCTGTAATAAACTCCATTTCTGCAGTGATTTTGCTGAACCAGTGACCCCTGACTCATGTTTTTGTTTGATTTCTATTTGTGTCTTTGCTGAATTTTATCGTGTTGATGTCAGACCATTACTTGTGAACTGGTGCCTGTTTGTAATCTGAATTTATTAGCAGCAGGAACGAGCTCTCCCTGTTGTGGAAACAAGAGATTCTCCTTAAAACCTGCTTGGGATGAAGGTTTTCATGAGGGAATACAATATATTTAAATAAAATTAGGTGGGATTAAACTGTTTCAATGGCTGGAATTGCTTTTCCAACTGCCCTTTTGGAACTGCTCTTCCAACTTTGTCAGGTACTACAAAAGCAAAAGCTTGGGCTTGGTCAGAAAGATTTTTATGGCATGGACATATTGAGATGAAAAATATTAGCACTGACTCTGAAGAGAGGGCTACTGCTTCATCAGTCTTTTATTTGGCTTTCTGTCAATCTGGACATCAGATTCTTGAGCCCAACCCTCCTGTGCATGTCCAGTCTCCTCCCAGAGCCCTGGCTGGTAAATGTAGATGTGTGAGTGTTTTATTTTTGCATGTGGAAAAATAAGTATGGGCTAAGCTGAGTTATGTTCTCTGCTCTGGGAACCCCAAGCAGCAAAGCCAGGATTTGAAACCACTCTTTCAAAGTTATGAGCTGTTGCTTCAGCACAGGCCTGTTCTTCCCACCTGAAGAGAAATTACCTCTGGGTAATAACTTCTGGGATATGAAAGATGGTGAATTGAATTAAATCAAACACTCATCTCCTCCAGTGACTCATCTGCTTTTTAGTGTCAGTAGATGGACAATGTTGTCCTTTCTCTTTGAAGAAGCAGTTTAGAGTAATCCTCTTTTAATTTGTCACCAGTGAATTCTGCTGGTCTCTAAACAAAGTCTTATTCAAAGGCCAATTCAGCAAACCTGAGCTGGCTCCAGTGTCCCCAGAACAAGTCCTGCTCCTGGGGGAGCACTGTCATTGCTACTGCTACACTTCATCTGCAGCAGATCAGGGAGAAAGAGCAGTTAAAATGTCTTTAGCTGTCAGTGTAGGCATCATTCCTGCTGCTGGGAGGAGGAGGTAACAAGCCTGCATCAAAGGGAGATGTCCTGAAAAACATCACTGTAAGCACAAGCCTGTTAGTGCCTTTTTTGTGAACATAGTGTTTGCAGTCCAGTATTTCACTGCTGCCTTAAAAATGCAGAGTGCAGAAGGATTCAGAATTAATCCCATCCTCTCCTCTGCAATAAATATTCCCCTGTTTTCAGCTGTACAACTCTCTTCTGAGGTAATATCTGAGGACTTTATTCCTTTTGCATCCACCAGGACTCTTCTTCAGTCTGTCATTCTCTGCTCTTAAATATCTGTCACTGGCTTTCTGCTGACNGAATCCAGGACTGATTATTGACTCAATCCTTCAATGTGTTTACAAGAAATGCAATTGCAGAGAGCAAAGGTGTTTTTGAGTGCAATTGATTTTGATGTTTTGTCAAGCCATGTTACCTGCATGTCCTAATGCTTATGCCACACATGTGTGCAGGGATTGCCCTGGCAGGTTTTTTTTTTTCAGTGTATTAATATCCTTGAGATTTACTTTGTGATGTTTCAGAGTGTTTAACAAATAAGACACGTTATTTCACTAGTACATCCTATGCTATTGATAGTATATCCTAAATATATATTTATATACATAAGTATATGAAATATAAAATATAAAAATAATAATTTAATATAAGAATTTATAAAATCAATAAAAATTAAATATAGAAGTATAAAATTATATGTAAAATATATCTTAAATATGTTGCTATATTTAACTTGGGGTGCACTTAAGAGGTCAAGCCCTGCTTCTTCCCCCTGTTCCTTTGCAGAGCCAGGTCTTTCTAGTCTGGGATGATGTCTATCTAGTCTTTTTATCAATTATGTTCTACTTTTACCTGTTAAGAGACTGATACCCAGTTTGCCTCATAGTCAGGTGACTCTGCTTCTGTAGTGAAAATTAAACTGATTGTTTCCAACTTTCCCTGTAATTTGTGTTTGTCTATACTTCTTATGATTCTTGTTGGTCTCCTCTGAACCATCTCTAAATTTTCTACATTTTCCTTTGTGAGATGCTCAAATCCCTGTGCAATATTCCAGCTGAGATCTCTCAGCTGTGTGTGGAGCAGAATGTTCATGTCCCACACCTTGCACATAACACATCTGCCAGTGCCTCCCAGAGCAGGACCATCCTCGTGTGTACACTGGGTCCTTGTGGCTGTTCAGATGGTCTGTAATAAACTCCATTTCTGCAGTGATTTTGCTGAACCAGTGACCCCTGACTCATGTTTTTGTTTGATTTCTATTTGTGTCTTTGCTGAATTTTATCGTGTTGATGTCAGACCATTACTTGTGAACTGGTGCCTGTTTGTAATCTGAATTTATTAGCAGCAGGAACGAGCTCTCCCTGTTGTGGAAACAAGAGATTCTCCTTAAAACCTGCTTGGGATGAAGGTTTTCATGAGGGAATACAATATATTTAAATAAAATGAGGTGGGATGAAACTGTTTCAATGGCTGGAATTGCTTTTCCAACTGCCCTTTTGGAACTGCTCTTCCAACTTTGTCAGGTACTACAAAAGCAAAAGCTTGGGCTTGGTCAGAAAGATTTTTATGGCATGGACATATTGAGATGAAAAATATTAGCACTGACTCTGAAGAGAGGGCTACTGCTTCATCAGTCTTTTATTTGGCTTTCTGTCAATCTGGACATCAGATTCTTGAGCCCAACCCTCCTGTGCATGTCCAGTCTCCTCCCAGAGCCCTGGCTGGTAAATGTAGATGTGTGAGTGTTTTATTTTTGCATGTGGAAAAATAAGTATGGGCTAAGCTGAGTTATGTTCTCTGCTCTGGGAACCCCAAGCAGCAAAGCCAGGATTTGAAACCACTCTTTCAAAGTTATGAGCTGTTGCTTCAGCACAGGCCTGTTCTTCCCACCTGAAGAGAAATTACCTCTGGGTAATAACTTCTGGGATATGAAAGATGGTGAATTGAATTAAATCAAACACTCATCTCCTCCAGTGGCTCATCTGCTTTTTAGTGTCAGTAGATGGACAATGTTGTCCTTTCTCTTTGAAGAAGCAGTTTAGAGTAATCCTCTTTTAATTTGTCACCAGTGAATTCTGCTGGTCTCTAAACAAAGTCTTATTCAAAGGCCAATTCAGCAAACCTGAGCTGGCTCCAGTGTCCCCAGAACAAGTCCTGCTCCTGGGGGAGCACTGTCATTGCTACTGCTACACTTCATCTGCAGCAGATCAGGGAGAAAGAGCAGTTAAAATGTCTTTAGCTGTCAGTGTAGGCATCATTCCTGCTGCTGGGAGGAGGAGGTAACAAGCCTGCATCAAAGGGAGATGTCCTGAAAAACATCACTGTAAGCACAAGCCTGTTAGTGCCTTTTTTGTGAACATAGTGTTTGCAGTCCAGTATTTCACTGCTGCCTTAAAAATGCAGAGTGCAGAAGGATTCAGAATTAATCCCATCCTCTCCTCTGCAATAAATATTCCCCTGTTTTCAGCTGTACAACTCTCTTCTGAGGTAATATCTGAGGACTTTATTCCTTTTGCATCCACCAGGACTCTTCTTCAGTCTATCATTCTCTGCTCTTAAATATCTGTCACTGGCTTTCTGCTGACTGGTTCTTGTATCCCTCATAAAATCCTTCATAAAATCAGACTCCTGTCTCCCAATCCTCTTTAATTATTTCCTGCTGCCCATCCAGTGCTTTCTTTTCTAATAATTTTTTTACTGCTTTCAGCTATCTGCTCTCTACACAGGCCAGTAGCATTTACCTGANTTCTCTGCTCTTAAATATCTGTCACTGGCTTTCTGCTGACTGGTTCTTGTATCCCTCATAAAATCCTTCATAAAATCAGACTCCTGTCTCCCAATCCTCTTTAATTATTTCCTGCTGCCCATCCAGTGCTTTCTTTTCTCATAATTTTTTTACTGCTTTCAGCTATCTGCTCTCTACACAGGCCAGTAGCATTTACCTGAATTCTCGGGTAGCTTTGAATTTTCATTTAAATATATTGTGTTCCCAAAAAGCCCCAAACTGCCACAACAATTATTTCCTAGTGAGACTGAAAGAGATACTTGCAAACACTTTCCAACTGCTGCATTCCTCATTCCTAGCATCCCTCCTGGTTATTGTGGGCAGCCAGCAAGGCAAATGTGGCTGTGAATAACCTTCCTTTCTGCCCTGGACACCTCTCTGGAGTAAAATCCTCTGTCTCCATGTAGCTTTGATTTCCACATGATGCATTTGCTGCTTCACTTCCCTCCAGGATGCTGCCAAAGGGAGTTCTAGCTCTGTTTTAGGAAGCTGTTGTGATGGGTGTGTTGTTTTCCCTGGCACGAGGGAAAGTTGCTACAGTGAAAAGCTTAATCAGGGAGACAAGGATGAAAATATGTTAATTATATTTAAACCTGCAGTACTTTCAGCTAAAACAGCCCAGCTTTGCTGGTTCTGCAAAGCTCTGCCTTTGTACAGTGGGGAACCACTGGTGTGAACCAATGCTGTAATCTGCACTTAATGTTTATCTGTAAAATACAAACCTGGTAAAAATAGCAGCCCTTTGGACTCTGCTGAGTGTATAAAGAAATGCACTGTGGTGTATTTGGGATTAAATCCTTTAATAGCTGTAATTCTTCCATTACAGCACAGAGCATTTTATTTTATATTGGAATATGTCCAGAAAGACTGTTTAGTGCAATAGATTTACAACTTGAATAGTACTTTAAATATTTAGATTTTCATCCAGTGTCCCAGATCTAGGATCATGAGGGAACAAAGAACCTCTTTCCATATCCACAGTATTAGGATATTGATTGCAGGACTCCAGCTGCATGGAAATAATGCAATATACCACAAATATATCAGATGTTGTATCAGCTGGGAAATTTTTTATTGCTTTTGTGAAAATGCATTTGTTTTGATGCAGATGTTGCTGTCCAATGCAAGACCAAAGTGAGTAATATCTTCGTGCCTCCTGGTAGTAATAGCTAAATACTGTAGATTAATTTTTTTCTCCTCTTTTGAGCCTATTATCTTTCATTCTGTCTGGAGCAGTATTATTTTGTGCATCTGTCACAGATAGTGATGTGCTGGGAGGAAGGGTGAGCATAATCATTTAGTTATGAGACACTGAATAAAAGAAATGATCTTTTCATAGATTCATAGTATTTAAGTCCAGAAGGGATTGTTGCATTGAGCCTGACCTTCTCTACATCACATCTTTATAAAGCCAGAGCTGTCTAATAATTTTTGAGGCCCATGTTGCATACAATTATCAGTCTCCTGGATAAATACCAGCTGTTGGGATCCTTCCAGCTATGCCTTTCCTGAAGAGCCTTCTGTATAATAAGAGGGGACTGATGATGCTCTTTTTGAAAGAAAATTGTGCTACAGGGAGCCAGGAATGTAAGAAGGAGCTTCAGGTCCAGGAGGAATGCAGGTTTCTGGCACAGCTCTGAAAGTAGTAAGAATGGGTGTTGAAATGAAAGGATTCCCCAGTCAGGCAGCCAGAATCTTCCATTTCAGAGTGGGAGAATCAGGGGAAGATCAGACAGCAGTGCCCCAGAGTAGGAGACTTTCCCTCAGTTTGCAGCAGCTGTTGGCAGTGTCCAAGAGGAAGGATGCTGTGTGTAAAGGAGCAGGAACATTTGTCCCTGTGACAGTAAAAGGGGCCTACCTTTTTATTTTTCTTTTTTTTTGTCCTTTGTGCATTGTTGTTTCAATAATGAGCAGCTTGCCCACAACCACAGCAATCAGCAACCACGTGATGGGTTTCTAATGGGTTTTCTAATCACCAAGGGTTATAGATGTCCTGCAGTGGGACCGGGTTGGTGAGGTTTGTGCCAGTGATGGTTGGTCCTGTCAGTGGCATGCTGCAGTGAGGAGCTGTATTTTGGTTATGTTATGTTTTACTCAGAGCCTTGTGAGCTCGACAGACAGATACTGGAGCTCTCCAAATGCTCCTGTCAGTGCTTTTCTGACCCCTGCCTGTGCAGATACAATTACAGCAGCACAGCCCTGTCAGGCCATTGGACACCATCAATCAATGCTGGTTATGGCTGCAGCTCCAAGAGTGGGATGGCAACAAGATTCCTGCAAAATGAACCCCCCTTTCACTCTGTACAGAGCATGAACTCTGTCAGCAGCTGCACTGTGGCACCTCTCATTTCTGAGTGCTGTTTCCCTAGAAAAATGAGCGCAAGGTAACCTTTATCCTGTGTTTTTGTATGCCTGCAGGGCTGGAACAAGCTTTCTTGAGAAGATTGCCTCTCTCCCTTTCTTTTGTGAGTTACTCCACTCATACCAGATGGGACCCCAGGTGTGGAGCCTGAGTGTGGCTGCCCAGCCTTCTGCAGGACAGCAATGACAGTTCTGATGATGACAGTTCTGATGGTTTCTCTCCTCCAGTCTGTTTTTCCTCCTTTTTGTAATTAATTCTGTATTTGCTTGGGGTTCTTGTAACCTCTGAGTGAAATGCTTTCAACCTGATCTTGAATCTCTCTCTGGGAAAAAGGTACTCAGGAGAAAAATAACTTCCTTCTCCTTTTGACACAGCCTTCTATACAGCCTGAATATCAGGAAAGACATTTATAGAGCATGTACAGTAATTGCATGCTTAATATTTCATCAGCTGCATTAAGAGTAATGTCACTAAAACCAGGTATAGATTTAAAAGGATCTCTTTTGATTAAAAGTGACTTTAGAGCTTCTTGTGTGTAATAATAGCAGCAGGATGTATTATCATAGATGTTGCCATGGGGCTCTGAATTTAATAATTCAACACACATAGACACACACAGAGATTTGCATTGAGATTTTTGGACAAAACATATGCTCCTAGTTGGCGGTGATCCTCTAATTACACCAAGATTAGAGTGGTGTGAAGTAGATTTCTGCAGCTTGAGCCACACTCCTCTCTCACAGCCAAGAGACTGCAATATTTTTGGGTAGTGCAAACCCCATGATTTCATTGCCATGCTCCAGTTGACAGCTGTAGGAAACAAAGATTAGGATCCAGAGTGGTTTTCTACCAGACTTCTTTTAGCCCCTCGTGGTAGGATGTCATGAAATGTTTGGACTCGAGGCAGAAATGTTTGCTTTGAAACAGTGCTTCAATTCTCTTGAATTCTGCTGCACCATCTCAGCTGCTGAGAATAAAGATCTGCTGCCAACTGTCATTGGGGCAGAAACCCTTCAAACATGGAAAATGAAAGAAGGAATTTATTGGATGTGTCTTAATAAGAAATCTTGTGGAATTCACTCTTGTCTTAGAAATGAAAAATAATCTTTGCAAGAAGATCTTGTGTTAAATGGTAAAGAGGAATTCCTCAATAGCAAGTGCCAGTGGTCTTCTTCAGAGACACCCTTGTTATTTGTAATTTCTTTTTAATTTTTAAGCTAATAATTTTGCTAAATATTAGTAATGGATCCACTGGGGGTGAAGACATCTTAAGAAATCTGGGAGGTGTCACCAAACTGGGATGATCACCTGTCAGAGGAGCACTTTACTTTGCACCACTGGAATAATGTTATATTTAAGCATTAACCAACTTATTAAACTAAACTTAATGCTTTACACTGTAAAACATCTGTGTTAGTTCTTGGTTCTACAACAGAGTTTTAATGAACACAAATCAATTTCTATTATTACTGATCTGGAGATTGCAATTAAACAACTGGTCACTAAAAGATCAGAAATTCTTACTTGGTGAGAAAGCAATCTCCATCTTGTCATCTGCCTTTCAACATTGATTTTAGTACCTGTGTTTAAAAGAGAAATAAATCATAAGAACCCTCAATAATTACTGGCATTGCCTTTTTTCTGTGTAGCATCAGAATGGTAGCTTCATCCTAGGCTTTCCTGGAATTTCAGCAAATGCTCCATTTAATGATGGGATGAGTTTCTGTTTAAATGCTCCAAAGGATTTGGCTTCCAGCTCTGGGAGTTTTCCAAGCTGTAAACTGTTGATCTCTCTTCAGGCTGTGCTTGAGGTATTGGCTCCTCAAATCTAATTACATCTCTTTGTGATGGAACTGCCTGATGTGCTAATTTAAATAGTTTGCATCTGCTCTGTGGGACAAATGTATCTCTCTATGGCTAATTTGGTCAAGAAATCCTGAAAAGTGGATTTAGTGGATCTAGGATCACTAGAGAGTCTTCTTTCCCTTGAACAAACCACTTTCTGGTAATCTTTGTAAATAGTGTGTCAGTACTTCCTGTTTCATAAAGGGTTGTTTCAACTCATTTTCTTGGTGCTGCTGTTTCTCCTTCAGTAGTATATTCATTTCTCCTCTAATATTCTCTAAATTCTCCCTACCCGAATCCATGAGAGGATCCCATCTTTGTACTATAGAGTAGAGATCTGGGTTTTTTTCTCTTTTTTTTTCTTCTTCTTCTTTTTCTCTCTAGCCATATCATGCAACTTTGCAACTTTCCTCACCAGCTGCATCTGCCACTCCCCGTGGCTTGACTTGCACCTTCTGCCTTGTTTTGCTTCTACCTTCAATCACCCCTTTGAGTTTTAATTTTTTTTTCCTGAAAGTATCCTGAAGCCCTGTAAAACTCAGCAAACCTGACTTTGGATGCTGTCTAGATGTGTGGAATTCTGTGCTTTGCCAGGCAGGATTGGGCTCAGTCACATTTGCAGTGTTTATGTGAATGTGGCAAAAGGGATCTTTTGGGGATTGTCACGAGAGTACTCAAGGCACAGGGGAAAAAAAATGGTTTAAATCCTGCCCACACAGTGTCAGACTCAGAGCTGGCACTGAGCAGTTAGGAGAGAGACATTGCTGAAGGTTCTTAGGAATCATGAGATCCATGTGCAGTGGCAGCCTCAGGATCCAGGGTGTCCTCGGGAAGGATGCTGAGAACAAAGCTTTGGGACTTGTTTTACTGCTGGGAAAGATTTAATCAAAGTTATTAAAAAGTCATGAATTAGGTGGACTTTGAAGTATTTCTCACCAAATTCTGCACTGCTTCTGGGTGGAGGAACTCTTTGAAAATGGTAGGAAATAAGTGTCAGGTGAAAGAAACTGCTGCTTCTCATAGCAGGCAGTGAACCTCTGGGGTGTGCTGTCCCAGGAGACGAAAAATGGAACTAAACACATTTGATTTCACCCAGCAGGTCTGAAGTGGATCTAAACAGTGCAGGCAGAGCAGTGTTTTCTGTGTCCCTATTGCAGTCAGATCCTGGAGGAGCAGAGGGACAACAGGCTGCAGAGAGTGGCCAGGCTCAGATATTGTCCCTAAAGAGAGAGCCCTGCTCCAAGGACCTGGGTTTCTGGGCTAGGCAGACCAGAGCTGCAGTCTCTGGGGGTATTTCTTGCACATCCAGGCTACACTGCTCCCACTGTTCAAGCACTAGCCTGGTTTGGTGTGCCACAAAATCTTACATCACTCAACTGCTGCTTGTTGAAATTAAACCTCTAAGGGATCCCTCCTGTCCCCTTGCATATTTTCTCCTATGCCTTGTAGAATACAGCCCATATTTCGCCTTGGGTCCTTAGGTGCCACTGTGATTTATACTGCTAAAAAGGTTTATGTACCATTCAAATAAATTTTTGTGCATAATGCACATTAGTTCATTGCTGTCATTGAAATATCTGGTGACTAACTTGAGGCAAGCAATGAAATTTGTGTGATTCAGTCATTATAAGCAGAAAAAAGAACCAAGCCTGTGCTGTAAATGTCTTTTTGCTTACTTATGTCAGCTCACTTCCCTTTTGGCATTTCCCTGTCATGGTGTCATTAATATTTCCATCCCCCCTGCATCCTTAATGATTTACTTGGTTGACCTGCATAATTTAAAATATTTTTTCATGATAGTGATTTTCTCATTTAGGTCCCTCGGAGATCTCGATATGTAATCAGTTTTCTCTAACAAATGACCTCCTTTAACTTCATTAGTTCAGAATTAATTTACTAGCATCCAAGATATTGAATGACTCTGATCAGTAAAATACAGCAAAAAAAATTAAAGTTCTCTTTCATTTATGGTGAAGGCAAACATTAATTAAACCCTATATTTCTTTGCTGATTTTGTTCACACTTGAATTTAATAAAGAGGGGACGTTTGATGGAGATCAGATGAGGGTGGGGGTGGGATTAGAGGATTTCTGTGTGTGTAACACTTGGGGAGGGCTGGGGAGGACGTGCCTTTGGCCTCAGCTCCAGGTTGGTCTGGCTTATCTCAGACTTATCTCGGCATCTCTCCTTCCCAGGCAGAGAGTTATTTACAGGATCAGCCCAGTGCCAGCCCCTCTTTTCAAGGCTTTGCAGGTTTCCATTTTGCAAATCTGCTGCAGAGGCTATGTGGCATCTCTGTCATGACTGGCACAAGGCTTTGCTCAGGGAATGATCCTTATTCCTGGGCAAATCCAACCCTTTGGGGAGGGTACCCACCCTGGGATGATTTGCCCCACTCCCCATCCTGCTGGGGTACTGGAGCTAAAGGGGGATTGAATACTTGTGAAGTATTCTCCCCTATTCATAAGCAGAGAGTTTGTAGAGGGACTCAGGCAATCAATTTACATCTCTTGAAGGAAAAGAAATTGAAAACACTAAAGCAATTTACAGCCTTTTAAATTTGGGGATGAGGGGGAATGTAAGTAGCCCTAAAATTTAACTACCTGCAAAAGCAAATAAAAAAAAACCCTGCAATGTTTCACAAAGTCATAATCCACTATTCTTATATATAAGTGTATTTCCAATTTCATTGTGGAAAATGTAAGTTGCTACTGCTTTCTGCTGAAGAACTTGCCCATAAAACAACATGTAATTGGTGAATTCTGTAGTGTTTCTGGTATTGTTTTTTTTCCTTCTTACATTCTTACAATTTGCATAAAACATTTAGACAGGATTTTTTTCCCCAGACCTCAAATTGCAGTATTCCAAATTTTCAGTACAATAAGTGTTTTACCTGCAAGGCCTATACCTAATATTGGCTCATTTTGAATGTCTTTTTCCATTTAAATATTAGTCCAGGAAACCACAGTAATTGTAATCAAATGAGTATGCTCAATATACTGCAGCTTATATGACTACAGGGTGGCTTTCTTGGTCTAATTTAAATGATCTTAGAAAACAGGAGAGATGATTCAGGAGCTCTTCCAAGAAGAGTCTTGCTCCTGGCAATATTTACTCTTAGGTAGATTAGAAAAATAAGAGGTGGCATCAAAGAAAACAACAAAACCCCAAATGGGTTAATATCTGCTGATTACATGAAGGCAAAGCCACTGCCACCAGTGCAGCAAAAAGCTGAATTTTCCCCTTCTGAGTGGCACAGCATTGCAGAAGGGCCCTGGAGAAGTTCACTGTATGAAGAGAGTATAGGAAACACAACTTGAGCTTCATCCAGGCTACAAATCCTTCCTGTTTATTTTTCCCATCCAGGAAAAGTCGCTCTCAGCCCAAAGCTTGGGTTCTCAAGCACTGGAACAGGGAAGTGGAGTCACCATCCCTAGAGGGATTTAAAAGATGTGCAGATGTGGCACTTGGGGACATGGTTTAGAGGTGGACTCTGCAATCTTGGAAGTCTTTCTCAGTCTAAGCAGCTCTGTGATTCAACAATTCAGAATGGTTCAGGATGAATTGATGGCTTGTTTGTGGCTGATTGCCTGAGCTATTCTGGGACAGCTACTGCTCTACAGGTATTCTGCAGTACTTTTTGTGTCCAGATAAATCCAGCTTCTGAGATAAAGCAAACTTCTTCCTACCATCATTACTTGGAGAATGGCTTTTTTCTATGTTAGAGCAGGGTCCCTGAAGCAGCTCCTGGGGATGGCAACCTGCTTGCCTGGAGACTTGAGAGCCTTGTCCATGTGAAAAATCACTACCAGCTACATCTAGGCCAGCCAACAATCCCCACGTGGCTCTGTGAGCCACAGGATTCCCAAACCAACAGCGAAATATTTGTACATTTTCCTGAGAACCTACACTGGCTTTCCACCCTCCCAGGCTGCCCTAGGTGGGATCTCAATGCCTCTGCTTATCCTCACCCTCGTGTGGGAGCACAGGGCGCTGAATCTGGCCATGCCTTAATCACAGGTTAAGTGAGAAAACTTTGTGAGAGCTCACATTTGCTTAACCATAATCACATCCTTTTTTTCCTGCTTCACACACAAGTTTCTCCATTTTATTAGCTCCTTGTAAATACCTAATTAATTTACGCAGATGAGATTGGCTATTATGGCTCTTGAGGCACTGCTGGTGCTGTAGATGCTTTATGCTGGACCTATTGAATCCTGGCAGAGGGGGGAATCAGATGTACATTTCCTTTTAGGGATGCTCCAGGTGCTCCCTGTAGTTGTCAATCTAAATTTGAGCAGAAGTATTGCCCTGACCCAATCCCATCTGCAGAGATGTTGGATGCACGTTCACAATGCAATTCTGTGCATCGGGGGGTTTTAGCTCCAGGGCTGGATAATTTAGAGAGGATGGAGTTTTCCCCTTGTATAAATCCATTTGTATTCACTCCAAAGGCTGAAGGAGCTTCCAGCCCAGGTGTGCTCTGTGCAGGGTGTGTTCACAGGGGTGAGTTTTACCCACTGTGACAGTGCCCACAGAGCCCTGCTCAGATGATAACAGAAAATGACTGTGCAGAGCTCTGCCCTTCTCCAGAGATGTACTAAATGCCTGCTGCTCCAAGGACATGTGAATCCTTTTAGCCCACTGCACCATAAAACCTTCAATATTTAAGACCCACTCTGATGCTGCAAACTCTTAAATGTAATGGGCTGTGCTGCTGTAAAATGATGCAGCTCCACTGGCACCAACCCTTCCCCTGGGGCTGGAGACCAGGGCTGCAGGGGATGGGAACAGGGCTCTGCTGATCTGCAGGAGAATCTGGCTGTATCAGCTCACAAACCAAACCTCTGTGATCTCTTATGAGCATGCCTAGTTAGGGTACAGCTCAACCTGAAACCAAACCAGTGTTGAGAAATACTGAGCCCACAGCTCTTGCACGTCACCACTGTAATTAGGATTTCTGCTGCTTTGCTTTGCTGCAAGGCCCTTGGAGCATTATGGCTAACTGGTGACATAAAACCCAGATTTACTGTTATTTGCTACAAACATTGGAGCACAACAGGAAAAAAACCCAAAACACTAATTATGCTGTAGCATAAAACATGCAAGCAGGTCATGACAATTAACAAGAATTTTTCATTCTGTGCCATATTTAATTTTAAAGTGGCCAAACTCTCGGACAAAATACTACCAGTGCGTGTACTGTGGATTTTTGCTGCAATAGCTGCCTTCTGCTCTAAGGAACAGCAGCTCCTCCCCTCCCAAACCAGCCTGGGATGCTTGGCATGGGCAGACCTCATGTCTGTACATTAATTTGGGGAAGGAGAAGTCTGCCTGAAATAAAATCTTGTACTGGTGAAAAATTTTTGCTGTAGATCTGGCCTGATGATTTAGCCAGCTACCCCCCCACCCAGAGGGAGCCTTCTGAAGATCTCAGCAGGATCTGGTCCTGGAACTGAGGTGAGCACTGTCCCCTTCCTGGGCTGGCAGTTTCTCCCTAGAACTGAGGTGGAAGGAATCAGGGCTGGCTTTGTTGTCTTGAGTTACATCACTTGAGCTGAACCTTGCTGTCTTCAGACCACAATATTCTCTTGAGATAAATTGCTTTAAGCAATACTGGTTTGCAAATTTTGTCTTTTCAGTCATAAAAAAAAAATATGTATTTAGTACTACATCTTAATCTTATTAAAACATTTTCTCTTTTCAAAAACCTACCCTACCCACTCCTTTTCCTTTCCTAAGCTGAAATATCAGTACCTAGTAAAACGTTATATTAAAAAATGAACATTTGGAAAATAACCCTTTTTTAAGCCTATTTGTTTATTGAAAATTTACTTAGAATGAACTCTAAATAGTTTCCTAGCTATGATGAGCTGGAGGAGTGTAGTGATAAATCACATGGTGTGGTTTTGCAGTCTGGAGCTTGATTGAAGATGTGATTCCTGGATTACAGACCTTGTTGCAGCTTTGAAAGAGGGTCCAGCCTGAGCAGTGGTTTCCTCTGGCTTTTGAGAGCAGCCTTAGCTGGGGTTGGAGTCAATATAGATTTCTGGCACTGATGAAGGGCTGTACAATCTGAAAGGTTTCCTGTAAACTAGAAGACTGTCTAGCCTGTGGGCTTGGCTTGGGTGCAGCCTTACCCCAATAACTATTTATTGGATATAATATTTAGATCAGCTGAGGAAGGTTTGCTCCAGTTCAGAAATACTGTTTTAGCCCAGACAAAACATAGAATAATTCAGAAGGTGTGAAGGAGGAAATTTTCTTTTTTCTTTTTCCTTTTCTATATGAGAATTGCATTAACATCAAATTATCTGGGAATTTTTATTAAACTATCCTGATTTCTATGGATCTGAGAATCCCATCAAGCTTATTTTCCCTGTGTTTTTTTCAATGCCCAATGTGTCTCCCTCCCAACATTATTTTGCTGTGTGCTTTTGTTCCAGGCTCTCACACAAGGAATGAAGTGGGGTCTGATGTCCAGCCAGCTGCCTTCCCTCATTACATGGGTCTGGCACTTGGGAACTTGCAGTCATCTTCTGAGCCTGGCCTAAAACCCCAAAACTGCTTGAGTGGGTTTGAGGGAGGCTTTAAAAAGACAGGGACCTCTCTCTTGGAAAGGGGACTGGCACAGGGACAAACCAGGACTTCTGGTGAGCTCAGGTCAGGACAGACAGCACCCTCTGAGCTGGAAGGGTTAACAGGAGATTGCTGCTTCTCTTCCTCTGCCTTTACTGTGATCATGATTTATATATTTGAAAGTAGGGGTGATTAATAATCCACAACCCCTCAGCCTGCCAGGAGAGCTCAGGCACTTAGCATACCACAGTGAGCCACGATGCAAACAGTAAGGAATTATTAACAGCACTAACACTTACCCTCCTCCCCAGATAACTCAAGAGCAGCATCAATGGTCCCTTGCACTTCCTGGCTCCCAGAAGAGGGGTGAGGGCCACCAAAAGCCTTCTGTAGCAAAAGGTTGTAGCCAAAAGTGAGCGCACTGCAGGTACCACGGTGATGAGTCTGACACAATCACCTAGAAAGATAAATATAGTTATCATGCCATTCCTGGAGCTGGATAGAAATGTCTCCAATCCATATGCAGTTACTCTGGGGATAAGGAAAAACTGGCCTATGGAGGCCTCATTGACCTCAGAAGCCAATTAGAGCACAGAGAGAATTCATTTGTTGTTTATCAGCTTGGACCTCAATGCTGTCCGTCCTCAGCACTGGGATAAGAACTGAGGGAGGACAATGTGGCCAAAGAAGAGAGGAACAAATTCAGGAAGGTAAATTGGAGGGAATTTGTCTCTGGGGAAATGGCACATTGAATTCTGAGTTGAATCAGTTCCTGATATCTCTTGACTTCATACAGACCAATCACTACCAGCTTTGTTCTGTGGTTCCTGGTGAAAAATAAAGGATCTACTTAATTCATAAAATCCTTTGGAGGTCAGAAAGTGCTTTTCTTTCCTTTGTGGTTTTCAATGCTGGCAGGGGGGCAGATTAGGTTTCTTAAATACAAAGAGGCAACCTAACAAGGTCCTGTCTCTGTGCTGATACAAAAGGGTTGATGGGAAGTCCTGGTAAGCAAGCAAAACATATACAGAAGAAAACTCAAATGGAGATGTGGGCAGCTCAGCTGTCCTTTATTCCTGTGATGGAATTAAACATGAGAAGGTAATTTGCATCCTCACGTGAGAAAAGAGCAATGTTACTTTTTTAGTGCTAATCCACATCAGCAGCAAAGTGAGTAGCCTGGAACACTGCTGAGGGTTGTCTGACCTACTTATTTCATAAGGGCACAAACAACCCTTTTTAATGAGATACAATGGCAAAGCAGGACCTGAGAGGGGATCCTGAATCCCTTCCCTTCCCACCAGGGTCAGTAGGAACTGCAAGCCTCCAGTCTCTTGCCAGCTCTCTGCAGCATTCATGGAGCCAGGATGTTCAACCAGCTGTGTGTGGCTTGCACTGGGGGGCAGGGTACAGCAGAGTGCCCCTGCAGAGATGCAGTTCCTGCAGCAGCACCCGTGTGCTGTGGTGAAGTTACTGCACAGAAAGTGTGAGCAGGAACCAGAGCAATACTTTCTCTTATTTTAATCAAATGTGCACTATCCCCAAGTGCAGGTTTTGTCTTGGCATATTCTTTAATGATCCTTAAGTGGGAGTGTTTTAAGGTAAGATTTTCTTAGCAAAGAAAAGAAAAATTTCCATTTGTATTGTTTCAGTAGACACCTCAGTCTGCAGAGCTGCTTCACTTTCTTGGCAGCAGCTCCCCCCTGGATCCTGCCCCTGCTGCACTCCCCCAGAATGCTCACACTCTGCTGCGAGCCTTAAGAAACCTGATTTGCCTGAAAACATCCTCTGACACTGCTTTTAGCAACAAACTGGACTTCCTGTTAAGTCAAACTTTTCTCAAAAAGTCCCTACTTTGTCCTTTACTCACCTCTTTTGAGTCAGATAACTGGAAATAGCATTTTATTTAGAAATATTGAAAGGATGTCATGGGAGTTTTATTTCTCAGATGGACTGGCTGTTCCCTCATGCACCACAAACAGCTGTCTCCTCACCCTGGAGAATATTTGGTAGTGTGTGATGGGGATAGAAGATGACAGGGTACATGGCTTCTGAAGAAAACCTGGAGCACAGGAACATTGCTCAAAGGGGGTTCCATGGTGCTACTTCAGTAGAGATATTTAACTTTTTACTTTTTCTTTCCCACAATAAGCTTCAAGTTCAGGGGTTTTTTCACTGTAAAGCAGCTTAGGTCTGATGTCAAATGTGCTGCAGACACATTTGTTCTGGCATGCCAGCAAAGTTGAGCAGTGAAAGCAATTATCTATGGTAAAGCCATTGAGCTGCACAGCTCTGGGAGAAGGAACTACAGGGTAGGTGGGGCCAGATGGGTTATAAACAAGGGAGGTATGCATCACTCCAATTTTGTTCCTTAGGATGATTTCACTGAGCCCCTGCCTCTGAACAAGGTCCTTCCCACAGCTCTTTTAGCTGCATTTTTGCTCCTTTGTTTTGGAACACCAGAGAAACATCCTTTCTGCAAGGTTATATGGGTTGTACAGCAAACACTGTTACTGAGACTAATCCTGGAGGCCATCAGGAGGGTTTCTTTGGCTGCACAATTACATTTCACTAAGTACCATATGGTGGTCTAGTCCTTCCATCAAGCTGTTAATGAAAAGGCCGAACCAAGCCATGGCCAACACTGGCCTAAATATCCCTTAGGATGATGACTGGCAGAGGACAGAATGATCTGCTATCTCTCAATGCCCTCCTCCTCCTGTTAGAAATCCCTTCAAAGTCTTGTTGAGATAATCAGTGCAATGCAAAGAGCTGGAATGTTCTGCTAGAGAGCAGCAGCCTTCAAGGACAGGGCCGTGTCCTCCAAAGAGCGGCTGGAGGATTGCAGGACATGGATTTGTCTTTCCTGCAACATGAAGGACAAGGTGACAGTGCTGACCCTCTGCAGGACAGGGAACAGCACAAACAAAAAGTAGCAGCGTGTCAGGATCCTGGACAGCTTCATCTTCCAGGGGATCTCATGGATATGCAGGCCCTGCCTGGAACCCTGCATCCAGCTCTGGGGTGCAGGCTCTGGTGCATGATAGAGAAAAGCTCAGGTCACCAGGGTAAATCTCATCTAACTCCAGTGTTATGTGGTGAAAAGGAGACCAGCATGTGGCCAGTAATTCCACAGAAAGGAAATATTTCAATCAGCTCTGTTTGCTTATTCCTCTTCCCTGTTTCACTTCTACTTTTGCTGTCCCTCTTTATTCTCTGCCACCTCCTCGCAGACCTGACTGCTTTCATTACAAGGCTGAAGGGCAGTGCCAAGTGAGCACATTAATCTCACACATTTTCATGAATATCAATTACAAGCTGGATGCCAGAAGATTTTTCTTCTTTTCAGCAGAGTCGAGACCCAATTCTGTGTACAAACCCTGTCTCAGGTAAAATCTGGGAGTGTTTCTTCCAAAGTCAAGCCAGCCATTTCTTTTTCCCATTCCCTCCCACCATGCTGATAGCTCTTTGCTTTTTTCCTGTAGTATCTATATACACAATGGAAATCAGGAAAAGCCATTCCCCTTTCTGCCCTTGAAAGGCAATATCCACAAAGGCTCTCGGGCAGAATTTGGAGTGCAGAATCTCTGCCGTTCAATTACCATGGAGCTTATCTCTTTCATGTGTGACTAGATATTGTATTTTTTTTTTCTCCAGCAAGACTGAAATTTAAAAGGACAGAAGAATTTCTAGTGCTTGAGAGGGAAGAATATGTCTGGTGTTGAAATAAATTGAGTTTATGGGCTACTGGGAAATAGGACTATTTCTGAGGGAATAATTGTGTCTCTTACTTTGCTGTTGCACTGCTGCACCTGATTCAGATCCTCATGACAACAAAAGGACAAAATCATACAGCAAGCTTTACAGCTATGCTTTTCTACACGTGAAACCATCTTTTTCTTTCACAGAGTCCATTCTATCCATAGTACAGTAAGCTCAGGCTGCATGGCAGTAAAGCAAGGCCAGAGAGAGCTGCCTGCAAGTCCAATGCACTCTTTATTTGAATTACAAAAATGCCAGTGAACTTTACCTAACGGGTTAGCATTCCACTTTGCTGGCAGCTCTGCAGAAATCAAGCAAGAAAGCAAATCCACTCAAGAGGGATTTTGGTCGAAGGCAGTGGATCCCACAGAAGTTTTTCAGGTGCCACTGCTGGAGCAGGACCCTGATTACCGAAGGCAGCAGCTCTCCCTGGCACCCCCAGCACTGCAGCTGCTCCCTGGTGACAGCAAACCAGCAGGGCTGGCACGTTCCCTGCTGTGGCTTCCTGCCTGCTCCAGGCTGGTGAACCTTGTTCCAGGGATTGATCCCACTGATGGTGAGAGCTGTGTCCCCAGAGACTGTGATCTCACCCAGCATCTTCCAGATAACTCCTAAAATGGCTGAAAGAGTGTCTGTGACATGCACACGGGCCAGGCAGCTGGAGAAAAGGGAAAATGCATGATATAAAATACATCTATTAATTTTGGGTCAAGATATGGCAGCCTACCATGAAGTTTTATAGCTATAGATAGTAACAGGAGCAGTGACCTTTAATTAGAGTGAGATAATGGGCACTGCTCTAACACAGAAATGGCTAAAAATAAAAGCCAGTATAAAAATATAAAGTATCTCAGAATGTGATCACATTTTCCACTAATGGAAAACATAGCTCAGCTCACTGTGTCACTGAAAAGTGTTTTCTTTTACAGACTCTAAGGTTACATTTAGATTCTGAGTTGGTGTGTTTTAATTCAAAGTACCATATTAGACTGGTAAATTTAGAGTAACCAGAAAACTGAGTGGATATTCCCACTTTGGTTTAAGCTGGAGTTATTAAATTTTGGTTGAGTTTGATTTGATTTAGTTTGAGTTTAAAGTAAATTAAAACCTCTGATGTAAAATTAAATTCACCACCTGTAAATTAAAACAAGAGAGATTTGTCAATGCTTTTGCTTTAGCAAGGTACCCAGTGCTGGAAATTCCTCCCAGTGCAGGGAGGAATGGTGCTGAGCCCTGATATCCAAACTGTTTGTGTTTCTGGGGGATGTTTCAGATTAATTTGGTCCTGAGAGCCGAGTGCCTGTTAAGGGGTGGGGCATTACTGCAGGTGGTTTAGTTCCATCTGAGAGGAATCCAGAGCATGTGCTCCCAGAGCCCTTTCTGGACACCAAAAAATGGGAATGGTCAGGACGGCTGGTTTGGAAGCCCATTTCTGACCTGGACTCAGATGTGGATATGGTTGTCTCCTGGCTCCCTAAATGGCTTTGGATGACCTGGTGCATGTTTGTGTGTCAGAAGAGAGCTCCTAAAACCTCAGTGGGACCCCAGTCTGGGAAATGGCTGGTGCTGGGACTCCACATGAGCAGGTGTTGAAATACCTGTGAGCTCTCAAAACAGCCCATTCAATTTCTTTCCTCGAGGAGGAACTTTTCAGAGTTTCTAATATTTCTTCTGGGAATCGAAAATAACTTGATTTGCTCTTCACATATGCCAATCTGTAGCTAGAGCTGCTACTAACACACAGAATGTGGCTTCATTTTTCTCTCCAAGTTAAACTGGCCCATTGGAACTAAACTTATCTTTCCTCAAGATAGCAAAGAAATGTTTACAACCCAAACTGCCTCAAAATAATACAGCCTGTGGCTCTCAGCTTAGAAATGCACTTTTCACTATTATAAGAATTTGGGCATCCGTCTTATGTGTCAGAGACAAGGAAAATTTCCCACTTCCCAGGTTTTGCTGACAAACTTCCTGCACCTATTCAGATAAAGTGATTTGTGAACTGTCTTGAAATGCCCCAACAACTGCAAGCTGTGAATAGCAGCTCTATTAATATGCAAGTCAGAACTGCTATTATGGCACAAATTATAGAGAGAGCTGAAAAACATTTCAAGAGTTGACTTGTGAGCATTGAGAAGCAATCACAGCCCACCCCTGCCCCAGCACATATCCTTCCACAATAGGATCTTCCCTATATCTGTTGACAAACTTTGGCTAATGTTTCTGCTTGCTGAAAGGTTTTCTGCCAATACAGCAACATATTGCAGATAAAACCTAATGAGCTGAGTTTAACAAAAAAATGCCATGTGGCTTCCTTACAGTGATGCCCATCTGTCGACTCAGTGAAGCAGCAGTGTGCTGCAGCTGCACTCCTTTGCTTTTTATCAAATCAAAATAAAGCTGTGCACCCCAGAGTCAGGTATGATAAACAGGCCAGCAAATTGCCTTACATGGGTATCACACAGCTCCTTATCTGCCTCACTTTTCAGAGCAGCAGAACCAGATGGCTCCTAACGGTGGGTGAAATTTTCTCCGTTATGTGTTTGGCATTGAGCTGGAGGGATGTAGTCCAGAAGTCCACCACCAAAACAACAGATATTTAAATTGGACTGGGACTGAGATTGCAGCCTGCAAACAGAACTTTTGAAATTGAAGCAGATTTCATTAATGGCAAACAAAATGCCTATTTAGAGTGGGTCTGGTGGAACAAAACGGACACAAAACAATAATAATAATAATAATAAAAGAGTCTTTGTGAGCAGCCTCACAGAACAATGAGGGGGTTGGCCTTCCTCCAACCCCCCTCCTGGCTGGTGCAAAGCCTGGTGCAAGGTAACTGCCCTTTCCACACCCCCCTTGTCTGTCACAGGGGCAGTGGGAATAGGGAAGAGTTCCGTGGCTGGTGGCTGAAGTATTATCTCCCACCAGTCCTCCCTGTGGCCAAGGGTGCAGAGAAATAATTCCTGCTGCAGTTGGAACTTGGGTCATTAAGAGGGCTTGGGGATATGGAGCATCTGTCTGTGATAGAAATCCCTGCTGAGAGCAGGATGTCATAGGCTAAACGCTTCGGTTTCTCCTGTCTCATCTTTTCCCTTTTTCCTGACATTTTTCAGACCAATCTGAAATTTGAAAGGAGTTTGCTCTTTCTTTAGCTGGCTGGTGCCAGTCAAATATTGGTGCTTTTGTCTCATCTGTGGTTTTGGCATCAGTTCCAGGTTTGGGGGACAATCAAAAAGGGTCTAGATTCAGTGTAGAGTTTACCAAGCAGTTCTTGCTTGGTAAATTTGGAATGGAGTCGTTCAGTGTGTGGGTCATGCTTTTGTGGGTGAGTTTTAAGCCCAGCTGGTTTTAAGTATCAAAGCTGAATGTGAAATTCATTTTTTGCTGCCAAAAAAATGTATGTGAGCCCCTTCTATTGCTGGGAACATGCAGCAGATTTGCATAAGGTTTTGTTGTGACCAAGAGGAAACATACAAAATAGAGCAGATTGAAATAGTTTAAAAATGTGACTGCTGATGAACTCCTCCAGCACATTAGGCTTTTGTGAATTTAGACATCTCTGAACATTTTTGGTGTGTGTGTGTTTGCTGGTGTCTGCTCTGTGAGGTGTCACCCTGCAGCTGTACCAACATTTCAAAGGCTAAACCTGGGACCTCTCAGTTGTCTGTACTCCAGTGAAACAGAAAATAAAAATGTCATATGTAGAAAACCAATGGAATAGAAACAGAACTGACACCTTTTTCCCCTGGGTCATTAAAAATTATCTGAATCTACCATACTTCTGAAGAGCAGATTGTTTCTATTCATGGGTATTTGCATGTAGGTAGATGGTTCACTTTAGGCACAGATATCTGGAAAATCTGTCCTCTTTTCCCCCAGTGCACTCCCCGTGTGCTTCAGGAAAAGGCTGAACATGAATGAAGCAGTATTAAATAAACTGCAGAGATGTTGAAGATTGGTACTGGGACAAAACCCCAAAATTTTTAATTTTTGTGTATAAGACATTGCAGGACTGTGATTGCTGTGAATTGTGGTAATTTCTTTTTGTGTGCATGAGATGGTGAAGGGTGTATCCACATCAAACAGCTGAGGCAGGATGAGCATATGATCAAGATCAGAGCCAGGCAGCTCTAATTCACATTCTTCCTCCTCATTGTGTTGTGTGTGCACCCTGCAGATGTAACAGAATGGGAGGGTGCTTGTCTTGGAAAGGGGGTCAGGACTAGCATGGAAAAGGATGAGTTATGTACAGTGCTGTGGCATCTACATGTAGACAAATGGAATTTTCTTGCTTTGGAAGTGGTGACAAATGCCACGTTGAACTAGTTTTGCTTGGGCAGGGCTGTACAGGGGTAGGCAAAGTTTGCTGGGAAGTATTCTGGGAAATCTATACTCTGGAAGTAAAATCTACACTTGGGCCACTGCATCTGCTGTCATCTAACGTGCAGAAGCAAGCCCTCAGCTTAGAGCAAGAGGCTGAGGTAACTCCCTGTGACCAGAGTAATTTTACTGCTCTCTCACCACTGTTTCAGATTCTGTCCCATTTCCTAAATTCCTAACTCACATTCCACTTCCAAGCAGTAAGCTGTATGCAAATCCTCCCTAAACAGAATGGGCAATGTTGCCAGTGCTGGAATTCACCTAAAAGTGTGTTGTATAATTTGACTTTCTTTCTGGTATTTTATTCATGACTGCAATTTCTTCCTTTTAGCCAAGCTGTAGATGGGAGGAAGAATGAACAAGATGGTTGAGTTAAATATAGCACCGGGGTTGAAGCATAACAGACTGTCCAGGGCTCCAGTCATAAAAGAAGAAAGAAATTACTTCAGAGAGGATTAAGCACTCTCTTGCTATAGAAGTTGTACATGATGTCAAAGAGTGGAGAGTACTGAACAGCATGCTAGGAAAAGGAAAATCCTGGGATGCTGACCCAGAAAATTAACATGCTGCTCAGTGGTGAGCTCAAAATGAAAGAGGAGTTTCATGACTCTTTTCCCCTGAACTGGTGACAGCTGTGACAAAGCCATACCATGGAGTTACAGCTTCAGCTTCATCCTCAGTGAGTATGTGTGTGCCTGTGGGTAAGGAAAAGTTGTGTCTTTGTACAGCTGCAGTGAGTGAGCTGCAGGCTGGACACTGTGGACTGCACTAAAGCAAAAAATTTGGCCAGGTCCCCTCCCACCCTGTGAATCTCTGCTCACACTTCCAGGATTACTTCTCTCATGCCAGCTCTCTACTTCCTAATATTAGGAGGCATGAGAAAACGATTCCTGGAAGAATAAATGTAGCCCTGAAATGGAGGGGATGTGTCTGGATGCTGTCCCCTCTGTGGAGGCACAGGTCTGCAGGCTGGCTATGGACAACCTGTGTGGCCACCTCAGGCTGGGCTGGCTCACCACTCACTAGCCATGCTGGCAATATTAACCTTCCAAACACAGAAATAAGAGCTGGATGCACCAGAGCTTCTCCCAGGGCAAAGGAAGAGACAGGCCAAGGAGGCAGAGCTGTGTTCAGAGCCGGCAGTGGGAGCTGCAGTGGCCGTGCCTGGTGGGTGCCACTTCTCTGTCCCCTGAGCATCCCCTCACTTGCCACAGCAGCAGGCACGCTGCCTTCAGGACATTGGCACGGGATGTAGGACCTCTGCAGCTCTGCAAAAACCTGCTGTGGTGCAGGTGCCTTGTCTCCTGAAATTGTGAGTATAAAGATGCAAAAGAGGGGTCGCATTGCTTATGGTGGGGGCTGTGCAGCCAGCAGGGACGTGATGTGTGGGGGCAGGAGGTGCTCAGGATCTCTGGGTTAGTGCTGGAAGAGATCTTCCTCAGTGGCCAACTGGGAGAAAATAGTGGAAATAGTTCCAAACCCTTGCAAATGGAACAACCCTGGGTTTGGAGAGGTGACAGGAGCTCAGTCCCCTTGTTTGGTTGAGCAAAATGTGTGGGCTGAAGCAGGAGAGGAGTGAGTTCTCTTTTCCTGTGTGGTGAAAAGCTCTGCTTTGTTTTTAGTATCACTGTTAAATTGTGCTGTGATGAATGCAAGAGGGTTCCTGTGGTGAAAATCAAACTGTCCCCTCCCCACCATGCTGATAGGTGCTGTGTGAAGGCTTAGAATTTTATATTGCAGAGACATACTGGGAATTGGGTAGCTACAGAGAAGAAAATGTTAGATCAGCAAGGAATCTGCTCACTCTGCTGCCTCCCCCTCTCTCTACATGAATATAAGGGCCCCTTCTGTGAAGAGAGGATTTAAAGGAAATTGGACATTGAAAGCAGAACCATTCATCTGCTATCATTTGTTTATTAAACAACCTCATCATAGTGATGATTAGGAGAATATTTCATTGAAATTTATCCAATACCTTTCTCTGCAAAGAAATTGCTACAGTAAAATGCTACTTATACTGAACAAATAACAAAATCATCTCAGAACCTATGAACAATTTATCCCCCATATCCACTAACTTCTAGAAAACAATTCCTCTTCAATATCTGCTTTTTATAGGGAGAAAGAAATACTGGACACTGGTTTAATTTCAGTTTGTACATCTCCAGATCTATACAAAAGGCATTTGCCCACTGAGCTTCGTGCTTTTTATTAGGAATTACCTACTGAAAAGGAATGTATTTCACTTTTAGTGACCCTGAGCACTAGAAATGGATGAAGAATTGATTTTTTTGTTTGCTGAGTGGACTAGGAATTTGTGAGGAAAATGCTTGTGGGTTGATCCCCCCAACTTTTTTCATCTTCCCACAGAAGTGTAAAATAAAAAAGCTAAAAAGGATTGCGTTGGCCCAAGCATTTCTTTGACATAGAACACAATATGTTGTTCAGAAAATGTAAAAATGAAAGGCTTGGAATGCTTTTACCAGAAAAAAAACATGTCAGCTCCTACTGCTGGGAACGAGTAAGGTCAGATCCCTGCTCACTTCATCCTGAACCTCTTGTGTTGGAGCAAACCAGCAGAACCTTCAAACAAAACAAGAAACCACTTTACAGTGCAATAAAGAGAGTTGTTTGTGCTTGCCTGTAGTGATTCACCTGAATTTTACAAAGGAGCAGTAGTGCCAACAACAACAAAACTCCTTTGCCAGAATTTTCAGTGGCAAAAGCTTTGACAAAAATGGAAATTGCACCAATAATACAATTTTTTTTTCAGACTGCTTCAGTTTTTATTTGAGAAAAAATATGGAAAAAGTGTTTTGCAGCTACTGAACCCTAGGCTTTTGTGATTTAAATTAAGGGAAAAAAGATCAATCTTTGAGTTTTTCAGTGTAACTTCAAAAATGCTCAAACATTTTTAAACAGAGAAAGGAAAAAGGTTTGACTTGTTCTCAAGATCTTCCCTAAACCAAGTCACATCTCTGTAGCTTCTTAAATGCACTGTGGTCACAGACCTCAGCTTCTTGTGGGTTTGTACTCAGGATTAATCACAAAGCTTTTATTTGCTTTCAGCTTAGAAAGGGTGATTTAACTGCACATGAAGCTTTTGTACTCGCTCTCAGATGAGCTGGAACATTTTATAACACTTTCTGCTCTATTTTCCAGCCCTGTGACAAATAAATAAACTCTTTGATGTTACCAGCTGAAAGCCTAATTGTTCCTACAGTGATTCTTCGTTAAGTTACCTCTTTGCTCCTTGCCTGTGAAGATGTTTTCCACTGCCTGGAAATGTTCTGATGTTCAAGATGTTTCTCTGAAAGGCCATTGTGTGATCCAATTATGTGACACACGGTAGGAGACTTTTCATAAAAGACTTTGGAAACTTTGAATCTTGGTTATTAAAAGGTGAGGTGTTGCAAACGAATGTCTTGAAAGCCAAGCAAGACGAACTTGGGAGTTTCACTGGAATGAAGCTGCTCCATTTTAAGAGCTCTCTCTTTAACTGTTCTGCAAGATGTGACCTCTTCCTGTTCATTTTCCCTCTGCAGAGCACAGGGAGTGTAACTTCCCACCTCTCATTCACAGGGATTGCTTGCTGAGTTCTGCCATGTTATTCCAACAGCAAATTGGCCTGCTTGGCTCTTTCCAACAAGTTAATTTCTTTTTCTCAAGTCTTCCTTCTTCCCCAAAGCTGGTTCCCCAGCTGTGTTTGTTTAGCCCAATACAGCTCTGACATAGAAGTGGCCATTGTATGAATCTTGTTTCATTTCAAACTCACAGGTCAAATTTCCTAGTCCCTCTTTATTTATTTATTATGTGGAAAACTGCAATATTCAGCTCTGGGTGATTCTCTACCTTTTGCCCCACCCTTTCATAGTTGATTAAAGCTGTATGATTCTTCCTATTGCTCCTTGATGTGTTCTCCTGTGTTTGCACTTCCTTTGTTAGTGTTGGAGCATGAAGGGACACAGTGAAACCCTAAATAATATGAGGTCAAGGAGTCAGTCAATGGAATTGTTAGAAGGTAAACAGAGAAAATGAGTATAAACCAGCTGCAAAAGGACCAGAGCCTGGGAGCTGGCAGAGCTTTTAGGCATTAGGGAAGTGTGGCCTTGCAACAGATGCAGCAGACTTGATTAGTTTAAGGAGAGAGTTTGATCAATTTATTTTCCATTCTACATGGAAGAGCTATTTGTGATGGCAGAAGTGAGTCTTAGCAAGCTAGAAGGTCTCTTCCAGCCCTGACAGTTTTTCCTCAGGGAGGAAACATCCACTCCCTGACTGACCCACTCCTGCTTCCTTCCTTGCCTCACTGGATTAGAAAGCTCTATTTCCATGCTGGGGGACAAGGGGGTCAGCAGCATAGGGGAACATGTCCCTCTTTGTTTGGCATGTTTGGGCCAGGGAGAGGTGACAGCTTGGCAGGATGGTCTGTGGAGTTGCTGCAAGTATTAAGAGGTTCCTATTCTGGGGGAACTGCCAGAAAATACAGGCTGTTCTGGAGAAAAGTCTCTCAAATAGGAATCAGAGTGGGCAGGCTGAGTTACAACCTTTTCAGGTTTAGGATCTGTGTTGAACAATAGACGAGGCAGCTAATGAAAAGGAGCCATTCCCTCCAGGCTGGGCTTTGCAAGCAAACATTCAGCTTGATTTGCTAACAGCTCCAAGTGCCTAAGGGAGTGCAGAGCAGCTGAGTTCTCTGAAGGCAAGGAAGAGCAGGATGGAGTGCAGGACATTTGTCATCTAGCTTAGATGTAGAGCATCATGAGTGAAAAGGGAATAAATGCCAAGGGGTCAGTAAATTCTGGGGAGACAATCTCCAGGCTGTTCAGCTGCCTGAGGTGCATCAAATAAAGGTCTGATAGCACTTGCTGCTCCTGAATACAAGAGCTCCTCTGGCTGGTGGCAGAGCTGAGCCAATTCCATAGTGTCACCAGAGGAACTGTGCCTCTTGCCCCCTTCTGGAGTCCTCACCCATGTTCTTGTCCCTTGGCTTTGTACTGGCTGTGGCATTGGAAGCTTCTCTTGGTTTTGTCCCTCAGATTTGATATCTGCCTGCTTAGTGCATGGAATCAGCTGGAAGGAAGTTGGGGTTAATAAAAGGGCCATCCCCAGGAAAAAGGGGCAGGAATGTACAGATCTAAACTGGGGAGGAGAGGTGGAATGAGAGCAGGGCTGCCTGGATTTGCAGGCTGCCCATTGCTGGATCAGCTCAGCTGTGCCCTCAGCCCATCTGCAGTAATTGCACCTCAGGTTTGTGGGGGTCATTCTGGGGAGGAAGCTGAGCTGGCACAGGGTGCCAGATACCCCTGGCACTGCCCAGCTGTGCCTTTTGTTAGGATGCTAAAAGCATTTCAGCTGAAGGAGAAAGCGGTGAGGCAAGACAGAGATGTAATCCGCTGTGAAGGAGAGACCCTGCCATCTCAGAGAAAACCCATGGCACCACATGCTCTGGCAGAGACTTCAGGTTGGCTTAATTTAATCAAATATTCATGTTGTGGCTTTCCCAACTCCGACTGTGAGAGCAGCTGACATTGATCACCAAAAGCCTTTGACAGACATAATCGCCCTTGTTGAGCTTTGCTTCTATTTCAACATCCCCCTTTGGTGGCATCTCTTCACACCTTCATAGATGTGCACATTTACTCCCATTATTTGCTTCCAGGAGCTGCTGAAGTTGAGGTGTCTCTCAAGAAGCCTGTGCAGGCACATGTTGATCTGGACACAGAGCACATTCCCAGGGAGCCAGCGTGCAGCATACTTTGACAATTTTGATATGACATGCATTAACATCCTTTGCACAGCTGACAAGTGTGGCACTTTTTAAGATCTAAAAAGGCATCAATGAAATCCTGCATCATATTTCTGGCTCTCTGCTATCTTGTCAGTATTGTCCTCCCTTGTTATGCAGAATCAAATTGTGTGCCTGCAGAATTTGATAAACTCTAGCACTTCACACATCTGCAACAGGCTAACTTGATTACAATAGTTTAATTCTTCTTGGTATCAATGAACTCCATACACAGCAAGATTAATTATTGCTGTCACTTTGTCAGCTCTGCAATAAGAAAACATAGATTCTGAATGACAGATTCAAATTTGTTGGGAAGGCTCAGTTTGCCTCACCTGCTCCCCAGGGAGGGAGAAAAGCTGCAAAAGGTGAGCTGACCCGGGAAGGGATGGGCAGGCTGGAGCTAGGATTATCACCTGCTCTTAGATGTGCCACTGATGTGCTTGTAAGTATCTAAACCAACCCCTGTCAGCCCACCAGAGCATCTCAAAATTCCATTTGCCCAGACAGCCTAATTTTATTTTCAAGTATGTGATGGTGAGGATGAGGAACTAGGTGCTGCCAAATGTTTGTCTTCAGGAGACTGTGCAATGCATTTGCCTCTCCTTACAGTGATCTTCTCTGGTCAGAGTGGGTGTAAAATGCCACCAGACAGAGCAGCAATGATTTCCACCTTCTCTGTGCTGCTGTAAATGAGTACCCAGGAAAGCTGGACTGAAAAGCTGCCTGCTGCTGCAGAGGTGACAGACATAGCTGTTATTTTTGCTTTGTAATTGTGCACTGGCATTCTCCTGCAGAAGCTATATTGAGTTAGAGATTAATACTCCACATTCACACTGGTATGAGGGACTTCATTTCTCTTACTGAAAGGGTAATGCTGGATGCTGGAGCATCCAAAAGCTGCTCCAACCAGTCCAGGGTGTGGAAGGCTCTGAATCAGGGAGTAGTGACCACCTTTTTACTCTCCCAGTTTCATCCTTGGAATAGGGAATGGAGCAGAGCTTGGAGCAGGGAAGAAACGTGCTTGTTTTGGGGGGTGAGTGTGGTAAAATGAATCTTCTGGGAGTACAGCTGGGAAGGGCCCAGGTTGATATTTCATAATGTGAAATGTGGTTTTCTGAATGGATCTGGTCTTTTCTAGGTTAGTGTCTTCTCATCTGCTGGGTCTGCTGCACCTGCACAAATTTGGAGCAGATGATCATTGCAGGTCTCTTCCAACTGAAATGTTCTTTTCTGTTCCATATCAGTGAAGCACTAAGGATCCTGTTTTATCTTGAAGCAACAGGGTGCTGCAGTCTCCCCTGCCCAACGACAGCAGCAGGAGAAATGATGCATCGTGCATAATTCCTGTTTCATTTCCTTGATACACAGTGCATATATCACTGTGGTGGCAGCAGGGCCATTAAGGACTGCCCAAGAGCTGCCTCCAATATATCACATACATGAAAGGATGATATTATGAGGACTTTAATGTCACATGATGATCTCCTGAAATTGTTTGTCAGACTCCTGCTTTGGATTGGTCTGAGGTTAAAGCCTGCAGCTGATGGCTCCCACACAATGTAATTCTTCTCTTCAGAGTTTACTACCTGAAGTCATGCATTTAGGGAAAGTGAATGATGATAAACTACAGGAATATATTTAACCTTAACTGTTATTAAATGATAGCTCTTCTCACTGCTTCAGCTGTCAGTGATCAAATAGATACTTGCTAATGACTTCTGCTTTTAAATTATGTGTTGAAACTCCTGAAATTCATCAGAGGCAGTCATGCTAACATTTTTATAGCAGTAAAAAAGGACAGCTAGGATTGGAGGAGGGGAATAGGCACTTGAAAATCATTTAGCAGAACAACTCACTAAAAACCCCACGTTCCTGCCCAAAAACTGTGCTTTGGGCCATGAACCCCAGAGCTCAAGGAGGGGGTTTTAATGAGTTGTGCCATTAGAATGAGCAGGAAGGACTGTCCTGTCACAAGATCAGTGCCAGCCAGGGTCACCTGAGGTCAGCACAAGCAGTTCCTTAGGTTTACAAGGGTTTTTTTTCTTCCTGTGCCTGTGCAGCCTTTGAGCAAGGCACTCAGGGCACAGGGATTGAGTCAGCAATGTCTCCCTGCTGCCTCCACTTTGAAGAAATTATCTTGTGTGGGGGACAGGCAAGACTTGAAGTGGCAGCACTGCTCTGCTGGAGACACCAGGGCATTAGGTGAAGGACAGGGGCTAAAGCTTTCTTGGTATTCCTCAAATGTTCCATTTTATTTTGGCATTGGTGATTCTCTTACAATCCTGTTTGTCTGCAAGCCCCAAAGGAAGCTGCCCTTCCCTGGAGCTGGCACAGGAGAGCAGGAGATGGCACTTCTGCTGGTAGCTGACAATCCTGTGCAGTTGAGACCCTGACTAAGGGGTTTTTGAAAGCTCACAGCCCTCAGACATTGCCTGAGCTTTGGCCTCACTCTTATTCACTCATAAACCAGGAGCTAACAAACACCATTTGCATAATTTTTTTTCTGTGCTTTTAAGGTTAGGTGGAAAAGAATGTCCTTCTGGTGGTGGTGTTTATTCAAAAAATAGCATAATATTTTTGTTTCAAATAATTTTAATTACCCAAACCTACAAGCTTGCCGTGTCCTTTGCTAAAATTGACAGCAGCTGATTTTGGAATGAGGCTGTCTATCAAATGTAAACCCAGTAGAGAGACACCACGTCTCATTTCTCCAAAGCTACACAAGACTCATTTTCACTTTTGATTCAGTCTGGACTTGAATAGGTGACCTGTCTGAATTGGAAGGACTTTTCCAGTTGCTTCAATTGCTCACTTTACAGTAATTTTGATCTTGCTTCCTTTGATGTATTTCTACTGCTAACCTTTTTTTTAATTACACATAATTCAGTGTTTTTCTCAAATGCCTTGCCTTTACTGAGAAGCACCTTGATACAAATCAGCCATTGTTGTATTAGGGAGAGGTTCAAAGCTATTCTTGATACTGCAGGGCAAGCTAATGGCTCAAAACCAGAATCACTACAAAGTGTAGGTGTCTTTTTTTTTTTTCATCCTTTTTTCTTTCCTCTCTGCTCAAAAAAAAATCACACAAAATGTATTCTCAGTAGTCAAGCGTGCAGGAGAGGGAGGAGGTATTTATCACAGCAGCTTGAGTGCTGGAAAGGGACCATTTCAAAAGGACAGAGGATAAAAAGCCATGAATCAATATTGCTATGCGCCTTCTGCTGCTGTTTATTTGAATCCATTTGTTTTGCTGACATATTTCCCATGTGGCTGGAAATGCTATTTCCTCTGATAGCATCAGCAATTGATGTGCTGCGTTTGCCGTGCGGCGAGGTGCATCGCGGCACAGGGACTGTCAGAGCAAAGGCTCTGCCTCCAGCTCTGCTCCCAGAACCAAGGGCAGGTTTCACCTTTATCTGCCAGCCCTGCAGCCCTGCTGATGGGCACTGGGCTCTTCCAGGGAAGGAGCTGACAGACAGAACAAATTGCTGCTGACCAAGGGCACACCATTGCTGTTGTTGCTGCATGAGAGCGCCGGGATTCCACGTGGGATACGAGCTCTCTTGGAATGAAGGCCACCGAAGTCTGGCAGGTCTGCTGCTGATACTGGGCACCAGGCAGTGCTGGGGACATGGTCACTGGGGAGAACTTCTGCAGGGTTTTAAAGCTGGAAAGGACAACTGCATCAGAAGCCAGGGTGATTCAGGGTGGTGATGCTTCTATGCACTGCTTCCTTCACTGGCCACATCTCCTGGTTACCTCCTTTCCTATTGAAACATATCCATTAAACCTAATACAGCTTTCCATTTCCTGATTTTCCTGATATTCCTTTTGAATAAACATACACAAATGGTATATGTTTATTCAAAAGTTGTCTAAATCTACAAACTTAGAATGCAAAGAACTATAAAAGATGAAGTGTTTCTCCAGGAACGGATTTGGTCTCACTTTGCATAAGAGAGAATAAATTTTTTAATATCAGCTTTAGGCTGGTGTTTTAACAAACCCACAGCTCCTATATGAACATGCAGACAGGTTTTGTTAAGCTGCAAACTAGTTTGATGTGTTGTGCAAAAGTAAGAGAGAAAACTTCTATTTATCTGACTTCCTTTCAATGCATGTTCTGAGAAGATGACACTTCTGCTGAAAACTTCCCACTCAAGCATTAGTAATTTTAATGAATGACATACCATTTTATGTCAAAAAGGCATCTTGGTCCCTGTCATCATTACTGGTGTATGGAAAAAGCAATTATATTCTCTTTCAAATTCAGCAAGGGAAGAGCAGCTTTGCAATGAATCACAGAACTATTTATGTTTGTGGGGAGCACAGGGGAGAATGGAGTGGCAATAGAAAACTCTTTCTGTGTTTTGCCTGCTTTCAGTGACCTAGAAAAACGGTGGTTTTTTGCCTCTCCATAGTTACCAGAATATCCATTTTTCTCTTTTTTGTTTTGTTTTGTTCTCAAAGCCTGGCACCTGCAGGAGGTATTTTTTGAGCTCTTTGAGCATTGGATCAGTAAATGGGGAAGAGCACATCCTCTCTTTGTAAAAATGTGCAGTCTCCTATAGTTTTTCCTATTCAGGAGCTGCTCAAAGGAACATACCTTTCAAACATAATTCTTGCTATTCAGGAGGTGGTGCTGAACAAAGCTGAGGTTGGATACTGACCTCTTAAAGGGAATTCTTCCCTTTTCAACACAAAGCTGGTTGCATTCCAGCTCAGAATGGCTGCTGCTTCTGCTTTTTGAAAGATGAAGAAGCAGCCACCAGCATAAAGGGACTTGAACTGCCATGTGCCATTTGCCATTTACTTGAGTCTTGCTGTGCACAGTCATACAGG
The DNA here is from genome assembly GCA_013396995.1 of Dicaeum eximium. Lineage (NCBI taxonomy): Eukaryota > Metazoa > Chordata > Aves > Passeriformes > Dicaeidae > Dicaeum > Dicaeum eximium. The sequence goes on along the minus strand of VWZP01006534.1, from coordinate 814,508 downwards.
AATTGTGAATCTCTGTTTTCAGAGCAGTGAGGGTGTTGAAACACATAAATAACCTGGCACGGTGAGGTTCAGCTTCAGGAGACTTCTCCCATTGTTCTTGGATTGTTCTTTTCATCCTGTCCAACACCTGCTCAGTAAATTGTGCAGAGCAGAGATTTGCTGCCTTCTCTGCTCTCTTCTCTGGTGCTTGGTACAGCAGAGCCCTGGGACTGGGCATGTGTTTCCAATGGACTCCTACAACAGATGATAAATGGCCTGAGTGTTGTGGTCCCTTGCACCAGTGTTGTTCCTACTGGATCAGGCTAAATTCCATTAGGGCAATGTGGAACCCCAGAGAGATTTTCTGGCAAGGTGCAGAGAAGGAAGAGCTTGTGCATAGCAGCCTGGGCACACTGGGATCTTGTTATCAGCTTTCCTGAAAGGAAGGATGTGCTGAATGGCAAACACAAGCTGTGGTACCTCCTTCTCCTGATGCCCAGAACTGCCACCTGCCCAAAGTGCCTTTGCTTTCGACCTCTGCAGCCAAGTTTTACTTCTGGTAAAAGCAGAGCATCAAGGGCAGGATGGAGAGGGAAAAGGGCTTGTCATGCCTGAGCCTTATGTTCACAGAGCCAGCACGTGTAGAGGTTTCACACCCTGGCCTGTGAACCAAGAAAAGTTCCAGGAGCTCCTGACTTATCTGAAATAAGTGTCCCAGACTGCTTCCAATGCAGGGTGTTTGGGAAAAGAACACGGAAGCTTTCAGCATTTATTTAGGTGGAAATTTTCTGTTTGAGTCCAAGGCAGCTTCTAGTTTTATAAATTTAAAAATCACCAGCCAATTTGTCTCTGGCACCCAACCCATAAGTTAGCAGCTTTAGTTCATTGCAATGAGTTGAAGTTCCTTAAGCTTTTCAAGAGAGTTCACAAACACTGAATTCTAAACTCTGAGTCTTGTGGATGTGGCGTTTCTTAGCAGTATCTGAAGCGTGTTCTCCTAAACCATATTTGACAGGTGAATGCAAGAGAGAAAATGTGGTTCCAGTGTGTATATTGAAAGCAGATGCAGCAAACTGAGTTCAGTGGCTCAGAAGGGGGTTGCTGCTGCAAAGCTTGACATAGAAGATAAATTATGAGGTGCTATTTCTGGCCTCTGGCAAAAAGGAAAGGCGGGTGATGGAGGATTGACTTGAAAACAATCACTTTAAATGATTTTGGAATTGTATGAGCTGGAGATGTGCTGCATTTCACTGATGGATGAGTTCAGAAGCTGACCTAATTCCCCTTATTATTGTCATATGGGCTTTTCTTTACCTGTTTCACTTATAGAAGAAACATTTAAAGAGAACTTAAAGTAATTTCTCTCTTTGAAAGTAACACATATGACAGGCTATTTGCAACCTCTTTTATTTAAGTTAGTTATTTAAGACTTCCAAGTATTTAATTTGCTTTGTCTGATCCTGTTAGTTCCTCTACCGTGATTTATTTATTTAGGGTTTTGTAGCTTTTATTTTCTTTTCTTTGTTTGTTTTGTTTTTTTTTGTTTCATTTTGTTTTGTTTGGTTTTGTTTTTTTTTTTCACATAGATGTTAATGCCTTCCATTAGGCAGCAGATAAATGCTCACCTATAATGTGTTAATCCTCATTGTGCCTCATCAGAGAATGCATGAAGGAAAAGTCTATGAAATTCTATAAAAGGTGATTAGATTCAGCTGAGACTTTTTGCTGTAACAGTAGAGCAGCCCCTTCTCTGCTTTCATTAATTATGCACTGCAGCAGTGAGTTTTGCAGTGAAATTTCCACATGCCTTAAGCCACACTAATGAATGCACATAAAGAGAACTGATATAACTGTTCCCCCTCCCTTTTATTTACTGTAAATAAAGCTTACTTTGTTTCTATTTCCTCCTGCATTGTTCTCCATTCACTGTGTTGCTTTGTAGCACCTCCACAACGATTTTGATCCTGCGCGACATTTTCAGCTGATATTTAGCAAAGAAATTGCAGCAAATAATTAAGCTATTTAAAAGCTTAGTCCCTCTGTTCTAGACTTAAGCATATGTCAAACTGGTGGTGCTTGGAATTAGGAATGCTATACTGGCCCTGCTGCCACTATAATTCTGCCAGCAAAAGTTGTCCTGGTAAAGATTTATGGCTTAGAAGTTGTTGTCTAACAGCAAAACAGAATGGTTTTGACCACATGAATATAAAAGAGTATCTTCTTTGATTTCTGCTTTCACTTCAAGAGAGACATCAATGAAGCCAAGTGGATAGGTCTGATTTAGGGATAAAATCTGTCCTGGTGAATCAGTCTTGAAGCAGGGAAGGAGCAGCTTGCAGGAGGGCGTGGCAAGAGCAGAGGGACTGATTGACCTGAAGCATAATCTGTTAATGCTACTTATTACCGTGGAAAAACCAAAAAACAGGATGGGATTAAATTTTTTTTGTAACGTCAGAAGATGGCATTTAAAAGGTGCTTTAGTCCCAGACGCCTTTAAAAGCCTCCTTCTTGTATTCTTCTTTCCTGATAAATTCTAGCAGTTCTACAAATAGTTGATAGAAGCAAAGGTGTGGATTTAAAACATGGCACATATTAAAAAACCTCCTAGGAATGCTTTTGCCTTTTCTTATCACTTTTCTGCTGATATGCTGCCAAGAAATCCATATTTATTTTTTCTTTCATTCTGGCATGAAGTCAGAATTAGTCTTCAATAATGCTCATCCATGTTCTTGCTAGTTCATTGCTTTCTTTTATTACGTAGTGTTTCATGTGTCATTTGCATCTAAATTCCTGCAGTCTGTGGCGAATTTGGGACAATTCGAAATTAGAACATTTTTTAAAAATGGAACCATAATTTTGAAGGGAAAGGGCTGTGGATTGATTTACTGCCCTACTGTTGTAATAGAGCAGCTGGTCAGGGATCAGGACCTCGCTGTGGTGGGGGCTGTGGAAGAGAAAGGCCATGTCTGTCCTTCCCAGACCTCACTATCAGACAATTAATGAATGGGTACAGACAGGGAGGGAGGCAGAAGGACACATGAGCCACTCTGAGTCAGAGGGCTGCAGCAAACCCACAGCCCAACACTTAAGGATGTTGTTGACGTAATGCCACAGGAGAATTATAAGGATAATGAGCAGAGTTTCACAGATACTTATAGTGCCTGGGAAAAAAGCACAAAGGTGCCTAAGTGAGTGTTTTAACAAGTGGGAGATAAGGGCTTTTATCCTGAACGGATTAGAGGACAGAGTTGGTTTCCTGACACTTAATGAAAGACAAGAACTGGATCATAAAGAACCTTGAAAGTGAAGCTTCTGTTTGCTGCAATGGAGAAGAGGCTCCAGAAACACAAGAGGGGTCTGAGAGGGTTTTGTAACACGGGTGGTTGGATGGATAAGGGGGGAACATAACCACATCTGTTGAGGGGAAGTGAAAAAAATAGGCCACTGGAACAGGGGAAAGAACCTGCTCAGGAGACCTGCACCTTTGGAGGATTAAGAGAGGGTGGATGCCAAAATGTCACTTGAAGCAGTTTTTAAAAAGGCCCAGGGCAGGGCAGTGGCCAGGTGGAGTGATGGGACTGTGCCCAAGGAAGAGGAGGGAAGGAGATAAGGTTGTGGGTCTGGAGGGAGAGTTAAAGATGCCTTTGAGGTGTTTGATATGCTGAGGTTGTATTGCTGCCAGAAAGGAAGGGAGGAGAGAAAGTTAAGCCAGGGACACAAACACTACATGGGCGGGGGAGGAGAGGCTGAAGGGAAGAAATAACTGAAGAAGTAGGAAGAAAATTAGAGAGTACTGAGCAAAGAAGCCAGACAAGACAAGATTGTGGGTGGTGAATGATGCCAGAGCTCTGGGCAGACTGAAGAGGATGAGGCTGAAGCGCTGATAGAGAAGTTTGATTAAGATAAGGCCACTTGCTGTGCTGGGAAGAGCAGTAATCATGAGGGCTAGAGGCTGGCTTTGTGTGCCTTTGATCCTTGAATAACAACACATAAAAATCCCTCGCATTTGTTATTTCTGTGTTTATTTTTAAAACCTCTTGCATCTGTGTAGTTCCTTTCACCCTAAAGTATTTTACAGAGGGGATATTAGTTTGGCCAGCAGAGATTTTGGAGTGAACCAGAGCAGGTGTCAATTCTGGACAATGCAGAATGGAAAGTGGGAAGCAGCAGCAGGTCCCACAGAATACTGGGTGAACCTTCCTTTGAGAGTATTAAGTTGAAAGCAGATGAAAAACCTCTTTAAAAGAATTAAAAAATGAAAAATAATTCTCTAAAACCTTCCCCCCTGTGACAACTTACAGGGAAAAAAGTTTTAATGGACCAGTATCTCCTCTCTTATAGCCCTGGAAATAAAAGAGTCTGGTTTATAACTGAAGGCATGATGAATTCATGCTTTATCTTCCAGCAGGAGGAACTATGGATGCTATTTTTCCATTTCCTGAGAAAATACAAATAATGAAGAAGTTGATATCCAGTATCTGATAAAAAACCAAGACTGGGTGCCCACTCTTCTGTGGCTGCACAATGGTAGCTTATGCCAGGCCAGATAAGTGCTGTGCAGATTATTTTCCAGAATGCCTTATATGTGAAAGCCAGTGAAAGATGTCATGAAGAAAGCTTTCCTACTATCTGATTAAACAGTTCTAGAAAGGCCTGTTTCTGAAATAGCAAGGGAACTGCTGCTTGACACCTAAAAACTGTGCAAGACAGTGATCAGCTGCATGGTAGGGCAGGAAAACATTGCTCTGTGAGGAGGGTTCTACTCATTCTCTTCTCCTTTATGTACGGTTTATTTGTGCAGAGATTCCTGCTCCCCACCCCAGGCTCCCTTCCCGCCTTTTCCCCTGAGAAATTCCATTGTGGCTATCACAGCTACATTCTAAACCTTCCAGTAATCTGCTGCTCGCTGCTGCTGAGGATGTATCACACCCACAGAGCCATTATTCAAGCAAATCCCTGACTTACAGTATTACCATTTCTCAGTTTTCCTGCATTATTGCTCAGGAAAGTCTGCTCCTCTGTGTTGAGCCCTGCAGATGACTGGCTCCACCTCTAGGCCAATTCCAGCTGGCTCTACAGGGTGAGAGCTGTTTATGCTCAGGATTTTATTTTCATTTAGGAGAAATCACACCAGAATGTGTTGTTACTTAGATGGCTCTCAGTTGCAGGCACATTTCTGTTGTTACACTTACATGCTTAGAGTCTAAGAGGAAAGAAAGTTTTCACTCTATTCACTCTTATCATGAAAAACTCCCAAATATTTCCTAAACTTCATACACAAATATGTTGATAACATCTCTTTTAAAAAAAGGTTTCTTACTACTAAGATAATCCTATTGGTATCAGGTAATATCAAAATACTTTTCACTATTTTTTTTAATGACAAAAGTTCTTGTGCTTTTATACCCAACACATCTTTATATTTGCATTCTCAGCTAAAAAATTGGAAAGGGAAATATGGGTTTAAGATTAAAGCTCAAAAGCTTTGAGATATTCTCTGAAAATGTCACTTAATGCATACACTAATGTACCTTATTTTACTGGAACCAAAATTTTCATGGACTCCCACATACTCTTCTGAATACATTCTGAGAAAGAAATTAAATACCTAATGACAAAATAAACAAAATCTGCTCTTGGAAGTCTAGAGTTTGCTTTTTGCTTTTAGTCAAGAAGCACTTATTTGATAAATGGGTCGCTTTTAGAGATCTTACAAGAGATTGCACACCTGAGTGAAGGCAAAGGCTCAGCAGAAGATTACTGGGAGATAATGGAGCAAGTCAGATGAGAAAACATGATGAAACAGCAGAAAATTTACATGCTGTTTTGCTTCTTCCTTTTGCATTAATAAAACTGAAGCTTTTGTGTTTATTTCCAAGTGCTGCCTGTTGCTGGATGACCTTCCCATTCCCTGGTCCCAGCTGTGGGCAGCTAATGCCAGGCTGGGAAACAGCACTGCTGAAACAGCCTGGGTAGCTCCAGGTGCCTGCTTCTCTGAGGGACTGAGCACATTTTCAGAGTCCTTTCTGTTGCTTGCACTGGCCCAGTGTTGTCCAGATAAATGAGACAGGCTGGCCAAAGGCCAAAAAACCAGCCAAAATGAAGTTACTAATGAATAGCAGGCAGTATATTTTATTATTTAACATGAATCCCCTTAGGTATTGGTTTATGGGACAAAATATTCTGGTCATGCCTGTAGTTAGAAGGATTAACTCGTACCACGTGCCACAAATGTGCTTGTAGTGCAATTACACTAAAAGAATTGTGCTTTGTCTTTGTGCAAGAGCAAAATATATGTCTTGTTTTACAGGGTACACACACCTCCCACCCCCCAGCCCTCAGGGCTGGGCTCAGGACACTGCTTTTTGTGCCTGACTGATGTGACAGAGCAGCCAGAGTGTGCTGGGGTGGCTCTGCCCCAGGGAACATGGCTGGGCAGGGCTGGCCTGGCTCCTGCTCCCATGGGCCAAACACTCAGCTATTCTCATATGCAGGAACTCAGTGACAGAGACCTTGAGATAATCCTGTTCAATAATTTATGAGGGAGGAACAGGTCAGGCCTTGGCAGAGAAAGGTGATGGGACACACACGGCATGGGGCAGGTATGGAGTGAACATTAAGCTCTGAGCTTGTAGACAAAAGGACACTGGTTTTATGGGAACCTAGGTGAGGCTGGTCTTGTTAATTATGGCAAATTAGGTTACCCAGGGCCCTCACACCAGGCACAGATGATGCAGGGAATGAGACCATTAGTGGGGAAACTGGAAAAATGTCAGTGCATATACTCCTGTAGTTGTTGTGCTCTTAATATCTTGCTAGTGAGAGCATTCAGACAGAGATAGGGGAGCTGGTTTGAAAATACATTTTCATTTTAAACATTTTCACACAGTTCTGGGTGAGCCTGATGTAAAACTATCCCATGTAGCCTAAGTGCAAGTCACCACGTTGAGTTTTTGCATACACACCCGGGGTACCAGGAGCAGAGCATGGTGTGACTCTTTAGTTCATTTCAGGAGAATATGATCTGGTTTGACTCTGTATTTTTGTTCTGCCCTGCAAAGCAGCTGTGTGGGACAGTACAGGGAAAGGACAGACATCCCTGGAGTACCTGTGTTTGGCTTTGATCAGAGCTCATCTACCCCACTGTTCCCTGGCTCTTTCCTGGCTGTTTCCTGGATGTTCTCTGGCTGTTCCCTGGTTGTTCCCTGGCTCTTTCCTGGTTGTGTGCTTCTCTTCTCCACCAAAGGCACTCTGCTGGCACCTGGCACGAGCACGCTCCTGCTGTCTTGGTGGGGATTAGCTGGAGTTTCCCTTGTTCACCACAGAGCTTCTGCCTGTGGAATATGGCAAGGATTATTCCTCCTCAGGCAGGTGATTTCTGCTTGTGTTTTGACACCTTCTATCGAGCTCAGAAATTGATAGTGCTGGCAAAACCTGTTAACAGCCTTTATTTCCCAAGGACTTATTGCACAAAGTGTGTTTTTCAGGTTTTTTTTCCTCTTTAGGTAGAGACCAACTAAAACATCATGATACAAGAGACTGTATATAGTCAGTTTTCACAAATTATACGTAGTCAAGAAACATTAAAGATGCTCTCTCCACCCCAAAACTGGCACATTTTTCAAGAAAACTTTACACTGATCAGCTTGCCCAAAGTGGGACTTGCTACTGAAAGTGGTATGCCACAAATTGCCAATCTGCAATGGTACTATCAGCTCCCTGTGCCTGAGCAAATCATCAATTGTCAAAATATGTCTCAAAAATAAGAAGCACCTAAACCTCCATTCAGGTTTATCTGCTCTGTGCCAGCACTCAGCAAGGGGCTGTCTTATTAAGCATTGGAAGAGCTGTGTTGCAAACTCCTCCTGACACACTGCTATCTAAGGCTCTGCCTAGCATAAATTTTTCTTTCTCGTTGGAATTATTTTCCTTTTTTATTTGGTTTTTAGAACCAGAGCTATAAATCTGAAAAGCATTTTACATGCTGTGTTAGGGCTTGATTGAAATCCCATTGAAATCAATGAAAGCTTTCCTACTGACTGCAGTGGAATTGGTGCTTGGGAAATCAGGAAGAAATGTCTTTTAAAATAAGAATTATACCTGTGTCATAATGTGCATTACCAGTAGAATGAAATAAACCAAAACATGCACGTCTTTTCCCTACATGCCTCATATATCATTTAACTGCTTCTATTACACCCAGCTGGGACACAGTGCAGAAACAGCTCTCCTGGGCTACCCAATAATTCTGCTTTATAAACACAAATCAATGAGAAAAACAAAATTCCCTTATCTGATTGATACAAGTGTGTATAGAAATTGAAATTACACAAGAAGAAACACCCAGCAAGTGTCACAGTCTGCTTCTGAGAACCTAGAAGGAAAAGCTTCCTTGTAGTCTCATTTCTGTGAAGTTCTGTGCAGAAAATATTTCTTTAATGCCTCACACTTTCCATGGACAGGTACTGTTAGGAAATCTTGATCTTCCCTTTTCATTTGTAGCAAAGCTTATGGCTGTGACCTGGTTATCAAAAGTTGTGAGCCAAAAAAAAAAAAAAAAAGAGAGAGAATAGAGAAAAAATAAAAAATATGATGAAGATGTAACAAACGCTTGTGATACTTGTCTGGGTAATTACATGCAGATCCGGGAGACTGAAAAGAAAGTGTGACATCTGCATGTTACTTTGTCATCGAAATTGCTGCAGTCTACAGACGAGCTAGTTACAATAGAGACAAGCCTCAAGTCTCCAGGGATGTCACACAGACTGAGGATCCTCAGGTCTTGTCAGAATTGAGTTTTTACGTGGTATTCTCTGCTAACAGCAAAAATAATTATAGTTATGGCATTTCAAAATGTAACTGTGCCAAGAAAGTATTTAAAGCCTGAGCCGAATTTTCACATGCTGACGAGGAAAAAAGGAAATGGTGCAGAGAAGTCTCGGTGCAAACCCAGGTGCTGCTGCAGTGATGAACCATTTGATAGTGCCCTAATCAGCGTGCAGGCGTGCTTTGAACAGCCTGAGCCATGGATCACTGTCCCAGCTTGTTCTTTGCCTTATGGGAGGCAAGAAAGGGCTTCTTGTTTGATTGGTAAGATGAGCTGCCTCGTTGCACAAGGCAGCGGAGCAGAAATGCCTGGGGAAGTATTTCCTAAGCTTTCTTGGATTCCTGCCACGAGGAAGTGCAGTGAGTGCAGACACAGTGAGTGGAATGTTGTGAAAAGGAATTAGGAGGGCAATGTACCTTTAAAGGTTGTGGCAAAAACCCCCAACCACCAAACCAAACCAAACCCCCAGCTGTTCAGTCAATCACAGAGATGGCAACAGAAATAGGTGTGGGCAGCAAGAAAGTATGAAAACGACAACATTTTAGAACTGAAAACGAAAAGCAGAAATTCTAGAACTGAAAAAGTGCTGGGTTTGCCTTACTTTTCCACTGCTCTTGGATGTTAACACAAGCACTTTTGAAATGAGTAAAACAAAGATAAAACTCTGCTGATAAGAGTAAATTTCTGATTCCTCCTCAGCTCAGGATGTTTTTAAACACTGGCAAACAATCTGGGACCCACTCCTGAGACCAACAAGAGCAGATGAGTGGGAGGCTGCAGTGGAGCTGCTCCGAGGTTCAGAACACAAACACGCCTGCCTTGAAGCACTGAGGATATGCAAACTCCATTTACTTTTCTTCGTGGTTATCAGAGAACCACAACACTTATCTAAGCTGAAAATGGTTTGCTGCTTTAGCTTTCCAAGCTTTACATCCATTATAAATGACCCTGCTGATACTTGGATTACATTGCACATCCAAGTCACTAAACACAAATTGCAGCAGGGTGGACAAAAATGTCCTGTCTGTTCTCTTTCCAGGTATGGTAAAGGTGTAGATAGAAACAAATCAGCAGCCAAAGGAGGCCTTGAATTTGCTGAACCTGTAATCTGAGATCTACGCACGATGTGCCAAATCAGCTTTTGGACTCTGAGACCAAACGGTGACTGGTTGGTGTTTGCCAAGGTGGAAAATGGAGAGAAATGTCGGCTGGTTTGAGCAGAGCATCGATGTTCAAGGTGTGATTTTACTCCTAAGGAAAACACTCTTAGTTCAAAGCACACCCCCCATGCAATAGAGACAAATTATTTTCATCACTTGCCTTTATCAAAGCAACTTGAGGTGGTTCCACAGTGCTGTGAAATCAGTGGCATCTTCTGCTTTTATAAAACAGAACAATTTTGTTTCGTGCTAAATAGAACCTGGTGTTTCTACTTGGAAAAAAGATTGCATGCTTTTCACTTTTTATGAGACATTTTGTAAAGGCAAGGCACCTTTGATTTTATCTACATTTTTCTTTTTTTTTTTTGTTTTGTTTTGTTTGCCAAGCAAGATCTAAAACCCACACAGTGGAAATTTATTTTTAGTAAAAACACACTACTCATTTCCATTCTTCCATCACAGTACCCAGATGAAAATGAAAATAAAACTTAAAGTAAGTGTACTTGAAGGCAACTAGGCAATATTATCACAGAGCCACGGAATGTGAAGGGTTAGAAGGGACTTTAGGGACCATCTAGTCCCAACCCCTCTGCCATGGATAGGGACATCTGCCACTAAACCAGGCTGCTCAAGGCTCATCCCAAGTGTCCCTGAACACTGCCAGGGATGGGGAATCCATGACTTCCGTGGGCAACACATTCCAGTGTCTCACCATACCCACGGTAAAGAATTTCTTCCTAATATCTGACCCAAATATCCCCTCTTTCAATTTATATCCATTACTCCTTGTCCTATAAGTACAGTTCTTGGCAAAGAGCGTATTAAAAAATACTTTTAAATCGTTACATTGTTTATTGCAGGACAAACGGGTTTATACATAATTTGTGCAGGTTATTCCCTCTATTAACAGGAGAGCTGAAGGGAGAAGGTTGTGCAGGCACTTCACAGCTCCCGGAACAGGCTGGGCTGGAACGCGCCCTAAGGATGGTTTGTTTCCGAGCCCCCATGGGCAGGGACACCTCGCACTGGTGCCGAGGAGCGGGGAGAGGCTGCGACATGCGACATGCGACATGCGACACGCGACATCCCGCCCGCGCTCGGTCCCTTTTCCCCTCAGCCGGCCCTTCCCGGCCGCCGCGCTCCGCCAGGAGGCGCTGTGGGCTCGGGGCCCGCTCTCCGCGCGGGCCCAGCCGGAGCCTCCCCGCTCCAGAGCGAACCTCCCCGGCCTCGGGGAACCGGGCAAATCGAGCTCCGGGCGCGGCCGGGGACGGGCCCCGCGCCGGCCGCGCCTCCTTCCGCGCCCCGCCGGTCGCTCCGCCCCGCAGGACTACATCCCCCAGCATGCCC